>JAJHZJ010000359.1:97189-649033 GCA_023548195.1 Bettongia penicillata ogilbyi
GCCAATGAGGAGAAGAATGCTTTCAAAAGAGAATTGGCCAAATGGAAAAAGAGGTTCAAAAGCTCACTGAAGATAATAGTTCTCTCAAAATTAGAATGGAACAGATGGAGTCTAATAACTTTACGAGAAACCAAGAAATCACCAAACAAAACCAAAAGAATGAAAAAATGGAAGAGTATGTGAAATATCTCATTGGAAAAACAACTGACCTGGAAAATAGATCCAGGAGAGACAATTTAAAAATTATGGGACTACCTGAAAGCCATAATCAAAAAAAGAGCCTAGCCATCATCTTCCATGAAATAATCGAGGAAAACTGCCCTGATATTCTACAACCAGAGGGCAAAATAAGTATTGAAAGAATCCATCCATCACCACCTGAAAGAGATCCAAAAAGAGAGACTCCTAGGAACACTGTGGCCAAATTCCAGAACTCCCAGGTCAAGGAGAAAATATTACAAGCAGCTAGAAAGAAACAATTCCAGTATTGTGGAAATACAATCAGGATAACTCAAGATCTAGCAGCTTCTACATCAAGGGATCGAAGGGCATGGAATAGGATATTCCAGAAGTCAAAGGAACTAGGACTCAAACCAAGAATCATCTACCCAGCAAAACTGAGTATAATACTTCAGGGGAAAAATGGTCTTTCAATGAAACAGAGGACTTTCAAGCATTCTTGATGAAAAGACCAGAGCTGAAAAGAAAATTTGACTTTCAAACACAAGAATGAGAAGAAGCATGAAAAAGTAAACAGCAAAGAGAAGTCATAAGGGACTTATCAAAAGTGAACTGTTTACATTTCTACATGGAAAGACAATATTTGTAACTCTTAAAGCTTTTCAGTATCTGGGTAGTTGGTGGGATCACACACACACATACATACACACACATATGTACATGTGTGCACGTGCACACACATACACACATGCACGCACATACAGAGACAGAGAGCACAGAGTGAATTGAATAGGATGGGACCATATCTTAAAAGAAATTAAGGTAAATGGTGAGAGAGAAATGTAGGGGGAGGAAAGAGGGTGAAATGGAATGGGGTAAATTATATCTCATTCAAGAGGCAAGCAGGAGACTTTTTAGTGGAGGGAAAAAGAGGAGAGCTGAGAAAAAAAACATGAAGTTTACCCTCATCACATTCAACTAAAGGAAGGAATAAAATGCACACTCATTTTGGTATGAAAACGTATCCTACAATACAGGAAAGTAGGGGAGAAGGAGATAAGCAAGGGGGGGGGATGATGGAAGGGAGGGCAATGGGAGGAGGGAGCAATTTGAAGTCAACACTCTTGGGGAGGGACAGGATCAAAAGACAGAATAGAAACAATGGGGGGGCAGGATAGGATGGAGGGAAATACAGTTAGTCTTACACAACACGACTATTATGGAAGTCATTTGCAAAACTACACAGATATGGCCTACATTGAATTGCCTGCCTTCCCAAAGGGAATGGGTGAGGAGGGAGGGATGGGGAGAATTTGGAACTTAAAGTTTTAGGAACAACTGTTTAGCATTGTTGTTGTTATAGGAAATAAGACATACAGTTAATGGGGAATAGAAAGTCATCTGGCCCTACAGGACAAAAGAGAAGAAGGGGACAAGAGAAGGGAGGGATGATAGAAGAGAGGGCAGATTGGTGATAGGGAAAATTAGAATGCTTGGTGTATTGGGGTGGGGGGAGGGAATAAAAGGGGAGAAAATTTGGAACCCAAAATTTTGTGAAAATGAATGTAAAAAGTTAAATAAATAAATTTTTATTTTAAAAAAATTAATTAATTAATTAATGATTTTCTTCTACCATCCATATGGAGAATCTATGGTATTTTGCAATTCAGAATTTCACTTCGATATTCATAGCCACTGTGGGCTCAGCGAATATCACATTGACACTACAACAGCCTATCTTCATAGATTCATATTTTATTTCTCTTCCTGCAATCCATGGTTCAGGGAAATTGACTTTTTTTTTTTTGTTTCTTAATCTTTTTTGTTTTTCTTAATCTTAAGGGGAGATTTGATCTCACCTGCTTTTATAGAGGCTGTCTCCCTAACAAAGAATGTATTTCATCTATACCTTCATTTCTTTGATTCCCTAAGTACTTTCAAAACTAAACTTATATAATGCTCGTATGTAGATTTTTGTTGCCAGTACCATGTCCCTTCCAATTCCTGACGTACACACAATTACACTGTGAAAGTCTGTGCCTCTTTCAGTCTTCAGTAAATTCGTAAATCTTAACATAGGAGTGTGCTAGAGGTAAGTGGTATTGCCTGTGAGAGTCATTTGTTACATTTTGACTGTGAGTTTTTATACCTCAGAAATTAGCAAACACTAGATATTTGCTAGCTGTGTCACCTGGGCAAGTCACTTAGCCTTGTTTGTTTCAGTTTCCTCATTTGTAAAATGAAGTGGAGAAGGAAATCGCAACCACTCCAGTATCTTCATGAAGAAAACTCTAAATGGGGTGATGAAAAGTTGGATACTACTGAAAAATGACTGAATAAATTACGGATTGATTTCTTTTTTGTTGATTGTATAAACTTAATAAAGTAATGGATTAAAGGTTAATAATACATATTAACTATAAAAGCATATCATTTGTGTGTGTGTGTGCATATATATATATATATATATATAGAGAGAGAGAGAGAGAGAGAGAGAGAGAGATAATCACTTAATATAAACTTTGGGCTTTAATAAGGGCCCAAGCCTGAATCAATCAAACTGTTTTGCTTTGCTCTAAAAATATCTTTTCATGTGTCAGCAGTTTCAAAGACCTGTTTATGACAAGATGCCTGCAACCAGAGTGGTGGGATTTTTCCTTATCTTGTATCACAGAGACACACTCATATGGAGGAAAGTCAGACATCCTGGAATCATAAATTCCAACTGACACTGCTTTGTTAATTGACTTGACTCAATGAATTTGCAACCTATTCAACTAAGAAAGGTCCTTTCTTACAGTAAAGTGTATTTAAGCTTGGTCATTCTTCCATCAGACAGTCAGAAGTTTTTATGGTTCCGTGGTCATGTAATCGATAGCTTTAAGGGAATAAACTGTATGCATTTAGCCTTTTGGCCTTTTTCTTAACCAAACTTTCAGCTCAACAGTATATATATTTGAAGTATCATTGTTAAACATTTACAAGACACTCCTATGTAAAATGTAAGTTACATAACCAAGGAACTGTAAGGTCCCACTCAAACTATGTTTTCATCTATTATAGTATGAGCTACTTTCATATGTAAATAATATTTCTCCATGGCTTCTAATCCCTATCAAAAACAGGTTCTCTACTTTATCTGAAAGATTACATTCTATATACCCTGTATATGTGTATTTCATATGTATGTAGTTATGCTACCTGATTCATTAAATGAGAGCTCCTTTAGGGGCTGGACAGTCTTTTGGCCTTTGTGTCTTCAGTTTTTAGTAAGGTCCCTGGCATATAGGAAGCACGAAAAATTGCTAACTGTTTGAAACGCCACAACAGTCAAAATTGCAGCTGAGCCTGAAGCTGGGAGTGTTCCCAATAAATTTTACACACAATCTGCAACACCTTGAGTTTCAGGATTAGTCACCAGCCCAGGAGCTGTTCTACCAAAGACAAGAGATCCTCAGGCCAAGTCTAGCAGAAGCCTCTCCAGTTCTGTTCCCTAGAAAGCCTTGACTGTGAGACTTGAATCCTTTCAAGGATATAGATTCAGAGGAGAATTTTTGCCTTTCCACTGCATAACTGAGATCATACTTGAGTTTGTAGTGGTAAATTTATATATTTCAACACTTTTTTGCCATAAGTTTAGTCATATTCAGATAATAGCTTTTTACAAAATATTCACCAAATATTTTGACTTTCCAAGTTGCCTAGTTTTATTAAACTCGAAGGTTTGCTTGGTGGTCTATGCAAATGAGAAGCTAGGCAAAACGTGTAGAACTCATTTCTGCTTTGAGGTTGGGGGGCAAATTCATTGTCTCTGCTAACCTTTTAGAACAAAAATGAGCTACTTAAAGCCTTATATAGATGCAAACATATTGCAGAAGATATATATTATAGTGAATGAAGATAAGCTGCCACATGGAGGAGGTTATAGCAAAATCTGTGATTCATGCATTACAGAGGTACCTCCATAACACTAAAAGACCTAAAACAAAGTCAATCTTCAAGGGATGATGGAGTGAAATTATCCCACCCTTATAATATGCTTTTAGGTATTTTAGCATAAATGAATATTGCATTGAAGTCCTTTTTATTATTCTCCAGAGAAGATTTTAGTCTGTCTTTCAGTTTTTCCTTTTAAAAATATTATAAGCAAAATTATGATGAAAGCAACCAGCAAGGACGTGGGAGTACTTATAAACAAATAAATGAAATTCTAGTAATGAAATGTTATTGTAGCATTTTAGTTACATTCTCTTAGTTCTTTGGTTAATTTATTTCCATTGTATAGTGTTCACAGCACCATATTAGGAACTGCAAACATCTAGCATGTCATATTCAACACTTGCTAAGTGTTTTGGCCATGGAAAAGTCTCAGACCTCAAGAGTCTTAGTTTTCCACATATATGCAAATGGAAATAGCACTATCTGTAGTAATGGTTTCACACATTATCACAAAGCTCAAATGAGAAAATATATACAAAATATATACAAAAATATATACATCTTGAATGCTTATAATTAATCCCACTCATTATTCTATTTATTATCTTTCAATGTACTTTTAAAACTTTTTATTAATAAATCAGCATTGTACAATGGTGAGTTCTAACAGTTTATATAATGATTTTCACATTAAAGTTTCCTCCAGCTTTGGGTCATTAGAATTAATATGATTATAAATAACATTTGCAGAGCTCTTTATTGTTATTATTTTTTACAACAGTATCACCATATGTTAACAAAAATGGAATTTTGATACATTTGTGGTTTTACAATTTTATACATTTTCCTTCAAATTGCCAAACTGTTCTCCAAAAATACTATCCTCCTTACAATTGTGCCAACAGATTTTTTTAAAAAAGAAAGAAAAGTTAATGATCACCTGGTCAACCTTATTAATAATCAAAGAAAGAAAAATGAAAAAAAAAGCTCTGAAGTACCATAATTCTTGTGCAGTTTATGTGAACAGGGTTATATGTTGAAAACCCTTGAAGAATTCACCTGTGTACATTTGGTAGTTCATCTGTGTATAGATGATAGAAATATATCCTTCTAGCATAATTAATTTTTCACCAGGTTGGTCTGTCATGATATGGTCAATTATTTCTTGCTGTGTCATTTGTGGTCATCTATCTCTTCGTAAATATTTATTTTTCTAAAATTTGTTCTCACATAATTGTGTGTGCGTATTTTCTAGTTATACCTTTTATTTACAAATTATTGTCACAGTTGTTCATAGATATTTATTAACCATATAATTAATTTATTTTTATTTCCTGTCTCTTCATTTGTTTTTTTGTTGATTTTAATTTCCTTATATTTTTTAAATTTTTGCAAATATGATGTCAGTTTTATTGGCCTTTTCAAAAGACTGATCCTCATTATATTTATCAAGTCATTTATGACTTCATCTTTATCCTATTAGTTTGTGGTTTTAATGTTGCACATTCTGTCTAGAAACTTTTCTTTGGCTATTTGCTTTATAACTTTCTCTAATATTCTGATAAGTACATAAATACAGAAAAATCAATAAGAGAAAATGGAAGAGGCAGATAAAGATAAGGAACACATGAATACGGAGGGAATGGTTTAGAACTAGGAGTCAGGCAGAATGCAGGAAAGTGACTTTTATTGGTTAATAAAAGTGGGATCTGAGCACTCTAGAGCTCCCAGGTTAATGATTTATAGTGGTTAAGTGACCAAAGTCATGACATCCATTCAGAGGGAGATGGGGATAGGGAGGAATGGAGGGAAAGGTCTTAGAAAAAGACAAGTTTTGAGTTCCTTAAAGTGAGAGACAGAGACATCCAGTAACATACTGGTGGGATCTTCTGCTACCTGTCAAAAGGTGTTTTGCACACAGCCAGTGGTGCTAATGGTGGTTTGTATCTGCAAAAATGGAATGGACAAAGATATTACCAAATGTGACTATAAGTCACTTAACGTACTGAGTATACAATATATTTGCAAGAAGAGGGAAGGAAAGGGAGATCAAGGATGAGAAAACTTAGATGTTGGAAAAGAGAAAGAGCTTGACCATTCCCATGTCACTATCAGAAAGAAATGACTGAATGATAGATAATCCAAACAATATTCTTAGGCTTTCTCTTGTAATTGGCACTCAATATTAATATTGTATTCCTGAGAGTTCCCTCTCAAACCAACTTCAATGGTGTACAAGAAAGCCAAGAAGCAGAATGAAATCTGGTTCACCTACATTTTTCATGGTCTTTTTTATTCTCCAAAACTCAGAGTTTCCAGCACAATATCTATTTCCCTCTATTTTCTTCTCTTCCCTCTGTGCCATACATCTGAGGCTGCAAAATAAATGATTCTTACCAGTCTGTTCTCTGCTGTCAGAGTGAACTCCAGCAAGTCAGTGTGTGCATCTAAAATCTAGGAGCAGTTATAGGTACAGGAGTGCCTGTGTTCCCAACCACCAGTCCTCCAGAGCTGTCATTAACATATCAGTTGCTAGAGAAGTGGCACTGTCTGCAGGGGAATTGATTATTATTTCCAAAGAAAGAGTCACCTCCTGTCCCAGATGCAAATTAACAGATGCAATCATTAGAAATAATTAGCTACACATTAAGTGACTGGAATAGCTGAGACTTCAACTTTTCTGGACAACAAATGATAAGGGATGTGGGGAACAGGCAAAGAGAGAATAATGAATCTCAACAGCTCTTAAGATGAATATGTTTGTTTGTGTGTGACCTATTAGGTCATTGTAAGTTCCATTTACAAGTCAAGTTCCTGTTTATTTCTTTTGAGACATTGCATATAAATTATGTTGAAGCCACTAGGCAAATAGTTGTGTGCCACTTTTGATTATTTGAGACACTACTGAAGTCTTCCTAGGCATGTAAAGTGACCACATCCATCAGGATTGTCCACTAATGAAAACTCAGGGGAAGTTTAATCTCTCTGCCCTCTTACCTGACCTATTACTATAGAGGGCAACACTATTCTCCCAGTTCCTCAGGTTCTCAGCCAAGGAGTTATCCTGGATTCCTCTGTCTCTTTCGCCCCTTCCTCATCTCCCCATCCAAGCTGTTGCCCAGACTGGTTCATTCTACCTTTGCAAAGTGTTTTGAAAATGTCCTCCTCCCCTCTGACACTGTCACCACTCTAGTGCAGGTCTCCATCACCTCACACTCAAATAATCGCACTAATCTGCTAATGGGTCTGTCTGCCTCAGCTTTCCACTCCAGTCCATTCTCCATTCAGCCATTGAGGTGATTTCCCCAAAGTGCAAGTCTGATCATGTCACCCTGCTACTGAATAAACTCTAGTGACTCCCTATTGCTTCTAGGGTCAAATACAAAATACTCTGTTAGGAATCCAAAACCCTTTATAATCTAATCCTTTTCTTGCCTTTCCAGTCCTTTTAAGTCTCATCCCTTGACATGACCTCTTCAGGTCAGTGACACTGGCTTCCTTGCTGTTCCACAAGCAAGACAAGCAGGAATTTTCTCTGGCTCTCCCCCTGGCATAGTCTTTTTCCTCTTTCCTATCTACTGAATTCCCTGGTTTCTTCTAAGCTAAAATCCTATCTTTTACTGAAAGCCTTATGAACCCCTTTTGATTCTAGGGTCTTCTTTCTTTTAATTATTTCCTTTTCATTCTGCTTTATAGCTTGCTTTGTATATATTTATTATGTTGTCTTCTCCATTAAACTGTAAACTTCTTGAAGGTAGGCACTGAGTTTTTTCTCTTTTTGTATCCCCAGAGTTTAGTAGAGTGCCTGAGAAATAGTAAGCACTTAACAAATGTTTATTGATTGATCTCTTTTTTCCCATGGTGCTTTAAATGTTTCTCTTTTATTTAGCATCCATCTTATGAGTCTTAGAGCTGTACACTGTGTCATTTCGCATTACATCATAAACTTCTTTCCTTTTAATATATATAATATATTATTTCTCTTCTTTCTGCAATCTCTGATGATTACAAAGTAATTTTTTGTTTAGATTTCCTAATTTTTTCTTTAAATATCTCAAGATCTAGGTCCTGATTGCTTGCAGGATTTATTGATTGTCATTGAAATGGTTAGGTTCAACTACTATATGTCTTGGAGCTTGACGTATGCTCTTCTAATCTATGATCTTTTTATCTGTGTAATTAGTAAATTCTAATAATTGTTCACTCCTAATCTCTCCCAAGATTCACATTTTTCTGTTTAATCATTCTGGAATATCATATTGTAGTTTTATTATTTCTTAGCACCTCACAAGTTGATATGTTGTATGAGCTATTGATTTATTTTCCTGTCTAAAAATACTTATTTTTAGGGGTTTATAATTTTATAATATCTTATATGTTGTGATATGCATGTTCTCATTGAACCTTTTTTGGTTCATTCATCTAGTTGTGCTTGAGATTTTTAAACCAAGTTTTCTTCTTGACATCTTTGTTTTATCAGTCAATATCATCTTAATGCTCATTTTTTGAATCCTCCCACTTTTGGTGGTTTTAAAAGTTTTAACCCCAGGAATGGAACCTCAGAGGTATTACACCCTCCTCCCAAATTGAGAAATCCCCTTTGCCTGCTTTCTGATACTGTTTATAACAGAGTTCTTGGAGGACAACACTGGTCTAAGTTAGATTTTTCCTCTTTACTCCTTTTTTAATTGTTCTTTTTGTTCTTCCATTGCAAACAGTTACATGTTAAAAGCAAGGAAAATTCACACCCAGAATTCATTGGAAATTATTCTAGTATTTCAGTTATGAAATATGGTATAACTTGGTTTTAGATATATATTATTTATTATTTTAAAGGAATTCTATTCTTCCTATGGTTTCTAGTATTTTAAAAAGCAGAAATGTGCAGCATATTTGTTTCAAAAGAGGAAAGGACATACTTAGAGATAGTTTGGTTCACCTCAAAAGGGATAAAGATAAGAGCAGGAAGATGAGGAAGGCAAATATAAAAGTGAGCATATATTTAAGGTGGGATTACTATTAAGCAAAACTGCCTTCAAGTTTGGGCAGAGGATATTGAGTAGAACCTTAAAAGAAAAAAATGGAAGAGTGATAATATGGAAAAGTAGAGACAGATAAAAAGAAATGAAAAAGGATATCAAATTATAAAAGAGGGAAATAAAGAATTAACCATCGTAACTGTTTATATGAATGCAATAAACTTAAAGTTTATATAAAGTAGAAGAATTTAGTGGAATGAATGACAAAAAAAATCTATCTTTTTTCTTTACAAGAAATACATGGAGATCAAATTAGATTTTGGAGAAAAAGCCATTATGTCTCAATGAAATAAGTAAGAAATTGGTAGCAGTTATGATTTCAGAAAAAGTAAAAGCAAAATAGACCTTTCTGATGCCAAAACACATCGAAAAAACAGCAAATTAATGAACTAACAAATTTAGATACAAAAGCCTATTCAATTACAAAAAAAGACTTTTAGTTGTTTTAATAAATTGTTATTAACAATTTATAATAAAGATGATAGTGAAACATCTTATTTCTCCTCAGTTGAATTAAAAAAGCAGCAATTGCAATTGCAAACAAAGAAACAGCAAAAAAGAGAATTCAAAAGGGTGGAAAGGTAAACTTCATTTTACTAATAAGGTAATGTGGAAAATAAATTGATTTCAATATTTAACTTACGGAAATAAATGACAAAGATATTAAATTCTTCAAAAAAATTAAATGAATTGGGGGTGGAGCCAAGATGGCGGAGTAGAAGGACGCAGGTTTATGAGCTCCGAAACCACAGCCCATAGAATTAATGTAAAAAGAGACCCCCATAACTTCTGGACCACTGAAAGGTGTACAGAAACAGAGTGGAAGAGATTTCCGTTCCAGAGAGCCCTGGAGAGCCGTCCCCAGGGTCCGTCGCACCCCGGAAAGTAGACCCCACCCCAGCGCTGCCCTGGCCGCAGCCCCAGAGAAGCTGACCCGAGCAGGCTTCAGGGAGGGAAGCTCCGGCAGCTGGGAAAGTCCCTCCGCCCACAGAAGCTACAGGTCAGTGAGAGAGGCTGGGCTGGAGGAGGGGAGCGGAGTGTCTCCGTGACTCGGGCCCCCTCAGAAGGAAGTGGCGGGTGGCAGGGATGGGGGCAGGAAGTGGCGGAGGCAGAAGCGTGGGTGGCAGTGGAGGCAGCAGCTGCGGCGGTGGCCCGGGACTCCCCCAGCAGCAGGCAGGATCTTCATTACTGAAGATCTCTGCATAAACAACCTGAGGGAGCTGAGCCTGGGAGGTGGCCCTGCCCCCACCCCAGCACCAGAACTAAAGCTCACATTGATTAGCGTGGAGAGCACATTTGAATTTCAGACCCCAAGTACTAGCTGGGTTGATCTAGGCGGGGGTGGACAGGAATCTCAGAAGTCAAGTAACTGGCTGGGAAAATGCCTAGAAAAGGGAAGAAAAATAAGACTATAGAGAGTTTTTTCCAACAAATGCAAATGATCCCGACTTTTGGATCTGACAAGGAGGGGGACATATTCTTGCCATCAGGGAAAAACATGGAGGGTGGGGCCTCAGTACCCCAGACATCCCAGGGGGATGTCGGGTGGGTGCAGGCCTTGGAGGAGCTCAGAAAGGATTTTGAAAGGCAAGTTGGACAGGTGGAGGAAAACCTGGGAAGAGAAATGAGAGAGATGCAAGAAAAGTATGAAAAACAGGTCAATACCTTGGTTAAGGAGACCCAAAAAAATGCTGAAGAAATAACACCTTGAAGAATAGGCTCGCTCAATTAGCAAAAGAGGTTCAAAAAGCCAATGAGGAGAAGAATGCTTTCAAAAGCAGAATTAGCCAAATGGAAAAAGAGGTTTGAAAGCTCACTGAATTTAATAGTTCTCTCAAAATTAGAATGGAACAGATGGAGTCTAATGACTTTAAGAGAAACCAAGAAATCACCAAACAAAACCAAAAGAATGAAAAAATGGAAGAGAATGTGAAATATCTCATGGGAAAAACAACTGACCTGGAGAATAGATCCAGGAGAGACAATTTAAAAATTATGGGACTACCTGAAAGTCATGATCAAAAAAAGAGCCTAGACATCATCTTCCATGAAATTATCAAGGAAAACTGCCCTGACATTCTACAACCAGAGGGCAAAATAAGTATTGAAAGAATCCATCAATCACCACCTGAAAGAGATCCAAAAAGAGAAACTCCTAGGAACATTGTGGCCAAATTCCAGAACTCCCAGGTCAAGGAGAAAATATTACAAGCAGCTAGAAAGAAATAATTCCAGTATTGTGGAAATAAAATCAGGATAACTCAAGATCTAGCAGCTTCTACATTAAGGGATCGAAGGGTGTGGAATAGGATATTCCAGAAGTCAAAGGAACTAGGACTCAAACCAAGAATCACCTACCCAGCTAAACTGAGTATAATACTTCAGGGAAAAATATGGTCTTTCAATGAAACAGAGGACTTTCAATCATTCTTGATGAAAAGACCAGAGCTGAAAAGAAAATTTGACTTTCAGACACAAGAAAGAGAAGAAGCATGAAAAAGTAAACAGCAAAGAGAAGTCTTTAGGGACTTACCAGAAGTGAACTGTTTACATTCCTACATGGAAAGACAATATCTGTAACTCTTAAAACTTTTCAGTATCAGGGTAGTTGGTGGGAACACACACACACATGTACACGCATGCACAAACACACACATACACACATGCACACACATACAGAGACAGTGAGCACAGAGTGAATTGAATAGGATGGGACCATATCTTAAAAGAAATTAAGGTAAATGATGAGAGAGAAATGTAGAGGGAGGAAAGAGGGTGAAATGGAATGGGGTAATTATATGTCATTTAGGAGGCAAGTAGGAGATTTTTTAGTGGAGGGAAAAAGAGGAGAGCTGAGAAAAAAAAACAAGAAGTTTACCCTCATCACATTTGACTAAAGGAAGGAATAAAATGCACACTCATTTTGGTATGAAAACCTATCTTACAGTATAGGAAAGTGGGGGAGAAGGTGATAAGCAAGGGGGGGGATGATGGAAGGGAGGGCAAAGGGAGGAGGGAGCAATTTGAAGTCAACACTTGGGGAGGGACAGGATCAAAAGACAGAAGAGAAACAATGAGGGGCAGGGTAGGATGGAGGGTAATTCAGTTAGTCTTACACAACACAACTATCAGGGAAGTCATTTGCAAAATTACACAGATGTGGCCTATATTGAATTGCCTGCCTTCCCAAAGGGAATGGGTGGGGAGGGAGGGATGGGGAGAATTTGGAACTCAAAGTTTTAGGAACAGCTGTTTAGTATTGTTGTTGCTACTAAGAAAGAAGACATATAGTTAATGAGGAATAGAAAGTCATCTGGCCCTACAGGAGAAAAGAGAAAATGGAGACAAGAGAAGGGAGGGATGACAGAAGAGAGGGATGACAGAAGAAAGGGAGATTGAAGATAGGGAAAATTAGATTGCTTGGGGTATTGAGGTGGGGGAGGGGACAAAAGGGGAGAAAATTTGGAACCCAAAATTTTGTGAAAATGAATGTAAAAAGTTAAATAAATAAATAAATGAAATTAAATAAATTACAAGGGGCAAAAAGGACAGTAAACTATAACGATTGAGGTCCTTAAAGCCCCCCTCAGTCCCATGTAAATTTTAGAAGAATAAACAAAAATGAAGTTAATGATATTGAAAAGAATTTTACAAGAAGGTAAATATGGTGAATTTCTGGTAATTTTTAAAAGGAAATAGAAAGGTTTTTTTCCTCCTTTTATCATGGCACTTTTATAAATATTGATCTTCTCTTAATGACAATAAAGTCACAGACAAATACATAAAAGCAGAACTCCACATATTCTTTACTATTGACAATGAAACAAATAAGGTCCATTAAGAAAGTATTCAAAATTAATTGGTAAATAAATCACTTGATAGATTGTTGAGTCAAATAAACATCTTAACAGTGATAGATATTTTAAATAAAGAAATGGCAATGATAAGATAATATTTCAAAATTTTTGCAACACAGGCAGAGCAGTCATTAGGCTAAAATTAGTATTTCTAAACCCTTTTGTTAACAAAAAGAAAGAATGGAAGAGAGGATTCTGGGAAGATGGTGGAGGTCAGAAAATTTCAAGATCTTCATATTTCCTCCATAATGAAAACATCAATTCAAAATGAACATAGAACAGCAGAAATAAAGAAAAGTCAAAGTGAAGCAGCTGTTCTAAAAAACAAAAACAAAAAAAAAAAAAACTTGTGAGGACCCCAGGAAAGATTTGGCTTCCAGTGACTGAGGTTTGGTTTGAATGAAGTGCAGACACCTCCTGTCAGACTCTGAGAAATCAATAAACAATACACCCTGGGTGCAGCGTGGTTGTGAGGCAGCTTCAACCAGGATTCCACAAGACCTAGTAGTTTCTATGTTGAAGGACTATATTTCAAAGTGTAAAAGAACTGGGATTATGACCATGAGGAACTTACTTCGCAAAGTGTAATTCTGATTTGTTTTTTAAAAAGGACATTTAGCAAATTGAAAGACTTCCAGGTTTTGATGATCAAAGGAGCAGAACTTAATGGAAAATTCAACAACTAAGTTCCAAGAGAAATAAAAGGTAAACAAAGGCCACATATGAGGGCCCCCATGAAGTCAAACTGCTTACTTCTTATATATGAAATTGTTTTCAGTACTTTTATGACTATCATCATTATTTGAGTAGTTTGAAAGAAAGGCTTGAGTTGAATTGCATGATATAGGGTGATTCTACAACATTAAACTGTGGAGAGAAATAAGGAGTAATTATCTCACACAAATGAGGCATGAAAGAAAGAAGTGATATAGAAGAAGCAAATTGGAGTGGAAGACTGGTATTGCTAGAACTTTACTTTCACTGGAAAAAGGTTAAAGAGGTAACATCATATACATCTAGAAACATATAAAAGTCTTCTAAATTTAGAAGAAATAGGAGGGTGAGAGGATAGGATTAGGAAGGGACTTTTAGAAAGGTATGTAGATTAAGATTTAGGAGGAAGGATAAGTGAAAAACTTTTAAAAAGATAGGTAGATTATGGTAGAGGGTGGGGAGAGAGGATAAGGGAGGGAATCTTAGAGGGCTTGGTAGATTAAGAAATATAAGGTTAAGGTAGTTGGTAGAAGTAAATTAAATAAATGAGGATGTATAAGGAAAATAATGTGAAGATAGTTGGGAAAAACAGAGTGGAGGGAAATAGAGAAGTAATTATTATTTTGTATGTGAATGGGATGGATTTACTCATAAATTAGAAATGGCTTAAAAATCTGAATTCAACAATATACCACTTTCAGGAAACACAATAAAAATGAGACAGAATTAAAGACTTAAAGTAAAGTGCTAGAATACAATTTATAATGTAAAAAAAGCAGGGGTGGTAACCATGACCTTAGACAAAGTTAAAGCTAAAATAGATTCAATTAAAAAAGAAAAATAGGGCAACTATACTATGTGTCACTATTGTTGTTCAATATTAAGACCATTTAAAATAACTAGATGGTAGACCTGCCAAAACAGACATAGGTAATGCATGAATATAAATGTAAAACATTCTTTACTCTAAAATAAAATCAGATTTAAATAATTGGAGAAATATTCATCATTCATGGGTTGGCAAAACCAGTATAATAAAAATGACAATTTTACATAATGAATCTATTAATTAAGTCCCATTTAAATTACTAAAAATAATTTTGCTGAGTTAGAAAAAATAATAAAATTCATTTGGAAGAACAAAAGTTTGAGAATTTCCAAGAAACTAAAAAATGGTAAAGAAATGAGATTCAGCAGTACCAGACCTTAAACTAAATTATAAGCAGTAACTATCAAAAACTGTTTGGTATTGAATAAGAAATAGGAAGTGATAATCATTTAATACACATTTTGGACTTTAATAATGACCAGAGCTTAAAGAAGAGACTGGATCTAATAGTCTCTTTGTTGTCTGAAGTAAACTCAGAATACCTCTTCCTATGTCAGCAAAGCCAGATGGGGTTGATTTAGCATTCCTTATAAGATCCTTAACCCTAGTCACTATCTTAAATAATGGAACTTTTTCCATATCTTAATATTTTGTGGCCATATACTATGCTATGGCATGTTAATGGTTAAGAAAACACAGATATCTTGAGTCATAATTTCAGCTGAAACTTTGTCAACTTTGTTATCTTATTGTATTTACAACCTATTCAATTAAGAAATTCCTTTCTTGTGGTATAGTTAATCACTCGTGGAGACCATAAATCTAAAGGATACAGACAACCTTGGATTGTCCTGAAGCAGATTTAAGCCTGGTCATTCTTGTATTAGTCGGTCAGAAGCTTTTCTTTCTCCATGATCATGTAACCACTAGCCTTAAGGGAATAAACAATATGCATTCAGCCTTTCTGCCTTTTTTAACCAAACTTTCAGGTTAGCAAAAGGTAGATTAGTGAAACAGAGTAGACATACAGTACACAGTAGGAAAGTACTATAGTACTTTGTATTTCACAAATGTAAAGATTTAAGTTTTGGGGATAAGAATTTATTATTTGGTAAAAGTTGTTGGGAAATCTGGAAAGCAGATTGGCAGAAATTGGGCATAGACAAATGACTTATAACATTTACTGAGATAAGGTCAAAATGGTATCTGACTGTAAAGCCAATGTGATACACACAGTAGCTGCTGTGGATATGTATGTGTGTTTCCAGTGCAAATTGACAAAATATAAACAAACTTCCTCAAAGATGAAAAGAAAATATATATTCAGATATCAGAAAGCCAATTCCACCATGGTAACAAGGAAGTTTGTACATATTCCCAATAGAGGGAGAACTGTCATCCCCAAGCCTTCTCTCCTTCAGGCCTTTTCAGAAACAATCTCCCTTAGGCAAAATCACTCCCTCCCTCTCTCACTCATATTAGCTGCTCTGCTCTGTTCTACCTGCTTCTCTCTCTCTCTCTCTCTCTCTCTCTCTCTCTCTCTCTCTCTCTCTCTCTCTCTCTCTTTCTCTCTCTCTCTCAGTTCCACCTCACTCTCTCTTCCTGTTCCACCCATTCAGCAAGCTCCTCTCACCATTGGCTACATGTGACTCAGGCTTGGACAGAGCTCAAAGCAGATCACATGGGCCTATTAAGGTGTAGGGAAGATGTTCGAATTCCCTTCCCATTACAATGAACTACATATAAAGGGAGCTATCACAAGAAAATTAGTAGAACATGAAACATATTACTTATCAGACTGAGGGAGAAGGGAATAATATATGAAGAAACAAGGTACAGAGCAAGGATAATTTTGAGTATTTTAAATTAAAAAGTTCTCATATAAATAAAAGCAATGTAACCAAGTTTAGAAGATAAACAGACAATTATGAAGTAAATTTTCATAGACAATCTTTCAGAAATAAGTCTTTTTTTCAAATTTGGAAAAAACTTTGTCAAATTCATAAGAACATGAGTCATACCCCAATTGATAAATGGTTAAGGAATATGAATGGGCAGTTTTTAGACAAAGAAATCAAAACGATATATAATCATATGAAAAATGCTCTAAATCATTATTGATTAGAGAAATGCTAATTAAAACAATTTTGAGATATCAATTTATACCTATCATATTAGCTAAAATGATAGATGCCCTTCAATTGTGGAATGGCTAAATAAGTTGTGGTATATGATTGTTATGGAATACTATTGTGATGTGAGAAATAATGAGCTCGTTGAATTAGGAAAAACATGGAAAGACTTGAATCCATGAAGGAAGATGCCATCCATCTCCAGAGAAACAGCTGACAAATAGAACTATGCATAGTATGGTCTTACATATATACATACATATATGGTGGTTGTTGTCCTTCATCATTGAAGAGAACCAAAATGACATCACCATTGTACAGCAAAATTTCAATGTGTCTGACTGTGGCTGATCAGACCAATATGAGCTTGGAATAATCTACCAGAGGTTGGGCACAGATATTCCATGTGAATGTTTGGGGTGGATATCCCAAATTTGTGCATCCTGTGTTTACTTCATGCTGTGTCAATTCTTCTTTGCTCAAAGAGCACAGCATCTTTTCTTACGTGGGCATGCCATGCTGAATGGTCCTGTGCCAGTGTCTCCCATGTTGCACAGTTAAATCCAAAGTTCCTGAGAGAGAACTTGAGAGTGTCCTTGTATCATTTCTTCCAGCCACCATGTGATTGCCTGCCCCATGCAAGTTCTCCATAAAATAGTCTTTTTGGGAAGTGTACATTTTGCACTCAAACAACATGGTCAACCCATCGGAGTTGTGTTCTCTGAAGCATAGTTTGCATACTTGGCAGTTCATCTCGATCAGGGACTTCAGTGTCTGATACCTTATCCTGCCAGGTGATCCTCAGAATCTTCCTTAGAGAGTTCAAATGGAAGCGATTCAGTTTCCTGGAATGGCACTGCTAGGCTGCCCATGTTTCACAAGCATATAACAAGGAGGTCAGCACAACGACTGTATAGACCTTCAATTTGGTAGTCTAATACCTCTTCTCTCCCAAACGTTTCCTCGGAGCTTCCCAAACACTGAGCTAGATCTGGCAATGCATGCATCAACCTCATTGTCAATGTGTACATTCATGGAAAGTACACTACCAAGATAAGTGAATTTATCCATAACATTCAAAACTTGTCCATTTACTATAATGGATGGCTCCATGTATGGATGGTATGATGGTGGCTGATGGAGCACTAGTGTATCTGGGCATTAATTATTAGGCCAAAATTAACACAGGCAGCAGAGAATTGATCCATACTTTGTTGCATCTCAGTTTCAGAGGCTGCACTGAGTGCACAATCATCTGCAAACAGAAATTCATGCACTAACACTCTCTCCACTTTGGTCTTGGCTTATAGCCTTTTCAAACTGAAGAACTTACCATCAGTGCAGTAGTTGACCTTGATGCCATGTTCATCTTCATTGAAAGCATTTGACAACATGGCTGAAAACATCAAGCTAAAAAGCATGGAAGCAAGCACACAGCCCTGTTTCACTCCATTTGTCACTGGGAAGGCATGAGAGTTTTGTCCATTATCCAGAACCCAGGCAAACATGCGATCGTGAAATTGACATACAGTATTGATGAACTTCTCAGGGCAACCAAATTTTGACATAATTTTCCATAAGCCCTCATAACTAACAGTGTCAAAGGCCTTGGTCAGATCTACAAACATTGTGTACAGACCTCTGTTCTTCTAGAAGTTGTCAAGCAGCAAACACCATATAGACTGTTCCTTGTCCCTGTCTGAATCCACACTGACTCTCAGGTATATGCCAATCTTCCAGGTGAATGATCAGCTTATTAAGGAGAACTCTAGAAAGAATTTTTCCAGCAATGACTAAGAGAGAGATCCCCCTGTGATTGCCGCACAACAATCTATTCCCTTTACCCTTATAGAAATGGACAATGGAGGTATCCTTGAATTCCTGGGAGATAACCTCCTCTTGCCATATAACTCGGAAAATTTCAGTCAGCTTTTGTATGAGCAATGGTCCCCCGACCTTGTAAATCTCAGCTGGAATAGGATCAGCACCAGGAGCTTTGCCACATGAAAGGAGCCTAATGGCTCTCAAAACCTCTTCTTCAGCTGGAAGTTTAGCTAAGTAAGGATTGATTCCAACCTGAGATAAATGACAATGACCTCAGCATTTATTGATGATGGTCTATTGAGAACACTATGGAAGTGTTCAGCTCATCTCTCTAGGATCATATCCTTATCACTAATCAATGTGGCTCCATCAACACTGAGTAGTTGTGATACACCATAGGTTTTGAGTCCATTAATAGCTTTCAGGGAATCATAAAAGCACTTTGGAATGTTACTATCAGCATAAAACTGAATTTCATCTGCCTCCTTACTGAGCCAGGAATCCTGCATCTCTCTAAGTGTATATATACATATATATGTATGTTTAAAGATATGTAAGTATGTGAACATTTGCATTTAATTATACCCTTCTCCAGGGTATGGGGGAGCAGAGGAAAAATAAAATAAAATAAAAAGTGCACAACAGAGAGAAAATGAAAACCTAGAAGGGAGCACAGAGAAGCTGGATAGCTTTGAAAACAATGAGCAGTATTTATTACTTGGGTTTCCTTGAAATGACAATTTACTGTTTTATATTGAATCCTCTCATGTTCTGCTGTGTACATAGAAATGTCCTTTTTTCCCCTTTTCTCACATTGTATTTAAGTTTAAAATGAAGAACTTTTTTAAAAACCCCAAAAGGAAGAAGACACTAAGGAATTGAGAAAGCAACTAAAACACTATAAAAATATAAAATTAGAACTCAATTAAATATCAAAAAAAATCTTAAAATTAAAGAATTTACAAAATCAGAGACAAAACCATCAAATAATAAAGAAAACTGTGGTTGTTTAAAAAATCAATTCAATAGGTAAATCAGTAACTAATTTTATTATAAAAAAGAAAGAAGAAAATCATATTATCAGTATCAAAAATGAAAAAGTGGAATTCCCAACAAAGAAAGAAGAAATAAGGAATATTTTGGGGAGACGTTTTGTTCAACTATACAACAATATAAAACTTAAATGAAGTAAATAAATATTGATAAAAATACTAAATACTCAACAGTATAAGAGAAAAATTAATCATATTTCAGAGGAAGAAATAAAATAAGTCATAAATGAGTTTCCTAAAGAAAAAAGAGCAAAAGGATGAACAAGATAATTCTACCAAACATCCACTTGGATTTCTGATCATGCCCAAAGAATCTCTCTAGTCTAATGAATTTAAATCTTTTGGTAGCTCTCTTTCCTTGAGGCCATCATTTTTTTTTTAGTTAATTTGTTTTTTTTTAATTTTAAACATACTCTTTCATAAGTTTTGAATTTTCTCCCCCTCCCTCCCTGCCTCTCTCCCCAAGAGGGCATGTAATCTGATATAGGCTCTACATGCACATTCCATTTTAACAGATTTTCGCATTAATCATGTTGTATAGGAGAATTAGAAAGAATGGGAGGAAACATAAGAATGAGAAAATAGTCTGCTTTGCTCTGCATTCAGATTCCATAATTCTTTCTCTAGATGTGGATGACATTTTCCATCATCAGTCCTTTGGAATTGTTTTAGGTACTTGCATTGCTGAGAAGGAGCAAGTCTATTAAAGTCAGTCATCAAACACTATGGCTGGTACTGTGTACAATGTACTTCTAGTCTGCTCACTTCACTCAGAAGCAGTTCGTATAAGTCTTTCCAGGTTTTTCTAAAGTTGGAAGCCATCATTCTGGTTGAATGCAAATGTTTCTCTTGGATGAGATGTCTATGATTGGTGCAGCTCTCTGTGTTACACATTGCCTTTGTCACTCTCACATCTTGCTTGTCTCTTCTCTTTACAATGATGTTGTCTATTATATGCTTATGTTTGCTGTGGGAGTTTATCAATAAAGATTGATTCAATTTAGGTAGAAGTCACTACTGATGATGAGAAGGTAATGAGACAAATTTTCCACAGTAAATATACATTGCTGTTGTTGTTTCTGACTCCATTTCTCCCAAGGACTTCCAGCCATATCCAACACTCTGCACCTACTCTAACATTAAAGTCACCCAGAATTACAAGCTTGTCTTCTTTTTATGGCACATTGATAATGAAGGTCTCAAGATCTTCACATAATCTTTCTTTGACTTCATCAGAGTTCATCATGGTGGGAGCATATGCACTGATGATGGATACTTGGTGCTTTCCTGCAAGTGGCAATCACATTTTCATAAGCCTATCACTCACTTCTATTGGAAAGAACACAAGATTATTGACTAGACTTGTTTTGATTACAAAATATGGAGTAGCTTCACAGCACTCCTCACCATTCTGGTCACTTCAAAAAAATGTGTATCCAGAAATGAGTCTGGTAAGCTGGTCTTCATTTTCCAGGCTTGTTTCACTCAGGACTGCTATTCACAACAAGAAGCATTCAACTTTCAAGTTTACTGGATTTCATGTTGAATGAATTTATCATATGAATGAATAAATGAATGAATTTTGGAGGAAGACAACACACAAAAGGAAGCTGAAGTGGCAATGGAAAGGAAGGTATTCAGGACACATGGGCATGATGGTAAAGGACAGAGAAGTGCATCCAAGTGGAAAATGAAGGACTCAACTGGGAGTTAGTCCTTCTAACATGGAAGTTTTTGGAGGATTCCTTCATCTCCATTTCCTTCAAGGGAACAGGATATTGATGAGATGTGAGTTCTAGGTCTGAAGTATTTTTGCAGTATGATGAGCTTCCTAAGGAATGATGACAAAGTCCAGTGGAGCACAATTGACAGGGAAATGAAGAGATGATTGCCTTGGAATTCTCCTGAAATGGAAATTCTTGGAGGAATTGTCATCAGAGAGAAGATCCCTAGGAATTAAACACTCCTATAAATCATCTAAAAGAGGATGTAAAGAATGAAACTTTCTACTTTGGAGGAGGACACTAAACTTCTGGTGTCACCAAAAGAAAGTTTTAAGATGAGCTGCTCTAGGACTAGCAGTTGTTCTAGTTCTTCTTCCTTGTGAAAAGGATCTTCATGGGGTGGGAAACATGAGTGAAAGCAGGAGAAATCATTCTAGCAATCCTATATTCAAATTTTAAGACAATATGAGAATTGGTGTCTTTTCTTGTTCAAAGAATGCAGCTGTGCTTGGGAGCTCGGGGGAGCAACACAAAGGGGCTAAGTGTTGGGAAGCAAAGAGACAGAATGGCAGAGATGGTCAACCAATGTCGGTTAGGATCTAAATAAGTGAGAGAAATCAAAGTGATGGAGTGAAGTAAGTAAAAGCAGACAAAAGTGCCCATCAGTAGTAGGATGGTTTGGGTGGCTCTGACCTCAGGGGGAGTTCTATAAGAGAAGCTGATACTATGGATGTTCTGGACTTGCTGGGTGTCTGTGCAGGAGAAGCACTATGTAGCCACTAGTCCAAACCATGAGTACCACACAAAGAAAATTTCTCAGAGTAGTCATAATAAAGTAAACATCTATAAACATTTCCATTGAACAATATATAACATTTATATGTATTATTGATAGTGCTCCTTGGTCCTCTCACAAATACTAGCACAGGAATTTCTATCAAGATATTAAAGATCCAACAGAAGAGACAGAATGTAGAAATGAGTTCTGGAATTCTGGCTTTGAGTTCTGACAATGTGGAATCACTGGAACTGATGGTGATAGCCTGAAAGCTACACAGAAGGCAGGTGAAGCAAATTGAAAACCCCTGGGCAGTTCTGTAAAGGAAAAATGTGATTTTGCATCCAACATCATCCAGGAAATTACTTATTTAAAGAGCTTGCAGTATTTCTGGGCTTCCTATGCTGACCAGTATAGTAATGTTGGCCAAGATTAGTTGGGTCAGAATCAAGTTTAGTGGCTTTCATTTATGTCCAGGTAGGAAATTCAAAATATAAAGAGAAAGGAGGAAGAAGTTTCCCAGGATTCTAATTGTAGTCTGGAAGAGCAAAAAGATTCCAATGCCGACATTAATAGCACACATTCTCTTGAGAAGAATATGAACCGGACTGATCTAAGGGGAAACAGCAGCTATGTGACTATCACATTATGAGATTACAACACATGGGAAAAACTCACACCATGACTCCTTTAACTTTTGCATGCCTATGACATTTGCAATTACTATTGCGAGAAGTTATAAAAACTTTCCTTTACCAAATACTTTTTCACATTTCCTTCAAACTTAGCCATCTTAAAGAATAAAAGTAGTTGCTCAGAGTTGGATTAGGTGATCAGAAAAGAAGTAATGATCCATGCAGTACTGGAGTTACAGCATTTGTTCGTGCTCTGGACATCAGGCATGAAGCAAGTCAAAAAGTGATCTCCTTCACACCAATCTGATATAAACAACCAAGTCATCTTGCCTCGAGTTCTGATGTTCTTATTGATCTAGAGCCAAATCGGACTGTATCTCCTCTTCGGTTCAACCACAAAAAGGAGTCAGCTTAGGTTTAGCAGACATTTACTGAGGATTTAGGGATCATCCCACACCAATCTGAGGGGCTGAGATGAATTGTAGGACAGAACCGCTATACTAAGAAATTAGGGCAAAAGGAAATAAAGAGCTCCAAATCAATTACAAAATGTTAAGTGAGGTTATTATACAATAAACCCTCCATCTATCTATTTGTCTATCTATGTATCTATGTGTGTATGTATGTATCTACCTGTCTGTTTTTCTATATATCTATCTATGTATTTATCTATTGTTACACTCTTAGCTTGAGCAAGATTTTACATAGCTTGGAAAATGTTAGCTGTGCATTTTCAGTATAGCACTTTCAGCTGCTCCAAACTGTATTCAAAGCATGATGAAACACTGAAATGCAAGTAACATCAGCAAATATGAGGAATAGAAAGAAACTGAGATTTTTATGAAGTAAAACAAAGTGACAATTTTTTCCTTGGTTTTCCGAACAGAGATCATACTTCCTATGGCCTTTGAGTATCAAAGTGAATGGGAAATAATGGACAGACATTTAATCTTCGTGGGTATTTACAGGGAATGATTAAAAACTTATGGAGTATATGGGAAAGTACATTGAAAGATCCATATTTCAATGTAAAAAATTGTGAAGCAAGTCATTGATTGTGTTCATGTTCTATAGCAAGTTTTTTAAGTTATTTTTTTTAAAATACAGCAAAACAAACTTTCTAATTATTAACACTTAAATAACATGACTTGGCTTCAGCACTCTGTGGCCTAGGACTGGTATCCTTCTCAGCTCGCTGGAGCCGCTGCCCCATGAGCCCCCTCCATTATCTACCCCCTGGGCCCCTCTCCTCTCCCTTATATAGTTCCCGCATCATCTGGCACGTTTGGACTAATTTTTCAGGGTGAGGAGAGGACAGGCCCTGGGGGGGAGGCCTGCTACCGAGGAAGAACTGCCACGAGGAGCTCAAGATGATAGAGGCACTGGTAACAACTGAAGCTCAGAAACTGCTGCACCAGCTGAATGTTCTGTTGGAATAGGAGTCCAGATGTCAGCCAAAGGTCTGTGGCTTGAGACTAGTTGAATCTGCTCATGATAATGACCTTCGGATGACAGCAAGACTGAGGGACTTCGAAGTGAAAGACCTTCTTAGCCTAACTCAGTTCTTTGGCTTTGACACAGAGACTTTTTCTCTAGCTGTGAATTTACTGGACAGATTTCTATCCAAAATGAAGGTACAGCTCAAACATCTTGGATGTATGGGATTAAGTTGCTTCTATCTGGCTGTGAAATCGACAGAGGAAGAGAGAAATGTCCCATTAGCCACTGATTTGATACGAATAAGTACATTAATAAGTAATACAAATTCACAGTTTCTGATCTGATGAGAATGGAAAAGATTGTGTTAGAGAAGGTGTGTTGGAAAGTCAAAGCTACTACTGCCTTTCAGTTTCTACACCTCTATTATTCACTTATTCATGAAAACTTATCATTTGGAAGGAGAAAGAACTTGAGTTTTGAAGACTGGAAGCTTAACTTAAGGCATGCCACTGTAAGATTATGTTTTCTAAAGCAAAGCCTTCTGTATTGGTATTGTCTATAATTGCACTGGAGATTGAAGCACAGAAATTTATAGAATTGACAGAAGGAGTAGAATGTCTTCAGAAACATTTCAAGATAAATTGTAGAGATCTGACCTTCTGGCAGGAAATTGTAGCAAAGTGCCTAACTGAATACTCATCAAACAAGTGTTCAGAAGTTGAAGTGGATTGTATCTGGGCATACTGCACATCAGGTGAAGCATAGTTATTACAAAATTGCTCATCTTCCAACAATTCCTGAAACTGGGTCTTAATAGGATTGTTATGGTGAAGAAATTCAAGTATTCTGAAGACTTATTTCACATCAGAATTGTGAACTCCAATATCAGAATGGATTTAAGCTGTGAAGCCTGAAACATAGCAATTAGGTTAGCATTGATGTTTTCAGACTTGAGGGGAAAACAGGCTATAGTTGGAAATTGATTATGTGTGCTGCAGTTGGAAATGTGTTCAGGACTAAATTATGATCTTCTTTTGAAGCATATTTATAAAAACTAAAACTCAAATGTGAAACCCTAATGTAGAATAAGGATGGGAGACTTATACTGTGAATTGACAGTTAATATTGATCCAATCTAGTAGTATCTGGATCAATATACTGATTATAAGTAGTATTGATGGCAAGGTGTGATTGATTTTAATTGATGTTATTTGAATTGCGATGCAAGTTCATATCAAAACATATCGACTTAGGAAAAATGGTATGATGCTCTTTAGTATAGTCAGGTTTACTAGTCTTTGAGGCAGTATAAACAACCTTGTTAAAGCCTTATACAGCTAGATAATCCAATAATTCTAAAGATTTATTTTGTTTGGCATATTTTTTTCATTTAAATTTGATTATAAAATTCTATTTAAGTTGTAGACAGACGTTAAATTTAAGTGATCTTCAACATTATCCTAGGGAACAAGTGATACGGTATGCAAAGTTTTATACAGAATGATTTTTATCTCAATATCTAGCCCCTTAGAAGAAAGTCAATTTCTCTTATTCAAGCAGCTGTTATAGTCTATCGATCTGAAACCTTAGCTGTGCCCTTCTAACATAATATATGCTAATGCTAACACTCTAGAGCTTTTAAATAAGGATTATGGTTGGACCCTTAGTATTAAGGGTTGTATTTAAAGCAGTACATATAGGGTATGCTATTGTCACAATGCTCCTGTAACAATTCAGTTTAGATTACGGTGAGCTGTCTACCCAGATTCAAGTATGCAGCAATTGAATTAATTATGTGGTACGAGAAGCACTTGAGGCTGGCTGTAGGTTAATGAATCTAAATTGATATATTAGGGTTGGGAAAGCATATAGCTAATCAGTGCAGTATATAGCTTAACTTCCGCAATAGCTATAACTAGTTCAAATTTCCCTTTGATGACATCATGTTGTGGGGAGAAAACTTCCCTTTTTAAGATAAGCCAAAGAACCACAGTATGTCTTGTATGTCTTATGCTTCATTTTGTAAAGCATTTTGCAAATGCACTCTTCAGTTATTCCTAAACACTTGATTCATTGAAGAATTTCTTATCTAATTCATCAATGCAAACTTAAGTTGGCTGAAGTAACCTAAACAAAGTACCAGTATGTTGGGGTACTAAGAAAGTGACCTTTCAATAAAATTATTGAAATGTAAAAAAAATAAAATAAAATAAAATAACATGACTTTTGAGGTTGTTTCCAATTCTAGGTCATATGAAAGGAATTTAAACACACAAAGTGCTGTAGAATTTCAGTCCCATTCTAATATTTATCTATATTGAGTTGAATGTTTCAATACCAACTGGTTTTCCTCATAATAGTGTTCTAATGGTAATTAAAATCTGAGGTAGCATGTTGACCTTCAGTTCCCCCCACTCAATTTTGCCCTCAATTTTCCCTAAGTATCCCCTTGATCCTCTTACCTGTTCATTTTTCCATATGCATTTCAAGCTGAGTCAATTCTAAGATGCCCTTGGGTTTCTCCATAGAATTGACAAGGGCAACCACTCTAACTCAGGCCCTCATCTTCTCTCACTTGGTCTATTTCAATAGCTTCCTAATTAATCTCCCTCCCTAATTCTTCCCCTTCGTAGTCCATGTTTCACACAATTGCTAAAATTATTTTCCCAAAGCATGGTTCTTGCTTCATATGAGTACTTAATATACACCACTGATTCTCAATTGCTACTAAAATGAATCAATTAATGCCTATTTATTAAAAGCCTGCTATGATACCTTACAAGGTGTACAAGTTAAAAGAAAAAATCTGTTCTCAAGGAGAACACTGTATTATCATTTACAAACTCCTTTAGGGCATTTAAAATCCTATGCAAACCAGATGCCTACCTATCTTTATAGGTTTGTACTTTATTTTTCTTTCTGCAATGTATGGTTCAGGGAAACTGGCTTTTTTTTCTTTTCTTAATCTGTGAGACTTAATCTCTTCTGCTTTTGCATAGCCTTCCTTTCTCTGAATCTCTAGGTACCTTCAAAGCTAATCTTAAATTGTCCTGCTTTTATGAAGTTTTTTCCTGATATCTTCAGTTCCTAGGACTGTGTCCCTTGCCCCCAACACACACACACACACACACACACACACACACACACACACACACACACACACTATTACACTGGGAAAGCCTGTGCCCCTTTCACTTTTCAGCAAATCTTCAGGTCTTGAAGATAGCAGTGTGCTGGAGCTAGGTGATACTGACTGTGAGAGCCATTTGTTAAATTCTGAGTGGGAGCTTTTACATCTCAGAAATGAACAAATAATAGATATTTACTAACTGTGTCACCTGGGCAAGTCACTTAACCTTGTTTGTTTCAGTCTCCTCATGTGTCAAATGAAGTGGAGAAGGAAATGGCAAAGTATCTTTACCAAGAAAATCCCAAATGAGAGGATCAAGAGTTGAACACCACTGAAAAATGACTGAATAAATTAGGGATTTCTTTTTTTTGATTGCATAAATTTCATAAAGTGATGGATGAAAGGTTAATAGTACAAATTAAATTCAAGAGTATATCCTTTGTGAATATATATATATATATACATATACAAATACACACATACATATGTGTGTGGTATCATTATTAAACATTTACCTGACCCTCCTATGTAAAATGTAAGTTACATAATGAAGGAATGTAAGGTCCCACTCAGACTATGTTTTCACCTGTTATAGAATGAGCCACTTTCAGATGTAAGTAATATTACTCTATGACTTCTAATCCCTAATCAAAACAGGCTCTCTACTTTAACTGAAGGATTACATTCTATATACCCTGTATATGTGTACAGTTATGTTACCTGACTCATGAAATGTGAGCTCCTTTTGGATCTGGACTGTCTTTTGACTTTCATATCTTCAGTTTTTAGTCAGATCCCTGGCATATATGAAGCATGCAAGATTGCTAATTGACTGAAACAGCAAAACAGTCAAAATTGCAGGTGAGCCTGAAGCTGGTATTATTCCCTACAAAGTTTTCACACTATCTGCAGTACCTTGAGGGAGCTGTCCAACCAAAGACCAGAGGCCAAGTCTGGCAGAAACTTCTCTAGTTTTGTTCCCTAGAAGGCCTTGTCTGTCAGGCTTAAAACTTCCCAAGGATATAGATTCAGAGGTGAAGTTTCACCTTTCCATTGGATCATTAACTCTGGTTCTGAAGTAGGTCCCCTCTCTGGGACCTTATGTGAATTTATAGTGGCAATTTTATATATTCCAGAACTTTTTTCTCCCTAAGTTTAGTCATATCCAGATAATAGCCTTTTTGCAAAATATTCACCAGACACATTGGGTTTTCCAGGTCCCCTAGCATCATTAATCTCTAAGGTTTTCTTGATAGATCCATGTAAATGAGTAGCTAGGCAAATGTGTAGAAGTCATTTCTGTTGTGTCTGTGTGTGTGTGTGCATGTGTATGCAAATGCATTGTCTCTGCTGACCTTGTAGTACAAAAATGAGCTACTTATATACTTTTATAAACCTGGAATCATTCATTTACATCTGGAAAAAGGCTTATTTTCTATGAAGAGCAAATATAGTTCATTACAAGAAGTGCCTTTTTGTCTATTACTTTGCCCTTGAGACCCACACATTTCCTGAAGATTTAAAGGAGTCCACCCTTACATCTGTGAGCATGTATGTGTTTGCATGTGTGTTAATGCACACATAGTTACCCACATGTACATATTATCTCTACTAATAGTATAGGAGCTTCTTGAAGTAAGGAACTTAATTTTTTTTCTGTGTAATTCTGTGTAATGCACAGTGCCTGGCATATAACAGGTATTAAATAAATCCTCATGGATTGATTGGCATTGGTTGAAGTATATAAACTTATTTTGTAGATATTTTTGTTCAGTGTCATTCTTAAATTCTTCTCCAAGAGATATGTACTGTAGTTTGTAAACCCCTTTTTCTCCTTGAAACAAATTATCCTCTTTAAATAAAAGCATCTCTGAAAGCGTAATTATAGACATTTTCTCTTTCTCCTCTTATTTAAGCAACATGCAAACATATTGTGGAAGGTATATATTATGGTGAATGAAAGTAAGCTGTCACATGAAGGAAGTAATAGCAAAATTTGTGGTTCAGGCACTACTGAGATATCTTCATAACGTTAAAAGACCTAAAATAAAGTCCCTCTTCAAGTGATGATGGGTTGGAATTATCCCACCTTATAGTATGCTTTTTAGTGGTTTAGCACAAATGAATATTGCATTCAAGTACTTTTTATTATCTAATCATATCATTTATTTTAGCTTATGTTTTATTGCTCAAGTTTTTGAACAAATTTTTAATATTAGGTATATATTTTTTATCACAGTTAAAGCTTTTTAAAAGTGTTGCTGTAGAGGGGGTGGAGCCAAGATGGCGGAGTAGAAGGACGCACATTTACGAGCTCCGAGCCCACAACCCATGGAATTGAGGTAAAAGGAGATCCCCATAAATTCTGAATCTCTGCAGGGGGTGCATAAACATAGGGGAAGAGATTTCCGTTCCACTGAACCCTGGAAAGCCGTCCCCGGGGTCCCTTGCACCCCGGAAAGCGGACCCCACCCCCACCCCTGGCCGCGACCCAGAGAAGCTGACCCGAGCAGACTTCAGAGAAGAAAGCTCCGGGGGAAGCTCCGGCAGCCGGGAAAGTCCCTCCGCTCACAGAAGCTACAGGTCAGTGAAAAAGAAAGCCGGGCTGAAGGAGAGGGGAAGCGGGGCGTCTCCAGGACTCGGGCCCCCTCGGGAGGAAGCGGCGGCAGCAGAGACCGGGGCAGGAAGCGGCGGAGGCAGAGGCGTGGGCGGGCGGCTGAGGCGGCAGCGGCCCGGGACTCAGGAATCCCCCAGCAGCAGGTAGGATCTTCAATACTGAAGGTCTTTCCAACCTGAGGGAGCCGAGCAGGGGAGACGGCCCTGCCTCCACCCTGCTCTACTGCTGAACGCCTCTGAATAAAACCCCCAAGGGAGCTGAGCACAGCAGGCGGGGCCCCCCACCCCGCCCCCACCCGCTCGGTTCCTGAAAGTCTCTGCGGAAAGCCCCTGAGGGGCCCAAGCTTAGGAGACGGCCCTGCCTCCACCCCTGAGCCAGAACTAAAGCTTGCCGCGGGAAAGCTCATTTGAATCTCAGAGGCCAAGCACTAGCTGGGCGGATCCAGGCGGGGGTGGAAAGGAATCTCAGAAGTCAAGTAACTGGCTGGGAAAATGCCTAGAAAGGGGAAGAAAAATAAGACTTTAGAGAGTTTTTTCCAACAAATGCAAATGATCCCGACCTTCGGATCTGATGGGGAGGACGAGAACGTATTTTTCCCATCAGGGAAAGATGTGGAGGGCGGGGCCTCAGTACCCCAGACACCCCAGGGGGGTGTTGCGTGGGCTCAGGCCTTGGAAGAGCTTAAAAAGGATTTTGAAAAGCAAGTTAGACAGGTGGAGGAAAGACTGGGAAGAGAAATGACAAAGATGCAAGAAGAGTATGAAAAAAAGGTCAATATCTTGGTAAAGGAGACCCAAAAAAATGCTGAGGAAATTAACACCTTGAAAAATAGGCTCACTCAATTGGCAAAAGAGGTTCAAAAAGCCAATGAGGAGAAGAATGCATTCAAAAGCAGAATGAGCCAAATGGAAAAAGAGGCTCAAAAGCTCACTGAATTTAATAGTTCTCTCAAAATTAGAATGGAACAGATGGAGTCTAATGACTTTATGAGAAACCAAGAAATCACCAAACAAAACCAAAAGAACGATAAAATGGAAGAGAATGTGAAATATCTCATGGGAAAAACAACTGACCTGGAAAATAGATCAAGGAGAGACAACTTAAAAATTATGGGACTACCTGAAAGCCATGATCAAAAAAAGAGCCTAGACATCGTCTTGCATGAAATTATCAAGGAAAACTGCCCTGACATTCTAGGACCAGAGGGCAAAATAAGTATTGAAAGAATCCATCGATCACCACCTGAAAGAGATCCAAAAAGAGAAACTCCTAGGAACATTGTGGCCAAATTCCAGAACTCCCAGCTCAAGGAAAAAATCTTGCAAGCAGCCAGAAAGAAACAATTCCAGTACTGTGGAAATACAATCAGGATAACCCAAGATCTAGCAGCTTCTACATTAAGGGATCGAAGGGCGTGGAATAGGATATTCCAGAAGGCAAAGGAACTAGGACTCAAACCAAGAATCACCTACCCAGCTAAACTGAGTATAATACTTCAAGGGAAAATATGGTCTTTCAATGAAACAGAGGACTTTCAATCATTCTTAATGAAAAGACCAGAGCTGAAAAGAAAATTTGACTTTCAAACACAAGAATGAGAGGAAGCATGCAAAAGTAAACAGCAAGGAGAAGTATTAAGGGACTTACCAGAAATGAACTGTTTGCATTCATACAGGGAAGGACAATATTTCTAACTCTTAAAACTTTTCAGTATCTGGGTGGTTGGTGGGACCACACATACACATGTACACGCATGCACACACATACACACATGCATTCACATGCAGAGACAGAGAGCACAGATTGAACTGAATAGGATGGGACCATACCTTAAAAGAAATTAAGGTAAATGGTGAGAGAGAAATGTAGTGAGAGGAAAGAGGGGGAAATGGAAGGGGGTAACTATATGTCATATAAGAGGCAAGTGGGAGATTTTTTTAGTGGAGGGAAAAAGAGGAGAGCTGAGGAAAAAAACAAACAAACAAACAAACAAACAAAAGTTTACCCTCATCACATTTGACTAAACGAAGGAGTGTAATGCACACTCATTTTGGTATGAAAACCTATTTTACAGTATAAGAAAGTGGGGGAGAAGGAGATATTGGGGGGGGGGATGATGGAAGGGAGGGCAAAGGGAGGAGGGAGTAATTGAAAGTCAACACTTGGGGAGGGACAGGATCAAAGGACAGAAGAGAAACAATGAGGGGCAGGTTAGGAGGGATGGCAATTCAGTTAGTCTTACACAACACGAATATCAGGAAGGTCATTTGCAAAGCTACACAGATATGGCCTATAATGAATTGCCTGCCGTACCAAAGGGAATGGGTGGGGAGGGAGGGATGGGGAGAATTTGGAACTCAAAGTTTTAGGAACAATTGTTTAGTATTGTTGTTGCAACTAGGAAAGAAGACATACAGTTAATGAGGAATAGAAAGTCATCTGGCCCTACAGGAGAAAAGAGAAGATAGAAGCAAGGGAAGGGAGGGATGACAGAAGAGAGGACAGATTGGAGATAGGGAAAATTAGATTGCTTGGGGTACTGGGGGTGGGGGGAGGGGATAAAAGGGGAGAAAATTTGGAACCCAAAAATTTGTGAAAATGAATGTAAAAAGCTAAATAAATAAATAAATAAATAAAAAGTGTTGCTGTATTGTGTTGCCTAATTCAATTTTAGTGTTTTTACAAGTCTTAAAATCAATACCACATTTTCTTCACAGAAGATTTTGGCCCATGTTCCAATGTCTCCTTTTAAAAACATTATAAAAAAAATTATGACCAAAGCAACCAGAGTGGACTTGGGAGTATTTACAATCAAATGAATGAAGTACAGGTAATGATAGGTCATTGTAATATTTTAGATGCATTCTCTTAGTTCTTTTTACTGAATTTATTCCCATTGTATGATTCAGAGCATGATTCTAGGGATTGTAAAGATCTAACATGTCAAGTTGCTAGGTGTTTGGCCATGGAAGTCTCAGATTTTGAGTATTAGTTTTCTACATTTGGGGAAATGGACATCCTATTATCTGTAGTAATGATCTCACAGATTTTTGCAAAGCTCAAATCAGAATATGTATGCAACGAACTTTTCACATCTAGAATGTTTATAATTAATGCCACTCATAATTATTGCTATTGTCTTTCACTTTTAAATCTTAATTGTATTAATTAATTAGCATTCTACAATAGTGAGTTCTGACAGTTTATATAACCATTTCCACATTAAGGTTTCTTCCAACTTTGGGCCATTGGAATTTATATGATTATAAATAATATTCACATAGCTCTTTTGTGTTATTATTTTTGACAACAGTTTCAGCATATGTTAACAAACCTCAAATTTTAATGTATTTGTGGCTTTAAAATTTTGTACATTTTCCTTTAAATTGTCAAACTGTTCTGCAAAACATATTGTCCCAGTTACAATTCCACCAACAGATTTCTTTTAAAAGAAAAGAAAAATTAATGATGACCTGGTTTACCTTATAAATAATCCATGAAATGAAAAAACAGGTTTGCTCTTAATTCTTAAATTGCATGTATAGCTTATGTAAACAGAGGTTATATATTTAGAACACCTTGAAGAATACATCTATGAGAGAAATATATCCTCCTGCCATAATTCATTTTCCCCCAGATTAGTCTCTCATAATAAAATCAATTATTTCTTGCTGTGTCACTTGTCATAATTTATCTCTTTGTAGATAATTTATTTATTTTTCTACAATTTGTCCTCTCCTAGTTGTGTATGGGTAATCTCCAGCTATTTATTTATAAATTCTTGCAGCAGTTGCTTTGTGTATTTATTAAACATATTGCTAATTTATTTATATTTCCTGTCTCTTTTTAATTGTGATTTTATTTATCTGAATTTCCTTATTTCTTTTTAATTTTTTGCAAATACAATGTCAATTTTATTGTCTTTTCAAAAGACTGATCTTGAATATATTTATCAATTTATTTATAATTTCATTTGTTCTCTCATTAGATTGTGGTTTTAATTTTGTCATTCCTATCTAAAAACATTTCTTTGGCCATTTGCTTTATAACTTTTTCTAATACTCTGATAAATAGATAAATACAGAGAAATCAATATGAGGAAATGGAAGAGGCAGATAGAGATAAGGAACACATACATACAGAGGCAATTGTACAGAAATGAGTCAGGCGGAATGCAGGAAAGTGACTTTTATTAGTTAAGAGAAGTGTGATCTGAGCACTCTAGGGCTCCCAGAAGGTTAATGATTTATACTGGTAAGTAAGCAAAGCCATGACATCCATTCAGAGGGAGATGGTGATAGGGAAGAATGGAGAGTAACATCATGGAAAAAGTCAAGTTTTTAGTTCCTTAAAGTGAGAGATAGAGAAATCCAGTAACACACTGGTGGGATCTTCTACTGCCTATCAGAAGGTGTTTTACACACAGTCAGTGGTGCTAATGATGGTTTGTGTCTGCAAAAATTGAAAGGACAAAGAAATTCCCCAGTGTGACTATAAAGCACTTAAATTGAGCATACAGTATGTTTGCAAAAAGAGGGAAGGAAAGGGAAAGCAGGGGTGAGAAAAACTTAAGAAATTGGAGAAAAGAGAGAACCAGACCATTCCCATGTCACCAATAGAAAGAACTCAGTGAATGAAAGATACTGTCCAAACAACGTTCCTAGGTTTGCTGTTGTAATTGACACCAAATACTAATATTGCATTTCTGAAGGTCCCCCCCAAACCAACATCAGTGGTACACAAGAAAGCCAAGAGGCAGAATGAAGTCTGGTTCACCTACTTTCTTCATGGTCCTTTCTATTCTCCAAAACTCAGGGTTCTCAGCCCAAGATCTGTTTCCTTCTATTTCCTTCTCTTCCCTCTGTGCCATACATCTGAGGTGGCAACATAAATAATTCTTACCAGTCTATTCTCTGCTTTCAGGGTGAACTCCAGTGCTGCAACAGTCTGTGTGTGCAGTCAAAATCAAGGAGCAGTTATAGGAACAGGAGTTCCTGAGTTCTTAACTCCCCAGCCCTCCAGAGCTGTCATTAACATATCACATCCTAGAGAAGTGGCACGGTCTGAAGGGGCGTTGAATATTATCCCCAAAGAAAGAATCAACTTCTGTCCCAGATGTAAATTATCAGGTGCAATCACCAGTAATAAATACCTACACATTCAGTGACTGGAACAGCTGAGACTTCAGCTTTTCTGAACAACAAATGATGAGGGGTGTGGGGACCAGGCAAAAAGAGAATATTGAATCTCAGCAGCTCTTATGATAAGTATGTTTGTTTTGTTTGTGATGTATTGGGTCACTGTAAGTTCCATTTACAAGACAAGTTTCTGTTTATTTCATTTGAGACACTGCCTGTGATTTATGCTGAAGGCAGCAAGCGAATAGTTTTGTGTTACTTTTGGTTATTTGTGACACTACTGAAGTCTTCCTAGGCACGTAGAAGTGGTCACATCTATCAAGATTGTCCCAATACCATGTTGCTATAGGGAATGAGTAGCTCAGCCTAGTGCAAACTCTGGCTGGTCCACTGCTGGAAGGGTCTCAGTAACTAGCCTAGGGGTAGATGGCATGTCTGTCTTCTGCTGACAGCCCTAGCTAAGTGCAAATATGTCCACTGCTGTTCCTCTACCAAGAAATTCCATTTCTCAGCTCCAAGAATCTTCTCTGTGCCCCATAACTGGAAAAATCTCCCCCTTCATTTCCACCTACCAGATTCCCTGGCTTTCTTTAACTCTCAACTAAAATCCCAACTTCTACAGGAAGCTTTCCCCACCACACTTAAATCTAGTACCTTGCCTCTGTTCTTTCCTATTTTTCCCATTTACCTTAAATATATTTTCATATATGTTTTCTTTTTGTCTTCCTTGTTAGATTGTGAGCTTCTATTGGATAGGGACTGCTTCTTTCTGTATCCTCAGCATTTAGCACAATACCCTGCATATTTTTCTTGTTGGAGCTCGGTACTTCAGTCATACCTGATGCTTTGTACACATAGTGCTTAATAAATGTTTATTGATTGAGTGATTGATAGCCTTACCAAGATTTTCTCTCCCTTTATTTTGGAATGTATACCAAGTGTAAGACTTTAAATATACTGCCATTGAATTTCACTATTTTTCAATTATTCATTACAATGCTTTAATCTGTCAAGGTCTTTCTAGATCATTCCTCTGACACCATTTTGAAGATATTCTTTTAGGTAAAGAACTCCAATTGTATAAGAAACAAGAAAATTTTACTATATATAGAACAAGAAAAGAGCCAAAAATTAAAAGTGAATTGTTAGTTTATGTGACCAACTGGTTTAGAAAATTTTATCTGAGAAAATGATGAATTCTGGATACTATTAGTTTAGATTACTGTAATTTCATCAGACTGGGGGATTCCATGGTGAGGGAAGCTCCTTCCAGTAAAGCAGAGTTCCAGACATCATTTGAGTTAGTTAATTATAATATTGGAGGATAATATGGGGCATTGGAAGGTTGTGTGAATTTCCCAAAATCACATAGCAAGTGTCCAAAGGATAGATTTGAACCCATCTTCCTGATTGAGAGATTCACTCTAACATTATTTTTTTAAAAATCTTAAAACTGTAGGAATGAGGGGACACTTAGGGGATAGAGTGAACCTAAATGAAGGCGAGTAAATGGGTTTTTGTCTTGCTATTTGAAGATTTGATAAATAGACCTCTGAAATGACAGGGATAAATTCAGGAGAAAATTGCTTATGTATACTTAATGTGACAGATACTCTGAAATTCAAAGATAATTCTATTGAACATTAGATGTTTATCCTGAAAAAAAGAAAGAATTTGGAAAGGCACAGTGATGGTCTTCCAAGGTCTGAATGGTCATCATTCAGAAGAATAACCACATTGTGTCTATCTGAACCAGAAAACATAACAAGAATCAATGTCAAAAGTTAAAGAGAAGCTGCTGCTGGGCATCAAGGCACAAGAGCATATTCTCTGCTATTTGGAAAGCTGGTGAATTTCAGGATTTTGGGCTGTGTCCGAGCTAAGGTTGATTGCATGTCTCAGCTAATTCTGTCAAAAATATGGTGAGATCATTTTCCAATTCTGGGAGTCAAGATAGTGGAGTAAGCATTTAGAGTTAGGGTTGCTTTCCCATCTTGACCTCTGAATAACCACAAAATAGCACCTCAGGAAAAATTCTGGAATATCAGAGCCAGCAGAAAGATAGTTTGGAGCCGACTTTTAGCCTGGGAAACTTGGAGGATCAGCAAGAAAAGTCTGTTTCACTTGGGTAAAAAGAGAGCATATTTCAGGACAGGAACAGACCCAGTAAAGCAGGAGGAAGCCCCACCTGAGCAAAGTTGTGGGAGATCCTAAGTTCCAGTGAGGTAAAGCTGACAAAAAAAAATACCAGGGCCCCCAAGATGTCTTAGCAAAGCCAGAAGAATGGGTAGACTCCTATCAGGGAACCACTACATGCTTCAGTGAAGCCCCAAGTGGCAGGCATCCTCCAGTGGTATAATTTCCTTGTGCTTTGATATATCCTTGGGGAAATACAGATACCCCTTCCCCATCTGATTTCAGAACATATTGGACACCAAAACTAGGATTCCAGCTGAGCATCAGATAAGCTGCTAGACTCCTAAGGCCTCGAGTTGCCAGCACCTGAGGCCCCAACACAGAAACTCAGTGACCAAACTCCTGAACCCCAGCTCAAGAAGCTTGGGACAGTGCCCCTTTGCTCTGGAATGAGAGCTCACCATTAAAAGTCAGAAAATAGACAAACAAGATGAGCAAGAAACAAAATCAAACATTGACTATAGGAAAGTACTATGGTCAGAGGGAATATCAAAACCCAAATTCAGAAGAGGATAACATTGTCAATACACCTACACTGAAAACTTAAAGGGAAGTATGAATTGGTCTGAAGTCCGAAAATCCTTCTTGGAAGAGCTGAATAAGGATTTTAAAAATCAAATAAGAGAGATAGAAGGAAAACTGGGGATAGAAATGACAGGTATGCAAGAGAGAGTCAACAGCTTGGAAAAGGAAGGACAAAAATTCACTGAAGAAAACAATTTCTTAAAAAGTAGAATTGGGCAAGTGGAAAAGGAGGTACAAAAGTGAGCTGATCAGAACATTACCTAAAAATTAGAATTAGGCAAGTGGAAGCTAATGACTCTATGTGACATCAAGAATGAGTAAAAATCAAAATAATGAAAAATACTAGAAGAAAATGTAAAATACCTCACTGGAAAATCAACTGACTTGGAAAATAGATTCAGGAGGGATAATTTAAGAATTATTGGTCTACCTGAAAGTCATGACCAAAAAAAGAGGCTGGATAGCTTCTTTCAAGAAATTATGAAGGAAAACTGCCCTCATATCCTAGAAGCAGAGGGCAAAATAGTCGTTGAAAGAATCCACTGATCAACTCCTAAAAGAGATTCACAAATCAAAACATAAAGCAATATTGTAGCCAAATTGCAGAATTATCAGTTCAAGGAGAAAATAACTGCAAGGAGCCGGAAAGAAAAAACTTAAATATCATGGAACCACAGTCAAGATTACACAGGACCTAGCAGCTTCTACATGAAAGGATTGGAGGGCTTGGAATATGATATTCCAGGAGGCAAAGGAGTTTGGATTAAAACCAAGAATCAACTACCCATCAAAATGAAACATAATCTTTTGGTGGAGAAGATAGACAATCAATGAAATAAAGGACTTTCAATCATTTCTTACAAAAAAAAACTAGAGCTGAACAAAAAGTTCAGTCTTCAAGTTAAAGACTCAAGAGAAGCATAAAAAGATAAACAGAAAAGAAAAAGAAAACACTTCATTCAATAAGGTTAAACTGTTTACATCCCTACACGGTAAAATGATACGTGTAACTCTAGAGAAGTGTACCTTTATTACAGCATTCAAAGGTGTTATACATAAAGGGTATAAGTATAAGTTGACTTTGATGTGATAATAAAAAAATTAAAGGTTAGAAAAAAGAATTTTTCTAGCTCTATAAAATGATTTTTGAGAGGTTGACTGCTATGGCATTGAATAAATAAATTAATTTAGGTAGAATCGTCATTTTATCAAGTTGATTCAGTCTACTCATGAGCAATTAATATTTCTCCAATTACTTAGATTTGTCTCTTTTTGTATGAAAAGTGTTTTGTAATTGTGTTCAAATAATGACTGAGTTTGTCTTGGAAGGTAGACTTCCAAGCTTTTTATATTGTTTGCAGTTATTTTAGATGAAATTTCTCTTCCTGTCTCTTGCTGTTGGACTGTTTATAATACACAGAAGTGCTGGTGATTTATATGGGTTTAATTTATATCCCGCAACTGGTAAAGTTGTTCATTGTTCCAACTAGTTTTTTAGGATTATCAAAATATATCATCATATCATATGCAAAGAGTAATAGTTATATCCTTCTTGCCTGTTCTAATTCCTTCTACTTCTTTTTCATCTCATTGCTATCACTAGCATTTCTAGTACAATATTGAATAATAGTGGTGATAACGAGTATCCTTAATTCACCCCTGGTCTTATTGGGATGTCTTCTAGCTTATCCCCATTACAGATGCTTGGTGATGATTTTAGAAAGAAAGTTCTCTTCATTTAAAGGAAAGCTCCACTGATTCCTGTGCCTTCTAGTTTTCTTAATAGGAATGAGTGTTGAATTTTTGTACATGATTTACTTTTCTCCATCTATTGAGATAATTATATGATTTTATTATTTTTATTATTGCTATGGTCAATTATACTTATAGTTTACCTAATATATGCTGATAATTTTCCTAATATTGAACTAGCACTGCATTCCTGGTATAAGTCTCACCTGGTTGTAACGTATGATCTTTGTGATATATGTTGTTGTAATCATCTTGTTAATATTTTATTCAAAATTTTTGCACAAATATTCATGAGAGAAATTGGCCAATAATTTTCTTTCTATACTTTTCATTCTTTATAAAATATGTAGGGTTTTTTTTACTCTTCCTGGTTGAGTGTCAGCACAATATTTGTGTCATAAAAGGAATTTGTGTCAAAAAGAAATAGGCATCCTTCCTCACCTATTTTTCTAAATAGATTATATAATATTGTAATTTATTGTTCTTTAAATGTTTGGTAAATTCACTTGTGAATCTATCTGACCCTGGGGAATTGTTCCTCAGGGAGATCACTGATAGTTTTTTCAATTTATTTTTCTAAAATTGGGTTTAGTATTCTATTTCTTCTGTTAATCTGGGCAATTTATATTTGTGTGAATATTTCTCCATTTCATGTAGATTGTCAGATTTATTGGCACCTAATTGGGCAAAATATCTTGTAAAATTGTTTTAATTTTCTCTTCATTGTAAGTGAATTTACTTCTTTCATTTTTTTATATATAAAACTCTGAACTGACCACCATTCCAATGTCATAGACTACTCCTGCTGACCCAAGTTGTCTTTGGCTAGAAAAATGTCTCACTTTGCCATTTTTTTTACTCTGTGACTGCATAATTCAGTTCGAAGTATTATTTTAAAGTTTGGAGAAGAATGTTGAGAGAGTTCAACTGAGTTGATACTTTTACTCTGCCATCTTGTCTCCTGTTTTCTGAAGTAATAGCAAGCCAGAAAAGTATAATACATAGAGGAGTTACATGGTCAGAGATGTGCTTTATAAAATCACATAAGAAGCTGAGTGGAAGATGGATTTGGGTTAGGAGGGATATTTTTCCCTGCCCAGAAATGAAGCAATATCCTTCATCCCCAGGGGATTGATATAAATGGGCTAGGAGTTGGGAAACATAGAGATAAAATGGTACATATAAACAACAACCAGAAGCACTGTTGGTAAGAAAAAAAAATACCTACTACAAATTGTACAGAGAAAAGTGAGTAAAGAAAATTACTAGTCTTCTCAGCTTATTCCTTGGAAAATTCTAATACTTATGACTCATCTTCTGATTAAGCTTATATCAAAAGTCATCAATTATCCTTTAAATTCCTTTCTTCCATGATTAAAGCCCCTCAAAACTATCTACATTTCTGATTGAACCATTCATTTCCTTTTACTGTTTTTTCAGTCCCTCACATCTTTATTTCTCAATCACGTCTCAATCTATCTGCAAAACAACAGGTTTTTTTTTATTCCATTAACACCCTTCCTTTGCAAATTAATGCCAGTTTTATTATACTTTAATAATTAATTGCAACACTTTATTTTTCCCTGTTGAAAATTGAAACTACAATGTTTACAAGTAATTTCTCATTTGGTCAAGTAAAATCAGCCTTTTTGTGTGTGTATGAATATACATATATATTCTCATTTATGTAATTTCTTTTCCTTTGATCTTCTTGAGGGTATAGTGCTAGTTGTGGTATAACTGCACAGTTTAATAACCTTTGGGCATCATTATAAATTGATTTTCAGAATACTAGACCAATTCACAGCTCCATCAACAGCAAATTATTTTGTGTGTTTACTTGCCATCTCTCTAAAGTTTGTCACTTTATCTTTCAAATTTGCCTGACAGCTGTGAAGTTGAATATTAGATTGACTTTTTATATTTCTCTTGTTAGACGTGATTGAGAGAAATTTTTGTATGGCTATTGGTGAGAGAGAGAGAGAAAGAGAGAGAGAGAGAGAGAGAGAGAGAGAGAGAGAGAGAGAGAGAGAGAGAGAGAGAGAGAGAAACAGAGACAGAGAGAGAAAAAACAAGGGGAAAATAGGGTAAAGGAAAATCCACAGTTATGTTAGTGGAATGAACTCTCTCATAAAACAGAAGTGGATAGCAGAATGTATTAAAAGACAGAATCCTACAATATGTTATTTACAATAAACACAATTGAAAGATAGAGACACACATGTAGTAAAGGAGACACACTGGAGTATAATCTATTATGCTTCAGCTGAAGTGACAAGAAAAGCAGGGGTGACAACCATGATCTCAGACAAGGTAAAAATTAATCTCATCAATAGTGATAAGGAAGGAAACTATATTTTGTTAAAAGGTACCACAAAGAAGTAATATCATCATTAAACATGTCTGCACCAAATGATACATATAGCATCTAAATTTTTTGAGAAGGTAAATGAGTTACAGGGGGAAATAAATAAATAGGAGGAAACAGGCAATAAAACTATGCTGGACAAAGGGAATGACCTCAACTTTGCCATATCAGAACTAGATAAAACTAGCCAAAAAACAACCAAGAAATAAGTTAAAGAGGTGAATAGAATTCTAGAAAAGCTTAGATATGTTAGGACTCTGGAGAAAATTGAACGATAATGGAAAGGCACATACCTTTTTCTCAGTAGTACATGGCATCTACACAAAATTGACCATTGATAATCATTTAATATCATTGTGACAACTTCAATAAGGACCAGAGTCTGAATTTATCAACCAGAAGAAGAGCCTGGTCCTAACAGCTTCTTTGTTCTCTGAGTAAATTCAGAGAATACCTCTTCCTTTGTCAACCAACTCATATGGGGCTGACTTAGCATTCTTTATGAAACCCTTAAACTGAGATACTATTTTGAATAATGGGACTTTTCCATATCTTAATATTTTGTGGATATATATTATGTTATGGACTGTTAATGGTAAAGAAAAGACAGATATCCTGAGTTGTAATTTCAATTGACACTTTGTCAACTCTCTTATCTTATTGCATTTACAACTTATTCAATTATGAAAATTCCTTCCTCACAGTATAATTAAACTCATATAGAGACTGTAAATCTGAAGGACACAGACATTCTGGGGTTGTCCTAAAACAGATTTAAGCCTGATCATTCCTGTAACAGTCAGTCAGAAGTTAGGTTTTGGCTCCTTGTACAAGTTCCCTAGCTTAGACTAGTTTAAAGGGAAGAAACAATATGCATTAACGTATTACCTAATCCCTCGACCTCCTTTAACCAAATTTTCAGATCAACATCATGTATTAGGGTATTAAAAACTCAAAACCAGAGGGAAAAAGCAGAAATATTAAATACATCCTTTTCAGAGCATAATGCAATAAAATTGCATCAATAAAGGGCACTGGAAGATAGATTAAAAATTAATTGGAAAATGAATTAAATCCTAATAAGTGGGCCAAAGAACAACTCATAGAAGCAATTAATAGTTACATTAAAGAGAATGACAACCATCAGACAAGGCAGAATTTATGGGATGTAGGCAAAGCAGTACTTAGGGGAAATTTTATATCTCTAAATATTTACTTCAATAAGGTAAAAAAAATGAGCATATTAATAAGTTGGGCATGCAACTAAAAACTAAAAAAAGAACAAATTTTAAAATCACTAATTAAACACCAAATTGGAAATCCTGAAAGTCAAGAGTGACAAATATAATTGAAAACAAGGAAATCATTAAACTAATAAATAAAACTAGAAGCTAGCTTTATGAAAAACAAAATAAAATAGAGAAATCATTGATTAATTTGTTTTTATGAAAGAAGAAAGCCAAATTACCAATATTGAAAGTTAAAGGGATGAATTCATCACAAATAAGGAGGGAACTAAAAAAATTAGAACCTATCTTACCCAGTTATATGTGAACAAATCTGAAAATCTAAAAGAAATGAATGGATATTTACAAAAATCTAAATTGTCTACCTATCTCTCTAAGAGTTTCTCCCTTATTCCTTCCCACTTCTAACTCTTAATCTATAAACTTTTCTAAAATACCCTTCCCAAACCTATGCCCTCACCTTTTTATTTCTTTCTAAATTTAGAAGACTTTTATACCTTTCTAGATGTATATGTTATTCCTTCTTTAATCCATGTGAGTAAGGTTCCAGTACTACCAGCCCTCCACCCTAGCTTGCTTCTTCTATGTCAATTCTTCCTTTCATGCCCCATTTCTATGAGATAATTACTCCTTATCTCTTTCTTCACAGTTTTATTGCTCAATCACCCTATTGTGTACAGATCAATCCAAACCTTTCTTTAAAACTACTCGAATAATGATGACAGTCATAAGAGTATTGAAAATATTTTCACATATAAGAAGCAAGCAGTTGGACCTTATGGAGTCCCTTATAATTGGTCTTAAATGTTTATATTTTCTTTCTCCTGGATCTTGTATATAGAATTTCTGCTCTTTTGGTCATGAAAAATTGAACATATTTCGATTTGTTAAATGTCTTTTTCATTCAGAATTATACTTAACTTGGTTGGGTAAGTTACTCTTAGTTATACCCTCATCTCTTTTGCTCTATGAAATACAGCATTCCAAAACTTGCAGTCCTTCAGCATAGAAGCTATTAGGACTTGTGGAATCCTCATTGTACCTCTGCAATATTTAAAATGCTTTTTTCTTGGTGTATGTAATGTTTTCTCCTTAACCTGGGAGCTTTGAAATTTGGCTATGATATTCCTGTAACTTTTCCTCCCAGGATCTCTTTCAAAGATCTATTTCTGGTTTGCCTTCTTGTTCTGGCACTTCAGGACAATTTTCCTTAATAATTTCTTATGACATTACATCAAAATTGTTCTTTATCATAATTTTCTAGTAGTCCAGTAATTCTTATATTGTTTCTCTTCAATCTGTTCTCTAAATGAGTTGATTTTCTGATGAGATGTTATAAATTCTCTTCTATTTTTCCATTCTTTTGATTTTGTTTTATTATTTCTTCATTTCTTACAGCTGCAATCTTACAGTCCAATTCCAGCTTTCAAGAAATTATTTTCTTCCTTAAATTTTCCATTCTCTTTTTCCAGCTGGTTAATTTTCTTTTCTAAATTTTCTTTGTTTTCTTGGATTGCTCTTATTTTCTCCTATTTTTTCCTCAATTGCTCTTATTTGACTTTTGTACTCCCTTTAGTTCCTCCAAGAATTTTTCTGGACTAGTGACCATTTGACTTTTCTCTCTGAAAAAATAGTGGTTTCCAAAAGACTCATGATAGACAATGCTGTCCACATCCAGAGAAAGAACTATAATGTATAAATGCAAATCAAAGCATACTATTATTTTTCTTTTTCACTTTTTTTTGTTTTTTTGTTTCTAGCAGTTCTCTCTTTGGTTTTAATTCCTCTTTGCAACATGAGTAATGTGGAAATATGTTTAATATGATTGTACATGTATAGCCTGTATTAGATTGCATGCTGCCTTTGGGATAGGGGAAGGGGAAAGAGGGAGAGAAAATATAAAACTCAAAATCTCATAAAAGTGAATGTTGAAAATGAAAAATAAAAAATAGATTTTTTTTAAAAAAATAGGAGTGGTTTTTAGCTCCACTATCTTTTTCTGAATATGAACTCAGGTCTTCTCTATCCCCATAGTATAGTTGGGTTCTTTTTCCTTTGCTTACTCATTTTTTTTGTTTCATTTTATTTTAGCACCTTCTCATTATAATTATATTCTAATGATACCCTAAGCCTCAAGTCCTTCTTATTGTTATTTTATGAGCTCTGTGCAGCCAATCTCAGCCATTCCTCTCCATCCCTAAGCCATCACTAGGGCCACCAACCATGCTGTCCCACAAATGATCTTGCTCCCTGTAGTCACTTCCAAGGCTGCAAATTTCAACTCTTCCCTCTTCCCTGGAACCCAAACCCAGGGACTCCACTCTCCTGCAAGTGCCCAGAATAAGCAGAATCCCTGTTCTTCTGCTACCACATTCAATACGTATATGCTAGCTCCTTCTTCCTTACAGCCACAGCCTGGTCCATGTCTTATCAACACAGATGTGCTTGGCATCCCTCAACAATGGAAGTTCCTTCAATCTTCTCCTACTCAGCCTTCTGACCACCACACTACTTGTGAGGTAAAAGTTCCTGAGGGTGAAACTGCCTCACAACCAAGCTTCACCTGAGGTGTGTTGTTTATTAATTCCTCAGAGTCTGACAGGTGGTGTTTGCCCTTCATTCATGCCAACCCTCAGTCACTGGAAGCCAAGTCTTTCCTGGGGTTCCCTCTAGTTCTCTTAGAAGAACAACTGCTTCACCTTGACTTTTTCTTAATTTCTACTGTTCTGTGTTCACTTTGAACCAATATTGATTGTCTTTTTGTGGAAGAAATTTGGAGTACCTGAAGTTTTCTGACCTCCACCATCTTCGCAGAATCCTCTCTCTTCTTTTTCCTTTTTGTTAAGAAAAGGGTTTAGAAATATTAATTTAACCTAAAGACTACTCTGACTGTATGGCAAAAATTTGGAATATTGTCTGATCATTGGCATTTCATTATTTAAATTATCTATCATTGTTAAGATGTGCCCTCTGACCAAACAATTTTTCAAGTGCTTTATTTTCCAGTTGATTTTTAGTACTTTTTCAATGGTTCTTAGTTGTTTCATTGTAAACAGTAAAGAATATGAGTACTTTTGCTTTTCTGCATTTGTCTGTGACTTTATTGCCCTTAAGAGAAGATCAGGTTTTACAAAAGCTCCATGATGAAGTGAGAAAAAAATATATCTTTCTATTTTCTTTTAAAAATTTCCAGAAATTCATCATATCAAATCTTCTTTGTAGAATTGTTTTCAATATCATAAACTTCACTTTTGTTTCCTCTTGTTAATTTTGCATACGAGTAAAGGGGGTAAATTAAGGGCCCCAGTCATTATGGTTTATTGTCTTTTTTGCCCCTTGTAATTCATTTGTTTTTTTTTTAACAGTTTAATATCTATGCCATTTATTTACATAAGTTAAACATGAAAATCAATTTATTATCCATTACCTTGTTAGCAAAATTCAGTTTACCTTTCTACTCATTTTAATTCCATTTTTTTGCTGTTTCCTTGTTTGAAATCACAATTGCTGCTTTTTGAATTCAATTGAGGAGTAACAAGATTTGTTAATAGCAACTTATTAAAAACAACCGCAAGATGTTTTATTGATTTAGTAGGTCTTTGTATCCAAATTTATTAGTTCCTTAATTTACTGGTTTTTATTTTCATATGTTTTGGTGTCAAAAAGATCTTCTTTGCTTTTACCTTTTCTGAAGTCATAACTACTACCATTTTTTCTTATTCTATTGAGTCATAATAGCTTTTCCTGTTACCTCTAATGCTAAACCTCTATGTGTTTCTTGTAAAAAAAAAAAACGATAGATTTTTTTCTCATTCATTCAACTAAATACTTCTACTTTATGTGTAAGTTCATCACATTAACATAAACAGCTGTGATAGTTAATTCTTTGTTTCACTCTATGATAATTTTATGTCCTTTTCTGTTTTTTTGTCTCTACTTGTTTCATATTATTACTCTTTCTTTCTGCTTCCTTTAAGTTTCTATTCAATATCCCTTGTCCATACCTGAAGTTAGTTTTGCTTAACAATAATCCTACTGTAAAACTATGCTCATTTTTATATTTGCTTTCCTTATCTTCTTGCTGTTATCTTTATCCCTTTTGACTTGAACCAAACTATCTGTAGGTATATCCTTTCCTCTTTTGAAACAAATATACTGCACATTTCTGTTTTTTAAAATACTAGAAACCATAGGAAAAATAGAAATCCTTTAAAATGATAAATAATGTATATCTAAAACCAAGTTATACCATATTTTATAACTGAAATACACTAGAATTGTATTCAATAAATTCCAGGTGTGAATTTCTCTTACTTTCAATATAAAACTGTTTGAAATGTAAAAACAAATAGAACAAAAAAAGGGGCAAAGAAGAAAAATCTATCTCAGACCTGTGTTGCCTCCCCGAAAAATCAACTACAGACAGTACCAGAATCCAGGGAAAGGGGATTTCCCAATGTCGAAGAGGGTATTATACATCTGAGGTCCAATTACTGGGGGTTAAAACCATCAAAAGTGGGAGGATTCAGAAAGGAAGAAATAGGATGATATGATTGATAAAACCAGCAAAGATGTCAAGAAGAAAACTTGATTTAAAAATCTCAAGCACAACCAGATGAATTAACAGAAAAAGGACTAAAGGGAATATGCATATCACAATATAGAAGATATTGCATAATTATAAACTTCTAAGAATAAGTATTTCTAGACAAAGGAAATAAATGAACACCTCATAAACCATATCACCTTGTGAGCTGCTAAGAAAAAATAGAACTAGAGCATGATATTCCATAATGATTTAAGAGAAAAATCTGAATCTTGGGAAAGATTAAGAGGGAACAATTGATGGAACTTATGAATTACACAGATAAAATCATTAGATTACAAAAGCTTAAATAAAACTCAAAGACACATAGAGGTTAAATCCAACAATTTAATGATAAACAATAAATTCTACAAAAATCGAGACAAAGACATTCAAGTATAAAAACAAAACAGGAAATTAAATAACAGAAGGCTACTTCACAACCATCAGAAACTGCAGAAGGGAGATAATATATTTTTAAAAGGAAAGAAGTTCATGATGCAATGCAAAATGACACAGTCTATAGATCTAAACATCATTATTGAATGGATGCTAAATAAAAGCATTTTTAAAACTTCAGGAAAAATAGATCAATCAAAAATATTTATGAAGTGCTTACTATTTCTCAGGCATTCCCCTTAGCACTGGGGAAACAAAAAGAGAAAAAAATCCAGTCCCTACCGTCAAGGAGCTTCAATTTAATTGAGGAGACAACAGAACAAATAGATTAAAAGCAAACTATAAGGCAAAATAAACAGGAAATATTTAAAAGAAGGAAGGCAATAGAATGAAACGGGGTTGATAAAGGGTTCCAGTAAAAGATAGAATTTTAGTTTAGGACTTAGAAGAGACCTGGTAATTCAGTAGACAGGGCAGAGGATGAAGACTATTCCAGGTAGAGGGACAGCCAGAGAAAATGCCTGTTGCTGAGAGGTAGATTGTCTTGCTTGTGGAATAGCCAGGAGGCCAGTGTCACTGACCTGAAAAGGCCATGTCAAGGGGTGAGACATAAAAGGATTGGAAAGGCAAGAAAAGGACTAGTTTATATAGGGTTTTGGAGGACTAATACAGTCTTTTCTACTTGACCCTAGAAGCAATAGAGAGTCACTAGAATTTATTCAGTAGCTCGGTGACATGATCCGACTTGCACTTTGGGAAAATCACTTTAGTGGCTGAATGGAGAATGAACTGGAGTGGAGAGAGATTTGAGGCAAACAGACCCACTAGTAGATTAGTGCAAGAATCTAAGTGTAAGGTGATGAGGACCTACACTAGAGTGGTGGCAGTGTCAGAGGGGGAAAGAAGACATTTTCAAAAGACTTTGCAAAGGTAGAATGAACCAGCCTGGGCAACTGTTTGGATGGGTCCTGAGGGAAGGGAAAAAGAGAGAGGAATCCAAGATGATAACTATGCTGAAAGCCTGTGGAACTGGGGGAATGGTGTTGCCCTCCACAGTAATAAGGAAAGTAAAAAGGCAGAGAGATTAAACTCCACATGGCTTTTCATTAGTGAACAATCTTGATAGATGCGGTCACTTCTACATACCTAGGAAGACTTCAGTACTGTCACCAATAACCAAAAGTGACACACAACTATTTGCCTGGTAGCTTCAACATAAATTATAGGCAGGGTCTCAAAAGAAATAAGCAGAAACTTGACTTGTAAATGGAACTTATGGTGACCCAATAGGTCACACACAAAACAAACACTCATCATAAGAGTTGCCGAGATTTAATATTCTCTCTTTGCCTGACCCCAACATGAAAAGTTGAAGTCTCAGCTGTTCCAGTCACTTAATGTGGAGATGATTACTACTAATCATTACAACTGTTAATTTGCATCTGGGACAGGAGTTGACTCTTTCTTTGGGGATAGTATTCAACTCTCCTGCAGACAGTGCCACTTCTCTGGCAGGTGATATCTTAATGACAGCTCTGGGAGACTGGGGGATTAGGAACTCAGGGACTCCTGTCCTTACAAATGCTTGTAGATTTTAGCTGCACACACAGACTGCTGCAGCACTGGAGTTAACCCTGCCAGGAAAGAACACACTGGTAAGAATCATTTATGTTGCTGCCTCAGACATGTGGCACAGAGGGAAGAGAATAAAGTGGAGGGAAACAAAATCTTTGACTGAAAACCCTGAATTTTGGAGAATAGAAAGGACCATGAAGAGAGTAGGTGAACCAGACTTCATTCTGCCCCTTGGCTTTCTTGTGTCCCATTGAAGTTGTTTTGGGAGGAAACTTTCAGGAATGCAATATTAATATTGAGTGTCAATTACAACAGCAAACCTAGGAATATTGTTTGAATGGTATCTTTCCTTCAGTCAGTTCTTTCTGATGGAGACATGGGAATGGTCTAGTTCTGTCTCTTCTTCAATGCCTAAGTTTTTCTCATTCCTGATCTCCTTTTCCTTCCTTCTTTTTAGAAAACATATTATATGCTCAAAGCTTTAAGTGATTTATAGTCATATTGGGGAATATCTTTGTCTTTTCCACTTTTGCAAACACAAACCACCGTTAGCACCACTCACTGTGCGAAACACCTTCTGACAGGCAGCAGAAGATCCCACCAGTGTGTTACTGAATGTCTCTATCTCTCACTTTAAGGAAATAAAACTTGTCTTTTTCCCATGACATTACTCTCTATTTCATCCTATCCTGCTCTCTCTCCAAATGGATGTCATAACTTTGGCTACTTACCAGTATAAATCATTAACCTTCTGGGAGCCCTAGAGTGCTCAGATCCTACTTCTCTTAACTAATAAAAATCATTTTCCTGCATTCTGCCTGACTCCTAGTTCTAAATCACTTTCTCTGTATCTGTGTGTTTCTTAGGCCTTAGCCTAAAAGGCCAAGGTCTCTCATTGCATCCTGGGCCATCTCCAGTCATCCTGATGAATATCTGGTCACTGGATTCAGATGGCTGTGGAGGAGAAGTGAGGCTGGTGACCTGCACAGCCCTCCCTTACTCAAAACAAAGTCAAGTGCAAGTCATGTCATCATTTTTCTGATGGCATGGTCCTCTCCAAAAATGAAGAACAAACACATATGTGTTTAGCTTTATCTGTCTCTTCCATTTCCTCATATCAAATTCTACAGTCTGTATTTATCTATTTATCAGAATATGAGAGAAAGTTATGAAGCAAATGACCAAAGGAAAGATTTTAGATAGAAACTGCAAAATTAAAACATAAACTAATAGGAGAGAAATGAAATCATAAATGAATTGATAAATATAATCAGGATTAATCTTTTGAAAAGGTCAATACAATTGATATCATATTTTCAAAAAGTTTAAAAAGAAATAAGAAAATTCAAATAAACAAAAACACAAATAAAAAAGAGACAGAAAATAAAAAACTAATTCTTTATATGGTTAATACATACCTCACAAACAATTATGGCAACAGTTTATAAATAAAGGAAATTACTAAATTATCCACATGCAACTGTGTGAAAACAAATTTTAGAAAAAAATTAATAAGTTGTCTACAAAGAGATAAATTACCACAAATGACACAACAAGAAATAATTGATTTTATTATGACAGACCAACCTGGGAGGGGGAAAAATTAATTATGCTAGGTGGATATATTTCTATCATATATTCACAGATGAATTCTTCAAGGTACTTTGAATATATAACCTCTGTTTACATAAACTATACAGGCAGTTTTAGAATTATAGTACTACAAAGATTTTTTTTAATTCTTGGATAATTAATAAAATTAATCATTAACTTTTCTTCTACTTTAAAAAAATCTGTTGGTGTAACTGTAACTGGGAGAAAACTTTGGGAGAACAGTTTGACAATATGAAGGAAAATGTACAAAATTGTAACACCATAACTTTATCAAAATTCCATTATTGTTAACATATGCTGAAGCTGTTTCCAAGAGCTCTTCAAATATTATTTATAATCATATTACTTCAAATGACCCAAAACTGTAAGAAACTTTAATGTGGGAATTGTTATATAAACTGTTAGGAATTACCACTGTGTGGTGCTAATGAATTAATTCAATTAAGATTTAAAAGTACAATGAAATATAGTAAGAACAATAATGTGTACCATTAATTATGAGCATTTAAGATGTAAAAAGTTCTTTGCATGCATTTTTTCATTTGTGCTTTGCAATAATCTATGAAATCATTACTACAGATAATACTATCTCCATTTCCACATATGTAGAAAACTAAGACTCTCAAAGCTTGAGACTTTTCCATGACTGAACACCTAGTAAAGTGAGATGTTAGATCTTTACAATTCCTAGTATAGAGTGCTGAACAGTATAAGTTGGGAATAAATTCACCGAAAAGGACCAAGAGAATGTAACAAAAATATTACACTGACATTTCATTACTTGAATTTCATTTATTTCATTGTAAATACTTCCAAGTCCATGCTCATTGCTTTGGTCATAATTTTGTGTACAAAGTTTTTAAAAGGAAAACCTGGAACATGGACCAAAACCTTCTGTGAAGAAAATGTGATATTGATTTTTAAGACTAATAAAAACACAAAATTCAAGTTTTTCTTAATTAATATGGAGGCAAAATGCGAAATATGTTATTAAGCAACATAATACATCTATTAATTATGCTAAAAAGCATTAACTATGATGAAAAAATATATACCCAATACTCAAAGTTTGTTCAAAAACCATGAGCAATAAAAGATATAAACTAAAATAAAAGTTATGATTAGATAATAAAAGGGACTTGAATGCATTATTCATTTATGCTAAAACACCAAAAAGCATACTATAAGGGTGGAGTAATTCCCGCCCATTCTTACTTGAAGAGGGATTTTGTTTTAGGTCATTTAATGTTATGGAGGTATCTCTATAGTGCGTGAACCACAGATTTTGCTATAACCTCCTCCATGTGGCAGAATACCTTCATTCATTACACTGTATACCTTCCACAATATGTTTGCATGTCTGCTTAAGTAAGAGGAAAAAGAGAAAATGCCTATAATTTAGCTTTTAGAGAGGCTCTTATTAAAGAGGACAATTTGTTTCAAGGGGGAGAAGTTCATAAACTACAGCGCATTTCTCTTGCAGGAGAATTTAAGAATAACAATGAGTAAAAATGAAAATATCTACAAAATAAGTTTACATACTTCAACCAATGCCAATCATTCCATGAGGATTTATTTAGTACCTGCTACATGCCAGGCACTGTTCCTGACACCAGAATTACACAGAAAAAAAATTAAATCCCTGCCTTCAAGCAACTTCCATACTATTAGTAGAGTTGATATGTACACATGGGTAAATATATGTGTGTATACACACATCCAAACAGATACACACAGGTGTAAGGAAATGTGCAGGTCTCAAGGGCAAAGTAATAGATTGGAAGAAGGAAGGGTACTTCTTGTAACAAACTATTTTTGCCCTTTATAGAAAGTAAGCCCTTTTCCAGATTTGACTGGATGATTCCAGGTTTTGAGAAGCATGTAAGGCTTCAAGTAGCTCATTTGTATACTAAAAGGTCAGCAAAGACAATGAATTTGCACACGCGCGCGCGCGCGCACACACACACACACACACACACCCCAAACAGAAATGATCTCTACACATTTCGCCTACCTACTCATTTGCATGGCCTAATAAAAAAACCTTAGAACTCAAAAAAACTAGGGCATCTGGAAAGCTAAACATGTTTGATGAATATTTTGCAAAAGGCTATTATCTGAATATGACTAAACTTATAGAGAAAAAAGTACTGAAATATGTAAAATTGCCACTACAAATTCACATAAGGTCCCAAAGAGGAGAACCATCTCAGAACTGTGGTTAATGATCAAATGAAAAGGTGAAACTTCACCTGTGAATCTATATTCTTGGAAAGTTTCAAGCCTCACAGACAAGGCCTTCTAGGGAACAGAACCAGAGAGGCTTCTGTCAGACTTGGCCTCCGGTCTTTCACTGGACAGCTCCCTCAAGGTGATGCAGATAGTGTGAAAGTTTTGTGGGGAGCAATTCCAGCTTCAGACTCAGCTGCAGTTTTGGCTGCTGTATTGTTTCAGTCAATTATCAATTTTGTGTGCTTCATATGTGCCAGGGACCTTATTAAAAACTGAAGATACAAAAGACTATCCAGCCCCAAAAGAAGCTCACATTTAATGAGCCAGGTATCATCACTATACACATACGAGATACACATATACAGGGTATATGGAATGTAATCCTTTAGATAAAGTAGAGAATATGTTTTTGATAAGGATTGGAAACCATAGAGTAATATTACTTACATCTGAAAGTAGCTCATTCCATAAAAGATGAAAACATGGGTTGGGTGAGACCTTACAATTCCTTGATTATGTAACTTACATTTTACATAGGAGGGTCCTGTAAATGTTTAGCAGTGATGCTACAAATATTTGTATGTGTGTGTGTGTGTATGCAAGTGTGCACATATATACAAATGATATGCTTTTGAATTTATTTTGTATTATTAACCTTTCATCCATCATTTTATTAAATTTATACAATCAAGAAAAAAGAAATGAATCCCTGATTTATTCAGTCATTTGTCAGTACTGTCCAAGTCTTCATCTCCCCATTTGGGGTTTTCTTGGTAAAGATACTGGAGTGTTTTGCCATTTCCTTCTCCATTTATTTTGACAGATGAAGAGACTGAAACAAACAGGGCTAAGTGACTTACTCAGGTCACACAGCTAGTAAATGTCTACTGTTTCCTGATTTCTGAGGTATAAAAACTCAGTCAAAATTTAATGGCTCTCAGAAGCAATAATATCAGCTACCTCCACCACGCTCCTATCTTAAGACTTGCAGATTTACTGAAAAGTGAAAGGGGCACAGGCTTTCACAGTGTAATATTGTTCATGTGTTAAGGGAGGGGCACCATACTAGCAACTGAAGGTACAAGGAAAAAAATTTCATGTAAGAGGGCAGTTTAAGATTAGTTTTGAAAGTACCTAGGGGTACGAGCCTGGGAGCAGCAACCTCACATCTAACTCAGAACTTTCACAGCCTGACCAGCTGTCCCCCCACCTACCCTCCAAAATGGCATCAACTGTCAAGGATCAGCTTATCTTGAATGTCCTAAAGGAGGACCAGGTTCCCCAGAACAAGATCACTGTTATTGGGGTTGGTACAGTTGGCATAGCTTGTGCCATTAGTATCTTAATAAAGGAATTGGATGATGAACTTACCCTAGTTGATATAATAGAAGACAAACTAAAGGGAGAGATGATGGATCTCCAACATGGCAGCCTTTTCCTCAAAACACCAAAGATTATTTTTGGCAAAGAATACAGTGTGACTGCAAACTCAAAATTGGTCATTGTTGCGGCTGGGGCAAGTCAACAGGAGAGAGAAAGTCATCTTAATTTGGTCCATTATAAAGTGAATATCTTTAAATTCATCATTCCCAATATTGTTAAATACAATCCTAATTGCAAGCTGCTTATTGTTTCTAATCCAGTGGATATTTTGATATATGTAGCCTGGAAGCTCAGTGGCCTTCCTAAAAACCTTGTTATTGGAAATGGTTGCAATCTGGATTCTGCCCTTTTCCGTTACCTAATGGGAGAGAGACTTGGTGTCCATTCTTCAAGTTGTCATGGATGGGTCCTTGGGGAACATGGAAACTCCAGTGTTCCTGTTTGTTGCAGTGTGAATCTTGCCGGTATGTCTCTAAAGAACCTTCATCCTTCCTTGGAAACTGATGCTGATGCAGAAAATTGGAAAGATGTCCACAAACAGGTGGTTGAAAGTGCTTATGAGGTAATCAAACTGAAGGACTGCCCTTCCTGGGCCATTGACTTGTCCATGGCAGATCAGGAGAGTGCATCCAATTTCCACCATGATTAAGGGCCTATATGGCATTAATGAGGATGTCTTCCTTAGTGGCCCATGTGTCTTGGGGAAGAACGGCTTCAGATGTGGTGAAGGTCAACCTGAATCTGGAGGAGGAGAGCTGCTTAAAGAATAATGCAGATACTCTTTGGGGAATCCAGAAGGAGCTGCAATTTAAAACCTTTGAATGTGCTGCCATAGAGAGAACAGGACAAGGGTTGAGGGGTTATGTATGATCCACTTTTCAAAAAGACAAAATCCTTCCTCTGAGTAGTGACTAAACGCCAGAAATGTAAAACCTGTGAACACATTCTAGTTTCTTCCTAAAGTTAGAAATGGGGAATAGAACTCTATTATAGCTAGCATATGATGCTGGATATGACTTGTATAGTCTCAGTGGTTGGTGTCAAGCAGAGTCAGTACCTCACAGGTATATAAACTACCTGCTTTGTTTGTAGGTGCTACAGGTTCCCTTAGGTCCAAAAGACAACACTCCTGGATACAAAACACCATATAGTAGTAATTCTTTACTGATGCATTGATTACCTTTGCACTCCCCTCCATTAAGGCACTACAGCATGGCCCCCATGTATCATCACCTTTCTAGAGGACCTAATTTTGTCTGCCTATAAATACATATATACATATATATATGTTATATATGTATATCAATACTTGTAAATTTCCATATCATATAAAAAGATCTGTATATGTACAACACTGCAAAATTCCTCAAGTGTCAAATGAACCCTAAATACTGAAGAAACAACTAATAACTGGAAAAAAAAAGAAAATACCTAGAGATTCAAAGAAATGAAGGTGTGAATGAAATACATTCTTTGCCTGGGCGACAGCCTATGCAAAAGCAGGGGAGATCAAGTCTCACAGATTAGGAAAAGAAAAAAACCCAGTTTCCCTGAACCAAACATTGCATGAAGAAAAATAAAACATAAACCTATAAACATAGGTAGGCATCTGATTTGCACAGGATTTTAAATGCCCTAAAGGAGTTTGTAAAAAATGATACAGTGTTCTCCTTGAGAATAGAGTTTTTTTTCTTTTATCTTGTGCATCTAATAAAGTATCTTAATGGTTCCTACAGTCTCAACCATTAATACCATTTCCCCCAAGACTGGAGCTTGGAATAACAGAAATTTATATTCTTAAGCACGTTGCCCTTAGAAGTCATCTCTCTACATTTGAAAAAAGAAAGGTCTGAATATTGACAAAGTGCCCAAACTACTTGGTAACTGTTACTTGACTGTGGAATGGCTAGGTCATTCCAGAATAAAAGACCTCTGAATCTGGAGAAAATCACACATAATATAATGACATTACTGAGAGTCGGTAGTGTCAATAAACACCGTATTATAATTTCACCAACAGATTGTTCTTCCTGAAAAGATCAGAATAACTGGGACAAATTTTTCTGAAAATAACCTCCTCAGATATTGGTCTAGGTTTAGGGGTATGATCTTTGCTGAGGATCAGACATTCTGTATTAGCCTTCTGCTGTCCCTTATGGCTTTTGTATCTTCCAGAACGCAGGATAAATACAACCTGTGAGTGAGTAGCAGCTCCTTTTCTGCCCTCCCCTCCTGTCCCCTCTCCTCTTCTTTTCTCTGGGGTTCTGCCCAGGAGAAGGTAAACACCATGGCCAAAAGCTGCTCTTTCTCCTTTGGGTTTGCTAGCTACATTGCTTGCTCAAAGATCAAGCCTTAAACTCAATTCACTCTGGAGCTCATAGACTGGACAACAAATCCCCACCCACCTAGCACAGAGTGGATGTAATAACTAAATAATGATTATTTCTCTTTTAATCAGGAACCTTGAGGGGTCTTCCCCTCCAAGTTTGATTTTTTTTTATTAAAAAGGCCATCCCTTGAGTAACTTAAAGAAGTCTATTCATTGAATGGGTATATCTCACTCAAAGTGAGAATTTGAAAAGATCTTAGCCTGAAATGGTCAATGTCTCACATTGCATCATGAGCCATCTCCAGTCATCCTGTTGAATATAAGGCCACTGGACCCAGATGACTCAGGAGAGAAAGTGAGGCTGGGGACCTTGCACAGCCCTCCTTCACTCAAATCAAAGTCAACTGCAAGTCATGTCATCATCTTGATGTCCTGGCCCTCTTTGAGAATGAAGGACAAACACGCAACAATATGACTAATAAAGTATCATAGCAGGCATTTCAGTGTTCTATCATGCAGTTTGGAATAGCTTGGAACAGCTAAAACAATGCAATGTTGAAATCCCACAGCTAACATTTTCTAAGCTATGTAAAATCCTGGCCAAGTTAAGAGTGTAATGATAGATAGATAGATATATGATAGATAGATAGATAGATAGATAGATAGATAGATAGATAGATAGATAGATAGATAGATGACAGATAGATAAATAAATAAATTACATAGTAACCTCACCAAACATTTTGAAATTGATTTGTAGCTCTTTATTTCCTTTTGCCTTAATTTCTCAGTACAGTAACTCTGTCCTACAGTTCATCTCAACCTCTCAAATTGGTGTGGAATGGTCAATGATCCTCAGTAAATGGTTGCTGAACCTCAGCTGACTCTTTTGGGGTTGAACAGCAGAGGAGATATGGGCTGATTTGGTCCTAGATCAATAAAAACATCAGAACTCAAGGAATGGTGACTTATATCAGGTGTGTGTGAGGGGACTCACTTTTTGACTTGCTACATGCCTGATGTCCAGATCACAAACAAATACAATAACACCAGTACTGCATGTATCATTATTTCTTTTCTGATCACCTAATCCAGCTCTGGGCTGCTTCTTTTGCTCTTCAAGATACCTAAGTTTGATGGATATGTAGACAAGTATTTGATCAAGGAAAGTAATAACTTCTCTCAATAGTAATTGCAAGTGTCACAGCACAGGAAAGAAAAAGGACTCATGATGTGACTTTTTTCTATGTGCTGTAATCTCATAATGTGATAGTCACATAACTGCTGTTTCTCCCCAGGTAAGTCTGGCTCATCTTCTCCTCAAGACATACAGAAAATGCATGCTATTAATATCTGCATTGGAATCTTTTTGCTCTTCCAGACTACAATTGGGATTGTGTCTAACTTTTTCCTTCTTTCTCTTTATATTCTAAATTGCTTACCTGGACATAAATTAAGGCCACTAAACTTGATTCTGAACCAATTAATCTTGGCCAACCTTACTATGCTGGTCAGTATAGGAAGCCCAGAAATACTGCAAGCATTTGAAATAAGTAATTTTCTGGATGATGTTGGATGCAAAATCACATTTTTCCTTTACAGAACTGCCCAGGGGCTTTCAATTTGCTTCACCTGCCTTCTCTGTAGCTTTCAGGCTGTCACCATCAGTCCCAGTGACTCCACATTGTCACAACTCAAAGCCAGAATTCCAGAACTCATGTCTACCTTCTCTATCTTCTGTTGGGTCTTTAATAGCTTGATAGAAATTCCCATGCCCATGTTCGTGAGAGGACCAAGAAGCACCACCAACAATACATACAACTCTAATGTAATATATTGTTCAATAGGAATGATTATAGATGTTTACTTTATCATGACTACTCTGAGAAATTTACTCTGTGTAGGACTCATGTTTTGGACCATGTTTTGGCTACATGGTACTTCTCCTGCACAGACACCACCAGCAAGTCCAGAATATCCATAGTACCAGCTTCTCATGTAGAACTCCCCCTGAGGTCAGAGTCACCCAAACCATCCTACTTCTGACATCCTACTTTTACTTACTTCACTCCATCACTTTGATTTCTATCACTTATTTAGATCATAACCGATATTGGCTGACCATCTCTGCAATTTTGTCTCTTTGCTTCCCAACTCTTAGCCCCTTTGTGTTGCTCCCCCAAGCTCCTAAGCACAGCTGCATTCTCTGAACAAGAAAAGACACTGATTCTCATATTGTCTTAAAATTTGAATAAAGGATTGCTACAGTGATTACTCCTGCCTTCACTCATGTTTTCCACCCCATGAAGGTCCTTTTCACAAGGAAGAACAAGAATACCTTCTAGTCCTAGAAGAGCTCATCCTAAAACCCTTCTGTGGTGACACCAGAAGTGTAGTTTCCCCTCCCAAGTAGAATGTTTCATTCCTTACATCCTCTTTCAAGTCATTTATACAAATGTTTAGCTCCTAAGGATCTTTCTCTGGTGAAGTTTCCTCCAAGAATTTCCATTTAAGGAGAATGCCAAGGCAACCATCTCTTCATGTCCCCTCTCAAACTGTACCTCACTGGACTTGGCCATCATGCCCCAAGTAACTCCTATTGCAAAAGTACTTTATACATAGAAATCACATCTACTCAATATCCTGTTACCTAGAGACCCTTCCCTGTGATTGGAGGGAATAGAGATGAAGGGCTCCTCCAAAATCTTCTATGTAAGTAGGACTCCCAAGTGAGTAATCTTTTTGTTTCCCATCGGGATGCACTCTTCTGAGCTTCCCCATCATACCCATGTGTCCTGGATATCTTCTTTCCATTTTTTCTTCAGCTTCTTTTTGTTTGTTGTCTTTCCCTATTACTCATTCATTTATTCATATTCATCTGATCGCCACAGTGGGACACACTATAACATGACCTAGCTTAATGGTGTCATTTTGGTCTTCTTCAAGAAGGAAGGACAACAACCAATAAACATTTATTAAGTGCTTACTATATGCCAGATGCTAAAGTAAGAGCTGAGGGTACAAAATCAAATCAGTCCCTGCCCTGAAGAAGTTTACATTGTAATGGAGGAGATACAATACAAATAAAAAATATACAGAGCAAGCTCTGTACAGGATAAATAAAAAAAATAATTTAAAGAGTGAAAGCATTGAAATTATTGTCAGAAAACAATAGAATGGGAAAGACAAGGAATCTCTTCAAGAAAATTAGAGATATCAAGGGAAATTTTCATGCAAAAACCTGGAAGATAAAAGACAGTAATGGAAGGGATTTAGAATCAGAAGAGATTAAGAAGAGTTGGCAAGACTATGCAGAAGAACTATGCCAGAAAGATCTTAACATCCCAGATAACAAGGTGGTGTGGTTGCTGAGGTAGAGTCAGACATCCTGGAGAACTGAGTCAAGTGGGCTTCAGGAAGCATTGCCAACAATAAGACAAACAAAGGACCATACTCTCAGGTCACTATATTTTGAAGAGCAAAGGATCTGAGGTTACATCCAAGAATAACTTACACAGAACAGTTGAGTATAATCTTAAATTGGAAAATGGACATTTGATGAACTGAAAGACTTTCATGAATTTTTAACAAAAAGACCAGAACTTAATGAAAAATTCAGTGTAAACAGTCCAGGAAAAATATAAGGAGAACATTAAAGAGTAATTTTTAGGCATTCATTAAGTCAAACCATTCACTTCTATGAAAATGCTATCAGTATTCTTTAAATTGTCATCATTACTAAGGTAGTTTGAAAGAAATGTTTTGTCTGAGTTGTTTATGATGGGCTGATTTAAAAAAACAAGATTGGATAGGAAAAGGTAAAAAGAAGAAAATATCTCATAAAAGGAGGACATGAAAGGAAGAACTGATACAGGGAAAGTACACGGGAGTGCAGGGTAATGTTGAAATCTCACTCTAATCTGAGTTGAAAAGGAAACAACATACATATCTGGAGAGGTTTAGAAGTCTTCTGAACTTCAGGAGAACAGAGATTGGGTGAAAAGAGCTGAGAAAGAAAATGGTAAAAAATAAGAAGAGAAATTTATAAATAGTAATTATAAGTTCAAATGTGGATGAGATGAACTCACCCATAAAGCAGCAATGGATAGCAGGATGGGTTAAAAATCAGAATCCAACAATATGTTGTTTACAAGAAACATATTTAAGAATGAGAAATACACACAGAGTTTAAATGGAGGGTTAGCGTAGAATTTATTATGCTTCAGGTGTTGTAAAAATAAACTCAGGGGTAGTAATTATGATCTCTAGACAAAGTTAGGACAACAGATTTAATTAAAAGAAATAAACAGGGTTAACTATATTTTGTTTAAATATCGTGGACAATGAAGCAATATCGATACTGTACCTATATGCATCAAATACTATAGCAACTTAATTTTTAAAAGAAAACTTAATTAAATTACAGGAGGAGATAGATGGTACTACTATAATTGTAAGGAACTTTAATATTCCCCTGTCAGAACTAGATAAGACTAACCAAAAAATTAATAAGAAAGAAGTTAATGAAGTGAAGAGAATTTTAGATAAGCTAGAGATGATAGATATCTGGAAAGAACTGAATGGAAATAGAAAGCAATGCAACTTTTGCTTAATGGTTCATGATACCTTTACAAAAACTTACCATATGTTAGTACATATAAATTTTATGGTTGGTTGGTGATTGTCCTTCATTTTCAAAGAGGACCAAAATGACATCACCATGATAAAGTGAAATTTCAGTTTGTCCAGCTGTGGCTGATCAGCCCAATATGAGGTCAGAATGCTCTACCACAGGTTAGGCACAGATAGCCCAGGTGACTATTTGGGGTGGGTACTCCAAATTTGCACATCCTACATTTACTTTGTGCTGTCTCAATTCTGCTTTGCTCATAGAACATAGCACCCTTTCTGATGTGGGCACATCATGCTGAACAGTCCTGTGCCAGTGTCTCCCATGTTGCACAGTCAAATCAAAAGTTCTTGAGAGAGACCTTGAAAGTGTCCTTCTATCACTTCTTCTGACCACCATGTGATCACCTGCCCCATACGAGTTCTACATAAAATAGTCTTTTTGGCAAGCATACATTTTACATTCAGACAATGTGACCAGCCCATCAGAGTTGCACTCTGTGAAATATAGTTTGAATATTTGGCAGTTCAGCTTGAGCAAGGACTTCAGTGTCTGGTACCTTATCCTGCCAGGTGATCCTCAGAATCTTCCTAAGACAGTCCAAATGGAAGTGATTCAGTTTCCTGGCATGGTGCTAGTAGACTTTCCATGCTTCACAGGCATATTAATGTTATAGTTAAAAGCAAATAGAGTTATATGTAAATTTTATAGTTAAAAGCAGAAAAATGAAAAATGTCCGTTTCAGACCATAATGCAAAAAAATTACACTTAATAAGGGATCAAGGAAACACAGGTTTAAAACTAATTGGAGATGAAAGAACCTAAATTTCAAGAATGAGTGGGTTAAAGAACAAACCATAGAAACAATCAATAACTTCAGTAGAGTAACAATAATGACACAACACATCAAAACCTAGAGGATACAGCAAGAGCATAGGTTAGAGGAATATTTATAATTCCAAAGGCTTACATTAGTAAAAATAGAGAAAGAGTAGACTAATGAATTGGGTATACAATTAAAAAACTAGAAAAAGAATAAATTAAAAATCCCCAACTGAACACTAAATTGGAAATTCTAAAACTTAGAGTTGAGGTTAATAAAACTATGAGTAAAAAAAAAAACTACTGAGTTAACAAATAAAACGGCTTTGGTTTTATGAAAACACACACAAAATAGATAAACAATTGGTTAATTTTGTTTAAAAGAGAAGAAAACCAAATCAGAACCATATCAGAAATAAAAAGGGTGAATATACCACTGACAAAGATGCAAAAATAAGGAGATATTTTGCCCAATTATATGCCAATAAATTAAACAATTTAAGTGAAATATAAGAATATTTGCAAAAATATTGACTACTTACGTAAATATAGGATGAAATATAATATCTAAATAGACCTACTTTAGAAAAAAGAAATTGGACAAGCCATAAATGAGCTTCCTAATAAAAAAGGAATGGAACTGAATGGATTTACAAGTCAATTCTATCATTTAAGGATCAACTCATTCCAAAACAATAAATTATTTGGAATAATAGGTAAAGAAGAGATCCTACCACACTCCTTTTATGAAACAAATATTTCAGTGGTACCTAAACCAGGAGTGAAAACAGAGAAAGAAAATCATAGATCTGTTTCATTAATGAATAAAGATACAAAATCCTAAATAAAATACTAGCTAAAAGATTACAACAATGTATCACAAAGATTATACATTGTGATCAAATGGAATTTATGCTGTGAATGCAAGGATGGTTTAACCTAAGAAAAACTATTCATATAAATTATTACCTCAATAATAAAAATGTTACAGTGTTAAATCAATAGATGCAGGAAATGCTTTTGATGAAGTGTAACACATATTTCTATCAAAAACACTCTAAAGTATTGGTAAAAAATGATTTTTCTTGAAATTGATTTTTAAAAAAGCATTTATCTAAAGACATCAGCAAACATTATTTGTAATGTGGATAAATTAGAAGCCTTCCCAGTAAGATCAGCTGTGAAACAAGGAGGTTCACTGGTACCAATATTATTCATTTCTGTATAATACTAGCAATAGTAATAAGAAAATAAAAAGAAATAAAAGGAATTGGAATAGGGAATGAGGTAATAAAACTATCTCTTTTTGCAAACAATGATATGATATACCTGGAAAATCTCAAAGATTCAAATAAAAAATTACTTGAGGCAGTTAGTAATTTTAGTAAAGTAGCAGGATAAAAAGTAAATCTACATAAATAATCAGCATTCCTTTATATCACAAACTAAACTCTACAAGAAGAGATAGAAAAAGATGCCTTATTTAAAGTAACTGTAGTCAGTATAAAATACCTGAGAGTACACCTGCCAAAACAAACCCAGGAGCTATATAAAAAATTATTTTTAAAAACTTTTTATACAAATAAAATCAAATTCAAATAATTGGAGAAATATTAATTTTTCATGCATAGGGATTATTTTACTAAATTAGAAAAATAATCATAAAATTCATTTGGAAGAAGAAAAGGTCAAAAATATTCAAGGAAATAATGGGAAAAAGTAAAAGAAGGAGGTTATCAGTAACAGATCTTAAATTATATTATGAGGCAGCAGTTACCAAAACTCTCTGGCACTGGTTAAGAAATAGAAAGGTGGTTCAATGAAATAGATATATAATTTAGAGCAGAAAATAAACATAATTACCTTGTATTTGACAAAAGACTTAAGATTTGGGGGCTTATTGTTTGGTAAAAAATTGTTAGGAAAACTGGAAAGCAGTGTGGCAGAAACTAGAAGTATACTTTATTACATTTACCAAACTAAGATCAAGAAATAAATGACCTAAATATAAAGGGAGATAAAACAAAAAAAGTAGAAGACATTGAAATATATTACTTATCAGACTTTGTGAGGCCAACCAAAGTAGGATCTTTTGCTGTTTTAGTATAAGCAAGAAGTATAATGCCTCTATTTGAATGTGATAAAAATATATTTCCCAAACATGGATAGGCCTGTCTATTGAGGGAAGCTTGATTAGGGGAATTGTTTTGTAGGTGAGGCGCAGGTTCTTTTTGTTTTTTCTATTGAGGTACTGGGTCAGAGGATCATTCCCTCTGGCTTTGAAAAGTGTATAAATACTCTGAGGGTGAGGTTTGACTTTGGGGCTTAGTTTTTTAAAGAAAGATTGTGTGCCAGATGAGACTCTGGGAAGCCACTAAGCAGCCCCCTGGCTTTGAAAACTCAGATGTCAGTTCTTCCCTCTCTGGTAAAGACATATGTGTGTTAATGGTTAGGCAGTTTGGAAATGCTGTGGGTTGTTGATTTTTCTGAAATTTTGATTTTCTCTGATTTTCTGTGCTTGATTAAATTGATTGTTAACCCCTCAAAAGTTGCTTTTCCTTTTACAGAAGCAGATCAAAGAACTTGTGGTGACAGGTCCCCCCTGTATATGTTGGGGTGCTTACTGATACAGACTTATGGAATAGCAAACTATTTATAGACAAGACATAGAAAGTAAAGTTAAGTGTAAGATGGGTAATTTTTATTATATTAACTTAAAAAGGTTTTATACAAATAAAGTAAATGTAGTCAATATTAAAAGGAAAGCAGAAAATTGAGGTTCATATTTGATAGAGAGGTCCCATATCAAAAATATATTAAAAAAAACTTGGACAATTCAGTAAGAATACAGGTCATTCCCCAATTGATAAATGGGAAAAAGACATAAAGTGGCAGTTTTCCAATGAAGAAATCAAAACAATTTATTATCATAAGAAAAAATGTTCTAAATCTTTATTGATTTGGAAATGAAGATTAAAACAATCTCATCATTTTACACCTACCAAATTGGCTAAAATGCTTGAAAGGAAAGCAAAAAATGTTGGAGTGGATGTGGAAAAATTGGCACACTAATTCATTACTGGTGGAATTGTGAACTGATCCAACCATTTTGGAGAGCAATATGGAATTATGTCCAAAGAGTTTTTAAAATACCTTTTGACCCAGCAATACAATTAGTAAGCCCATTTCCAAAGATGATTACGTAAAAAGGAAAGAACCTATATGTTCTAAAACGTTTATAGCAACTCTGTTTGTTTCAAAGAACAGAAAATTGCAGAAATGCCCATCAATTGGGGAATGGCTAAGCAAGTTATGGTATATGACTGTAATGAAATGCTACTGCACTATAAGAAATGATGAGCTCAATGATCTTAGATAAACCACAGAAAGAGCTAGGTGAAATAATAAGAGCAAAATGAGGGCAACCAAGACAACATTGTATAGAGTAACAACAATATTGTTTTAGGAATAACTTTGAGCAAATAAGTTATTTTGACTATTATCAACACCCAAATTAAGAATAAAGGACATATGAAGAAAGACATCTTTCAAAAGACATCTATCAAAATTCAGAGAAAGAAATGATAAATAGAAGTATCTATAGAATAGTTCTACACTCACACACATATACGTACATATATGTGTGTGGATGTGTATATATATATATATGTATACACACATACACACACATTTATATAAATATATATATTTATATCTAATGGTAGCCATCTCTAGGGTGGAGGGCAGGTGGAAGGAAGATAAAAAGCGGCGGGGAAAGGACTCACATGAGAATTTTGTTGTATATTTGAAAGGAATAGCAAGTTGTACATAGTAGATTTGCAGTTTCATGTAAAATAATCTTTTTATTGTACTATGTTATGGAAGTGCCCATTTTATTCCGCAAATTAAAAATAAAATTCCTTATAAAATAATGAAACAGATCCTCTGCTGTATGCAAATCTTGGCCCAAAGATGTGGTTGGCTCACATGGAAAAGCACTCCACATTTTGTCTTGCTGTATATAGGAATATACAGTCTGTGGTGCTATGCTTAACATCTTCTTTTTTGATGCACTCCAAGCACATGCCCCACAACTATTCCTGGTTGGAATCATCTCCACTAGTTCTCAGATTCTTAAGGCATAACAAGCGTCTGTTGTTGGTGCAGGTTGAAGTTTCATGGTACGTTGCTTTGGTGTTTCCATAGAGTCCAGTCCCTCTTACCTCCATGAATTTTATACAAGTTTTCATCACCTTACAATTTGAAGCACTAATAAAAGAGATTGTTGGAATTAATTAATTGCAGTGTGATTAAGCCCCAAGGACCAAAAGACTACCTTACAGAACTCACAGTAAAGGAGACATACTTTCCAGTGATGTCTGACATCTAGGATGGCTACAGTAGGAACCAAATCATTCATACTTCCCAAAACAATACCAGGCACTCAATGATTCAGACTGTGTAGTGGCAATGTGTTCTGGACTTTTACCACTTTCCTTCTGATGAGTTCTGATGTATTAAGACTGAGGACGAGTGTTGGCACAAGTAGGGTGGATAATCAAATCTGACTTTGTGTCATTGCCCAAATTGCCTCAAGTACAGTTTGCTGATTTGGTCGCAAGGAGTAGTTTCAAGTGTCTATAACTCTCCTCGAATGCCCAAAAACTTGTTTCACATCCTAGTGCAATGACCTCCACCTCTTTCCCTGCAATGACATAGTGTTTGGAATACATGTGCCTTGAATTGCATAGAATGGCCCTGATGAAATCGCCTTCCCTTTCAATAAAAGCCTTGTGGAAGTTTCCCTTCCCTTGAGACTTAGAGGATTTCATTGTGTCATCAAGACTCTATGTCTTCCATACTTCTTTATTGTCTGAAACACTGCCGGGGGGAGGCAATGCAGGTTCCCCTTGAAGGTGGGGGTTGGAAGCTCTAAGATTCCTTCAGAGTGCTATTTGAAGGATTAGCCTTGCTTTCTAAAATGAGTCAAGGATCAGCATCTGGTTTATAGGATTAAAAGTTTTCTTAAAGGGCCACAGGGGCAGTTGTACAGTGTACAGAGAGCTTCAGGTGCCATATGTGCCCACCATTTTTCTTCTAGTAGTTTGAGAAGGTGTTTTTTGAGTCCATTAGGCTGTTCAGTTCATCCTGTAGTCTAAGGCTTCCAGTGAAGTGGAAAGACCACAGATATGTCATCATCCTCTGCCAGTTGCTGAATGACATGGTGAAGTGAAGTGTGTGCCCTGGTCGCAGTGGATGACTGTGGGGGAACTAAAAGTCTAAAGGATATTTTTTGACAGTCTTATAATGACACTATGGGCTGTTGGACACCTACATAAGTGATACAGAAAACATCCAGTATAGGTATCCACCTTGGGGAGCATATATTTAACAGCTTCAGCTTAAGATAGAAAGGGTCCACTTTCCATACATGGTGAGGTGCTTGCCCCTTAACCAGAATGCCATTAAATCCATACTTCTAGGGGCAAAATGTGGCACATACCTCACATTCCCAGGTGCCTTGGTCAGTGATGGCTGTAAAGTGTGTCACCCCTCACCCCTGTAACCCATCTGTGTGGCTGACAGTTCCCACATGACCAGAGTGCTCATATATCTATTTCACCAGTCTTATTTCTGTAGGGGATATGTCCTGTGAAGTTGTGGGGGAAGCCTGGGGCTGTCAATCACCTGATTGATTTCTGCTTCCTCTGTAGCCCTTCCTGAGTGTGTCAAGACATGACTAACCCAGATGACATATATTGTACATTCTTTGCAATGTCCTTCCAAAGCTCAGAACTCCATATCAGTTGGCTCTGATCTGCCGATCATCTTGGGTCCACTAGCCAGACCAGACTGCAAATCCATTAGTTCAGGAATCAGTATTAATACAGAGTCCCTCATAATTCTGTCCACTGTAACACTGTTTTCAGTGTTCTTTCCCTTCAGCTCTTATTGGAGTGACAGTTGCAAGGAAGAAGGCTGCAACCACACATCAGATATTTTCTCCAAACCCAAAGGCAGTGCCATGTTTAAATCAGCCTCAGTCCTATCCATGTTTGCTGCATGATTTCCCTGTGGACACCACTTAGCCAGTGGTAGTGGGTAAGTGTACATGACTTCAGAATCAAGAAGATCTAATGGTGCTTGTGGCACTTATTCATAGGAATTGCTGACTCCCTGGGGTCCTGGGCATAGCCCTCTCCTGAAAATCCCTCTTCCATTTCAACAGAGTGGCATCAGTGGCTTTCCCTAACGTAGAGCAATTTGGGCAATTCAGCCCTTAGAATTAGAATAATGAGACCTATACCTGTCAAGAGCACCATGACCATCAGAGCCCAGTAGGTGGCTACACATATCTCTCTAAGAGTAGATTACTGCTAACAATGTGTAGAAGCTTCTTGCTCTAGAACACGCCTTGCATAACTCTGAATTTAGAAGAGAGAGAAAGGCCCATAAGAAAGAAGCTAAGCCAGGGTTCATTCTGCCTATGCAATATTGGCTTCCCTATGCAATATTGAAGCAGGTTTGGGAGGGAACTCTCAGGAATGCAATACTAATATTGAGTGTCAATTACAGGAGCAAGCCTAGGAATGTTGTTTGGACTATGTCTATCATTCAAACAGTTCTTTCTGATGGTGATGAGAGAAGGGTCTGGTTCTGTTTCTTCTCTGGTGTCTAAGTTTTTCTCCTCCCTGATCTCCATTTCCTGCCCTCTTTTTAGGAAATATATGCTCAATGTTTTAAGTAATTTATGGTCACATTGGGGATTATCTTTGTCCTTTCCATTTTGCAGACATAAACCACCATTAGCATAAACCACTGTGTGCAAAACACCTTCTGACAGGCAACAGAGAATCCCACCAGTATCACTGTATGTCTCTGTCTCTCACTTTAAGAACCTAAAATTTTGTCTTTCTGTAGCATTGCTATCCATTCCTCCCTGTCCCCACCTTCCTCTGAATGGGTGTCATGATATTGGTCATTAACCAGTATAAATCACTAACCCCACTTTTCTTAATGAGTGAAATTCTCTTCCCTACACTCTGCCTGACTCCTAGTTTCAAATGCTCACCTCTGTATCTGTGTTCCTTATCTTTATCTATCTCTTCCATTTCCTCATATTCATTTCTCAGTAGTTATTTGTTTCTCAGAACATTAGAAAAAGTTATAAAGCAAATAACCAAAGAGCATTTCTATAGAAAGAAATTGTGAAATTAAAAGCACAAACTAATAGGAAAGAAAATGAAACAATAGATGAATTGATCTAAATAATTGGAATCTATCTTTTGAAAAGATCAATAAAATTGACATAATATCTGAAAAACTTTTTTAAAATAAGGATACAAAAATCAACAAAATCACAAATGAAAGACAAATGAGAAACAGAAAACAAATTAATAATGTAATTAATAAATGCCCACACACAACCGTGGCAACAAATTATAAATAAATAACTGGCTAATACCCCCATATAACTATGTGAGGACAATTTTTTAGAAAAGCAGATTATCTACAAAAAGGTAAATTACCATAAATGACAACAAGAAGTAATTTATTTTAACAGACAAACCTGGAGAAAAAATTAATTATGTTAGATGGACATATCTCTCTCACATATTCACAGGTGAGTTCTTCAAAATGCTCTGAAAATAAGCCTTGTATTACATAAACTATATATCAAATTCAAGAATCATAGTACCTCATTTTTTTTATTTTCATTTCTTTGATTATTTGTGAGGTCAATCATGTGGTAATTATCACTTTTTCATCACTTAAAAAAAATTCTGCTGATGCCATTGTAAGAAAGGAAAATGTTTTGGGAGAACAATTTGACAGTTTGAAGAAATTTTTTAAAAACTGAGATAATGAAAAAGTTCCATTTTCATTAAATAATAACAAAAAAGCTGTTCAAATATTGCTTATAATTGTATCATTTCCAATTGCCCGAAACTAAAAGTCACTTAAATGTTCAACATTGTGGAATTACTACATAAACTGTCATAAATCATGTTGTAGGGAACTAATTAATGTAATGAAGATTAAAAAGTACAAAAATATCTTAAATATCTTTTTAAAAAAACCTTTATGAAATGATGCAAGGGTTAGAATAAAAAGTGGGGGCAAAGAGTAGCCAACAATTGAAACCATTTAAATAATAGGGCAATGAAAGCTAAAAATAATGATAATGACTGGCATTAATTATACTCATTTAAGATCTGAAAAGTTCTTTGCGTACATTTTCTCATTTGACCCTTGCAACAATCTGTGAAGCCACTGTCACTGACAATGCTATTCCCATTTCCACATAAGTCTCTGAGTTTAGGGACTTCTCCAGGGTCAAACACCTAGGACGTATTGAAGGTGGAATGTTAGATCTTCCTAATTCTTAGTGTTGTGCTCTATATGCTATACAATGGGAATAAATCCACAAATAAAGATTCCTAATGAAGACTGAGAAAGTGACTAAAATATTACCATGACGTTTCATTAATTGAATTTCATTTATTTGATTATTAAAACCCCTAAGTCCATTTTATTTGGTTGCATAAGTGATTATATTGTTTATATGTTTTTACCTGGAGCTCTGCTCAAAAGCTGCTGAACAGAAAATGTGGTATTGATTTTAAGACATAAAATTCACTAAAAATGAAAATATTCTTAGTGAATATAATGGCCAAAAAATAATAAATTAGCTACATTATAAAGCAGGACATTTAAAAAGCATTAACTAAGATGAAAAAGGGTATATATTCAATAAACAACATTTGTTAAAAAAAAAAAAGCAATAAAACATAAACTACAATAAATGAATGATCTAAATAGGTAATAAAAAAGGACTTGAATGCAATATTTACCCAGCACTTCTAAAGGTATATTATGAAGGTGAGGTGATTGATTTACTTAACTTCATTCTTGCTTGAAGCAGGACCTTGTCCTAGATCTTTTAATGTTACGGGGAGACCTGTGCCATGCATGAGCTACAGATTTTGCTAAAACCTCCTCTATGTGACCAGTTTTCCTCCATTCAATGTCATATATACATAATGACATTTACATATCTTCTTGCATAAGAGGAAGAGAAAATGCTTATAATTATTAAAATCCTACAGATGCTCTTATTTGAGGAGAACAATTTGTTTCAAAGGGGGAAAGAGTATTTATAAACTACAGTCCATTTGTCTTGGAGAGGAACTAAAGAATGACAATAAATGAATAAAAATTATAATATTCACAGAGAAGTACATCAATATTGTACATAAATTTCATGATGGCAAGTTTGCCTGGATTCTGGACAGTGGACAATGCTCTCATGCCTTCCATGTCCCCAGTAGAGTGAAACAGAGCTCTCTGTCTCTGTCTCTCTCTGTGTCTCTCTCTGTGTCTCTCTCTGTCTCTGTCTGTCTCTCTCTTTCTCTCTCTCTCTCTCTCTCTCTCTCTCTCTCTCTCTCTCTCTCTCTCTCTCTCTCTCTCCTCTGTCCCATTCAATGACTTTAGCAGCGGTTCAGAGAGGAATCTGACAATTAGTCAGACTTGTTTCTGCCCTCCCCCCTGCCCCCATGCAGACAAGAAAAAGTCGAATTGAGCAATCCAGTATTAGGAAGAGGAAGAAAAAACCTCTGTCCATAAAGATGGCAAATTGTAGAAATTCACCAAGAGAAGCTCTTCACCTCAGGTCAGGTTGCTGCGTCTGGAAGAGTAGAGTTGATAGGTAGGATCCAAAACAGGAAATGGTAAGACTGACTAGGGGTAGGGGGCTCGTAGTTAGCGGTCAGCATCTGCTCAATCCAGCAACTACGGAGAGGGAAGGGAAATTAGAATTTAACTTCACGTATTGGAACTTTTTCAAGCATTCTACTTGGAGGCAAAATTGACGAGTTTGCTTTCATAGTGTAGTGATTATCTCATTTTCCTAATAAGCTACCTAGATCTAAAGTAGTTGGATAGTCCTCTCTAATGTAGCGAGCTACGGTTAAATAAGGTGAGAATGTGGAGTATTTCTCATAGAAGGGGAGAGTAAACCAGTGAACTATGGTTCTGTACCATGGATATCAACATTTTTAAATCACTCATCTTCTCAGCTAACATTCCGAGTAGTTTAGGACATACAGTGTAGAAAGTCGTAAGAACAAAAAAGAAATTTAAAGTTCTCTAGGATCGTTTCAGGAAGTAGAGAACACTTTTAGCTGGGGCAAATCTCCAGGTAAGAGGAAGCTCCTACATGGAGCCTGAAAGGTAGAGGCAAGAAGGCAGCTCAGGAAGAGTGATATTACGCCAAAATCCGCAACTCGAGGTCGACGGTTAAGCTGTCCACTAACTATGTGATCTCCTTTTTCTGGAAGGCAATCCCTCCTCAACTGTGCTTTCTGAGGATCAACCTAATTAATTACGAAAATGCATCTACGCCAAGGGTCTTAACTCTCGTAGGTAAACATGAATTCTTTAGCTTAGACAGTGTTGGCACAAACTAAACTCCTTTAAGAAAGTTGGAGAGATAATGGCATTCAAAGGCAACCCTCTTTTAGAACATTAAGTCAGGTAATTCCCAGTTCCAATTTCCCAGGGAGGGCATTTTTCCCGTGATCTAGATATTGAGTACTAACCAAATAATCCTGGCTGTTTCTTGACTGCAGGACAGTTGGATCATTCCAGATTAAGGGTTCCCTGAATTGATAATTGGTATGTAGTTAGTGATTATTGGATTTGTGAGTCTTGCTGAGAATCTACACTTTGATTCCTTAATCAGGAGAGAAAAGTCCTTCCCTGAGGAGGCTATTCTGAAAAGGTGAGAATAAGTGGGTAGAACTATGCTCCCTTGGTAGGCATTGGCTTGATCAAGAGATAAGTGTTGCTGCTGTTGTTTTAGGGCACATAGAAACCCCGGTTTCAAATCCCAGAATAATCCTGCTCACCTTCCATTTTGCCTTCCACTGAAGAAGGAAAAAGTGCATTTCTGATCAAATGAAAATCTAAATCTCAACATTTCCACCCCATCCACTTCTTTGGATAACCCTCCCCTTCCTTTGTTACCCACCCACTATTTCATTATCCATGGTACTATCCCACCTGCTACATCTAAGGGGGCGGGGGGAGAATTTGGCTTTACTTTCCGCTAATTATTTCTATTTGAGTCCTTTCAACACAAACACCAAGGTGCCTTAAGGAAATTTACTTTCTGGTATTAAAAATGCTTGGTTTGTAAAGGTACTTCTTGCTATGTGCTCAAGGAGGCTGCCTACCTGGCTTACCCTTCCTACCATCTCTGCCCGGTGCTGACCCCTATTGAGGAAACTGGGTTCATTAGAGAGAGACTAGTTCTTGGGACAATCTCCTTTCAAGCCCTCCTACAAACCAACCTGCACCTACTTCATCATCGTAGAATGGGAAGAGAGGTGCTGGGAAAGTCTCTTATCACACCCTCTCTCGTGCCTCCTTAAGATCTGAACATATCTTGTAAAATATGCCTTTTGATTTTTCGCAAAATAAGCACCCACGTGTAGTGGAGAATAGGATTTTCTAGCATTGTAAATACTTAAGTTTATAAAAAAGGGAATGGAAATTTCTCCCTTGGTACACTGTCACCTATATCCACTAAGATAATTACATCCTTAATAACTTAGTAATTAGCTGTTATACTTATTTTGCCATACCTTGCATTGGCCGATGCCATCTCTACTCAGCACTGACTTTTCCACAAAAGGTAATTAGAGGAGACGGAAAACCAGGCAACACTTCTGCCCTCAGGAAGAACTGGAGAATGACAAATCACCTACATACACTAGATATTTATCATTCCAGAGAAAAAGATCAAATTTGAAGTGAAAGGAGAGAGAAGAAATGGCAAGCATCCCACGCATTTGGTACTCTCTTCTGATACAGGTACTCGAAAGGCGAAATCCCCAAAACTTTGATCTACTAGTCAACTCCTTATTTTCCTTCAGTAGAGGCAGGGGTTCGAAGTCGGTGGACTCAGCCAACGTGTGATTGGAGCGGGGCTGGAAGAAAGAAAAAGAAAATTTGAACTATGTCTGTGATCCAGCAGGGGGACAGGTGGCCTACAGGGCTCCTGTGAGTCACAGGAGAAAAAGAAAGGTGTATTCTTTAGGTATTACTCTTCTGTGGCCAAGTGCCTCTTTTTGGAGCCTGATCATGTCAGGCAGTCTGCGCGAAATGTTTGTGAGTATCCTAGCAAGTGATCTGTCTTTTGAAGTAGGGGTGAAGTGAAACAAAGTAATTGGGTCCAAGCTTTCTAAAGTTCCATAAAGAGACCTGGGCTTAGCTGACGTTGTGGGATGCCGTGATCGTAGAGTGGTTGGTTACTCTGCGTTGTGGCCGCAGCAATTTCGGCTCGAATCAGTCTCGTCAGGATTGGCCGGTGAATTTTTTTTCTTCCACTGATGTGGTTTTCCATAGGTTACAAAATCCCATCCTTCCATCACTCTCCTAGATTTTTGAGGGGGTATCTATTGATTTCTTAATCAAAATATAATAATTATTATTATTACAATAGCAACATATACATAGTGAGTTAAGTTTAGCTAAGCTCTTTGCAAACAAGTATTATCTCCCTAAGAAGGGAGGTTACAAGGTGGTTAGGTTTTCTAAAAAATAAATTTTATTGATATCACTTATTTTTAAATACATACACTACTTTTCCCTGCATCCCTTTTCCCTCACAGTGAGCTATCTCATATAGTAAATATTTTAAATAAAAAGAAGAGAAAGAAAAAAAACAACAAAACCTGTAAGTTTTTTTTTCTAATATCTGATCATATATACAATATTACAGAGCCCTAAACTCCATCGCACCTATGCAAAGTACATGGAATCTAATCTCTTCTCTGGGGCCAAGTTTGTTCTTTGCAGCATTTCTTTTCAGTTATTTTATGATGATAGTGCTTCTATTTTCGTTGTTATTATAGTAGGTTAAATTTTAAAGGAGTAGGCTCCTTGTTCCGTGGAGATAAGATCACCCCAGAGGTTCCTGATTCAAATCCAGTCCAGCTACTACATATTGGTCATCTATTTCTTCCCATATACACCTGAATCCCAGAGTGTAAGCTTTGCTCCCTAAGAGAATGTAGAAAAGTCTCCTATCAGCACCTGCCGTCCAACTCCCTTATTAACCCCCTCCTATATCCACTTAATGCTTGAACATTTCCTGTAAAAGAAAAGGTTATTTTGCTTTTCACAAAAGAAACACATTACAATGAACAGGATTTTGTAGCACTGCAAATACTTCCATTTATATATGAAAAGTAGCACTGAAACATCTCTCAGTGGACACATACTGAGTCTGGAGCCAATAAGATCCCAGTTCAAAGCCGGCTTGCCTCCTACACTTGTTAGTCATTCGATTCTGAGCAAGTCATTTAATCTCAGACTCAGTTTCCTCATCTGCAAAATTGGATAAGGGGTGGCTATATAGATCTTCTTGTGGTCCATCCTCTTTAAACTCTATTTGGCAATTCCTAAAGTACCTTACTTCGCTCACACATCTTTAGATGCCTTTATGAAGACTTCATATTTCTCATACCAAACCATTACATTCCTGTACCTCTTTTTCTCCAGCTCTTTGCTTTCACACAATATGTGGGTATGACTATTTTGATAATTATGAGAACTTTCTGTCTTTGACAAAGTGAGTCAAAGCGCTGGGTTCTCTGGGAAACTCAGTCGTATCTGTTTGATAGCAACTCTTTAAAAACACACTCCCTCTTTGGTTTCTAGGTTTGTTGTTCATTTAAGTTATAAATTAATAGTGTGAATTACAATTATGTGCATTTCATTTCCTCATATACACTTTCCCCCTCATCCCTACATTCGCCTGTAATAAGAAAAGATACTTACTAGAAACCAAAAGGAAAAGCTCCGCTATCTAACTAGCACGTGCAACATAAACACAATGCTCCGGCTCCCCTCCTTGGGTCTCTAGGGGAGTGAGGTGTGTTTTTCTAATCTTGAAATAACACCGCTAGTCCTGCATTTGCGTCTTGACAAGTATTTTTCTCCTTAATGACGCTATGAGGTAGGTGGTGAATGTATCATTACCCCTCATTTTACTAAAGAGTAAATAAGAATCTCTTTAGTGGTGAACTGACGTCCATAAGGACACAGAACAAAATATGTATGTCTTGCTTTCAATCCAGGTTTACTGACTCTAAGTCCTACAATTTTCTTCTCTGTCCCTCTGATTCCAGAAGTAACATTTTGTGGAGGGAAGAGAGCCAGAGGGGAGAAAGAGAGGGCAAATACTGAAAAAGAAAGGGGGGGAGGGAGGGGGAAGAAATGGACTGAAAATGAATATGTAGCAATCAAATTTCAAGTAAAAGAGCATAGGCATTCTGCACGACTCCAGCATAACCTGCACAGAAGGGAGGTGAGTTCCCGTAGGTTTACAGTGAAAGTCAAGCCCTTTCCAATTGGCTTTGCTGGGTGGGCTACGGCGTTCTATCTCTGTCCAGTGTTTCCATGCAGCTACGCCACAGTCTGACTCCCAGAGGAAGGAATCAAATGAAAAATCTTACTGTGAACAACACGGGGGAGGGGCGGGGGGGGCCGGACCTGAATTTCAGCTGGACACACTCTGGCTCTCTAGGCAGGCTAGAGAATTTTGCCCTGCAGATGGCAGGAAAAGGGTAGAGGCTGAAGTCTTCTTGTGCAGGGCTGGATCTCGGTTCTTTCGAAGGATTCGGTGGCCAGGATTGGGGGCAGCAGGTCAGGTCGGGGGGAGGGGAGGACCACAAGGAAAAGACAGTGACAGCAGTGAAAGCAGCACGGTTCTGAGGAAGGGGACTGGCTGGCAAATAGGAGTCTCTAACACTCGGAGAGAAAAGTAGCAACAAGTTTGAGGTTCCGGGGAGATTTCTGCCAGATGATTACAACGAAGTATTTCTCTACCGCAGCGTTAGTATCAAAAGGCTGGGGGGTAACAAAGGGCTTTGTTGGCTAGGATGCCAGGGAATGGGGACCTCTTGAGCAGAGGAGAGTAAGTAGCTAATCAAATAGATACGACTGTGAGTTTCCCAGAATCCAGGCTCAAAGACTAGAATTGATTAAAGGTCCTTGGGGAAAAGACGAATGATTGCAAGTAGGTGAATTTTGTCATCAATTTCAGTGACACTGAAGTTGGTTTCCGTAGTGTAGTGGTTATCACGTTCGCCTAACACGCGAAAGGTCCCCGGTTCGAAACCGGGCGGAAGCAAATTAAATCCAACCTTTTAGGGAATCCTTTGCTCATTAAAAAAAAAAAAAATTCGATTATGTGTATATGTATATACACACAGACTATTCATATAATCTAAGAAGAGCCTCATATGGTCAAAGCACTATTGTGCTGCGCCACAGACATCAACAATTTAAAATTATTCATTCTTTGTCGGGCATAGTAGAGCATTCTTAGATTTTTTGCTGAGTAGTTGAGAACACGAACCTCAAAGTAGAGGACCATGTGGCAAGTTATTGTAAGATAAGGGAGATGTTCAAAAGTTGAACGGACTATTCTTGTGGAAATAAAAATAAATGGTTCAACAAATCGTTACAGGTACTAACTCAAGGATTTTGGGGATATATCTTCTGCTGAAGATGTAAAAGCCTCAGGTTCAAGTCTAGACAACTTCTCCAAACAGGATATGCCCACTTGAGATCGTGAATTTTTTACTTTCATGAATTCCATTTAATTCTTTACAACAAAGTCCTTACTTGTCTTAAAGAAATGGACTTTTTGACATTAAAAGTACATTTTTTAAAAATTACTAATGATTTGCATCCTAGAAGGCTTTCCAGCCGGCTTCCCCTTAGCTGCTTAGCTCAGCTGTTTCCGCCAGGTGGTGTTTATTGGAGGGAGATAGATTCCTTGGGGCAATCTCTGAGCTGAAACATGTGGAAGCTGGCGGGAGATGCCCTTAAAGTATTTCCACATCAGTTTTGTTACCCTAGGAGGGTGAGAGATACGACATAAAAGGATGATACACCAACATCTGAGGCCTGCCTGAGAGCTCCAAATAGTTATAATGCCAGCCATTATCCAAGATAGGAGTCCAACATCCTTGGATGGGACCCATTTGGGGATACTTGAATGAAGACTAGTGCCTGGAAAGTGAAGTAGAAAGTGAAGAAGATAACGTGATTTGACAGAGTTCATGCTTCCTTCTCATTGGATACAAAATTGTATGGCTCAGAGGGTGGAGAGTCTTTTCTTTCTTTTTCCTTTCCCTTCTCCCTTCCCTCCTTACTTCCTTTTTCCTCTCTCCCTCTATCCTTATCCCCACCCTATCACCATATCTTGCCACTGAACTCAGATGGCTTCAGAGGAGAGAATGAGACTGGTGACTTCGCACAGCCCTTCCTCACTTAAATGTAATTCACTTTCATGCCACTACATCACCTTCCCGATGTCATGGTCCTCTTTGAGAACTAAAGACAAACAACAATCCCCACCTCAGTCTACTGTCCCTTACACAATGTCACAATTCAGGATATGGTGGAAGATGATACTAGGTGTCAGTGTGTGTACATCTTATGTCCCTAACTGTTTATTTTAAGCTCTTAGTAAATAGAATGTCTGTTAGTCATTTGAGTCCCTTCCAGCACTTTACAATGAGTTATATAGCTCCACAAATACCTGGTCTTTTAATGGATTAATAAATTACATGAGAGAAGTTTGGAGCTAGGCTACTGATGTCCCAGTGAGTAGCACTCCAAAGCAAATTCCCAAACCTTTAACCAGGTGTTGAGTCCCAATCTTGGTCACTTCTCTCCTCCTTTCCTCCACAGTCTTTGTTCAAATCCAAGTCACAACCCTAGATTCAGAGCTGCTCTCCTTCACCCTTTCTCTTTTCTGACTCTTATTTTCTACAGTTAGCTGTTGAACATTAAGGGAAAGCAATCACTGATAACGTCTGAAGAAAAGGTTGGTTGGTCGTTGTCCTTCATTCTCAAAGAGGACCAAAATGACATCACCATGATAAAGTGAAATTTCAGTGTGATTGATGACTGATCGGATCCATATGATCTCGGAATGCTCTACCACAGGTTGGGCACAGATAGTCCAGGTGAATATTTGGAGTGGATACCCCAAATTTGCCACATCCTACGTTTCCTTTATGCTGTCTCAATTCTACTTTGCTCATAGAGCACAGGACCCTTTCTGATGTGGGCATGCCATGCTGAGCGGTCCTGTGCCAGTGTCTCTCATGTTGCACAGTCAGATCCAAAGTTCTTGAGAGAGACCTTGAGAGTGTCCTTCCATTGCTTCTTCTGACCACCATGTGATCACCTGCCCCATGTGAGTTCTCCATAAAATAGTCTTTTTGGCAAGAGAACATTTCGCATTAGAACAACTTGACCAGCCCATCAGAGTTGTGCTCTCTGAAGCCTAGTTTGAATCCTTGAATTCAAGAAGTTCACCTGGAAGATGGTCATATATCTGAGAGCCAGTATGGCTTCAGAAAGGGCTGAGAAACAGTTGATATGGTGTTTGCTGCCCAACAACTCCAAGAGAAATGTCAGGAGCAGAACAGAGGTCTGTACATAATGTTCATAGATCTGACCAAGGTCTTTCACACTATTAGTCATGAGGGCTTATGGAAAATTATGTCAAAATTTGGTTGCCTGGAGAAGTTCATCAATATTGTATGTCAATTTCATGATGGCATGTTTGCCTGCGCTCTGGATAATGGACAATGCTCTTGTGCCTTCTCAGTCACCAATGGAGTGAAACAGGACTGTGTGCTTGCTCCCATGCTTTTTAGCATGATGTTTTCAGCCATGCTGACAAATACTTTCAATGAGGATGAACATGGCATCAAGGTCAACTACCTTACTGATGGTAAATTCTTCAATCTGAAAAGGCTACAAGCCAAGACCAAAGTGGAGGGAGTGTTGTTGCATGATTTTCTGTTTGCAGATGATTGTGCACTCAATGCAGCCTCTGCACCTGAGATGCAACAAAGTATGGATCCATTCTCTGCTGCCTGTGTTAATTTTGGCCTAATAACACCAAAAAAATGCAGGTGCTCCATCAGACTCACATCATCCATATGTGGAACCATCAGTTAAAACAAATGGAGAAGTTTTGAATGCTGTGGATAAGTTCATTTGCCTTTGTAGTATACTTTCCAGGGATGTACACATTGACAATGAGGTTGATACATGCATTGCCAGAGCTAGCTCAGTATTTGGAAGGTTCGGAAGAAAGGTTTGGAAGAGAAGAGGTATTAGACTGACTACCAAACTGAAGGTCTACAGAGTCATTGGCTGACCTCTTTGTCACATGCCTGTGAAACATGGACAATCTACCAGCACCATGCCAGGAAACTGAATCTTTTCCATTTGAACTCTCTTAGGAAGATTCTGAGGATCACCTGACAGAATAAGGTACCAGACACTGAAGTCCTTGCTTGAGCTGAACTTCCAAGTATTCAAACTATGCTTCTGAGAGTGTAACCCTGATGGACTGATCATGGTGTTCAATTGCAAAATGTACTCTTGCCAAAAAAACTATTTTATGGAGAACTTGCATGGGGCAGGCGATCACAGGGTGACCAGAAGAAACGATACAAGGACACTCTCAAGGTCTCTCTCAAGAACTTTGGATTTGACTGTGCAACATGAAAGACACTGGCACAGGACCGCTCAGCGTGGTGTGCCCACATAAGAAAAGGTGCTGTGCTCTTTGAGCAAAGCAGAATTGAGACAGCACAAAGTAAATAAAGAATGTGCAAATCTGGGATTTCCACCCTAAATATTCATATGGACTATCTGTGCCCAACCTATGGTAGAGCATTCCAAATTCATATTGGTCTGACCAGCCACAGTTGGACACACTGATATTTCACTTTACAGTGGTGATGTCATTTTGGTCCTCTTCGAAAATGAAGGACAACAACCAACATGCCATATCCTGAGCTTAGGTACAAGTTGGCAAAGGAGGATGTATTCAGGTTGACAGGTCACTGACTGTATCTTTAGAGAAAGACCTGATAAATAGAAGTATGTGTAATATGGTGATACATGAGTGTGTAATGCCTTCTCTGAGGCAGGGTCAGGAAGGAGGGAGAAAAAAATTAAAAGTTCACAGCAGAGATTAAAAGGAAAATTCGAAGGAAGTACAAAAAAACAGAGGAATTTTGAAAATGATGTGTAGTGTTTGTTACATGGGTTTTTTTTAAAGTAAACAATGTGAAATGGAAATTCATGATTTTGTATTGAATCCTCTTTTTATGTTGTGCTTGTTGTGTACATGGAAATGTTTTCTTTTTTGTCTTTTTGTATTTAATTTCAAAATAAAAAATAGAAAAAGAAGAACCATTATGTTCTAAAATGTTCATAGAAACTCTCTTTGTGGTAGAAAAGAATTGAAAATTGAAGAAACATCCATCAACTGGAGGATGGCTAAACAAATTTTGGCATATGATTATGATGGAATACTACTCTGCTGTACAAAACAATGAGAGGATTGATTTTAGAAAAATGTGGGAAGACTTACATAAAATAATAAAGAGTGAAATGAGCAGAACCAAGAAAATGTTATATAGAGTAACAGCAATATTATTCAAAGAATAACTGAATGACTAAGATATTCTCAGTATTATAAATATTCAAATATCAACTGCAAAAGACTGGTGAAGGAAGATGTTACCCACCTCCAGAGAAAGAACTGATAAATAGAAGTGTGCACAGTTTGGTTTTGCATACATATCTTTATAATTAGAGATATATGTGTCAAATGGTGGCCTTCTCTAGAGCAGAATGGGGAGAAAGAGAGGGAGACAGTTCAGAATTTGAAATGTAACAAAAAATAAGTCTAATTTAAATTAAAAAATAAATAATCCAGCAGTGCAATGAGCCAGTAAGAAACAGCTGTTGAGTGCACCTGTGTCCAGGGAATGCCACAGCTGGATCACTGAGAAGCTCACACACCTAACTGGCCAAAATGCATGTACCTGTCTCCACACAGATATTTCTCAGTTCCCACAAATTGAAGATATTCCCAAGATTTTCCAGTCTAACAGTACAAGAATTTAATCTGTCCTGACCTGGTCTTCTTTAAGCTATCCTAGCTAGTTTTTTCCACTGTTCTCTCATTTTCTAAATACTCATTGCATCCATTTAATAAGCCATTAGACAGATTTCTCAGCAATAGAAAACTAGCTCACCAATGTGTTATTTCTTTAGAAAGTGGGAATATTCTTTTGCAGGATCCTATGGGACCTGTTCCAGAAAGCTAAATCTCCTGCAAAGTATTCGATGGCAAAGCTTGGGATAGAGAAGAGAGTTCAGTAAGACTGTGCTCTAAAAAGGGATTTCCTGTTACAAAAGTCATCTCATTTTCCTACATGAGAAGGGTCCCTTTTAGAAAACTTGGAAGGGAGTACAAACTTTCCTTCACTCTTGGTGTCCTACAATGCCATGACTTAGTTCTGCAAAATCAGAATGGCACAAGGAATTGGAATTATTATGTTCTTGTAATGCACAGTGGCCAGGAACATTGAGATGTCTTTTTGCCATAGGTTTAAAATGTTTATCCATCAAGCCAAATTTCAAGTTCTTCTGAATGATTATAAAAATTTTTCAGTATTTTTTCACACTCATAGTAGGCACACACAGAGCTGGTGATGATGATGGTGGTAGTGATGATGATAGTAGGCAAAAAAAAAATCAATCCCCTCTTCACTTATCATACCTCAACAGCAAGAGTTTGCATATGACGCTGAAATTAGGTAAGAAAGGAAGAAATACACAGGAATCAAGTTAATTCACAGAGTATTATTTGCTAAAACTAACATATCCACTAGATAGAAAGCCAAGAATGTTATACTTCAAATTTCCTATGTGCTTTCTCACAGATTTCAAGCACAGTAAATTTTCTTTTAAATATCTCCAAGATATTCTCTTTTGTATTGTCAAACTAATTATGAAAAACAAATTATGCAAAGAATACCAACAAATAGAGAACACTTGGTTCCTAGGTGTTATTAGAAAGTGAATTATGCTGGCCTAAAACCAGGAGCTCCCAGAAGTAATGGTCTTAGATATGAAAATCTAACCTTTAAGAACCAAGGGGACTTCTAATCCTAATCTGTCTTGTTCTACTCTACCCCCAAACCCCAAAGTACAAGAAACGGAGAAAATGTCAAGAAAATTAAAATTGAGATCATGTGAATAGTGGTATTTTATTATTAGCAGTGTCGAGAGAAGGTGAAGAAAGCCTTCAACGGTGTTGATCTTTGTCGAATTTATGGGCTGAGTCGGGAAAAGTGGAATCTACATAAATTCATTGATAGGAGAGGATTTTATTACTAAAGATTTAAGGGAAGTTTTCTCAGTTGACCTGACCACCGCCGTCAGTAGATAATTAGACTTTTAATCTTCTGTTCATGAATTCGAGCTCCATGATGAGCTACTTCATGTTGTTGTCACAAAACAATCAGGTGTATTTGTTTCACAAAGGTTATTGATAGATTTCCACTCAAACCACAACCCATATATTTCAAAAGTGCTCATAATCTAAAGACTATGTTTTCCATTCTAACCAGATCTCTCCTATACATATTCTGCAAATGTTCATAGACAAATATTTGGTAAATCAATTTTCCACATTTTCTGTTAGCTCACTGGCTCATTTACTATCTCATTCAGCTCTTGGTTGTGCATAACACTGTACTTTGATGGGGGTGATACAATGTTTAGGGAAGACTTCCTCGCTGCCCTAAATATACTTGAGAAATTTCCTTGGGAAATAAGACACAAATACATAGTCATCAAAATATGGAAATATGACAGAAATATGACCTCTTTGGAGAGGTCCAAAGCTGTGTGAGGTTAGGGGGCAAGGGCGTTATAGAAAGGGAGGACTGGGGGAGTCTTCTTAAAGGAAGTAGATTGTGTCTTGTCAGTCAACAAGCAATTGATAATCACTTGCCATGTACAGACACTGTGCTAAGCATTGAGGCCACAAAAACAAAAAATATAGTGCCTGTTCTCAGGGTGCTTACAATCTAAAACAGGAGACAACATGCAAATAGCTACGTATGAAAAAATAGATACAGGATGATTTAGAAATAGTCAAAAGAAGGAAGGTACTAGCATTGGGAAAGATTTCTAGTGACCCAATTAGTGCAAAGCAACAGCATTTACTAAGATAGTATAATAAAGACAGGAGCTACTAACATTCCCCAAGAAACCCAGAGCACAATAGTTCACAAATACACGCAAAACAACTTTTTTCCTATTTCTAAACCATGTTTTCCAACCCATTTTTCATCATTCTCCACTATGTTCATCCTTGCATTGACATCATTGACTATTAAAATACACATTGATTTAGTTTGAAAGATCAAAATTCTTCATAGAATTTCTCTACCTCTTCTGCAACAACAAAGAAAAAATACCTAAGGCAATAAGCATTGCTATAGCACTTAGGCTAAGCACTTTACAAATTTTATCTCACTTAATCCTTAAAAACAACCCTGTGAGGTACAATAATTTAACTATAAATTTAAGAAAACTGGGATAGAGATTAAGTGACTTGCCCAAGATTACACAGTTAGCAAGGGTCTGAGGTCAAATTTGAACTCAGATCATCCTGATTCTAGCCCAAGCACTCAATCCACTGCACCACCCAGTTTTCTCTCAGCAAGCACTTTCATGATGATGTTTTCATTAGAGCTCATTATGAGTATCATAACATAAGAAAGATAAGTATCTTGAAACTGCTTTTAAAAACCAATTCTGTCAACTCTGTTCACCTCCTCAAAAGAAAATTTATGAACCATTTTCCCATTTAACTACAACTTCGGTCTTTTGCATTCATTCATAGTGAGAAAACTGTTAAGTTAATATCATTTACTCCAGGAGCCTGCTTTCTCTTTAGTCACCAATAACTAAGTTTAATATTTACAGATATCCTGAAATTCTCCCACCTCCCCTTTTCCTTTTTTCACTATACTATCACCTCAGAGCAGAAGAGTGTACACAAGGGTGAAAATCTATTTCGCATTTTTGTTTCAGAGACGCTCACGGCAACTCCAACACCAAGTCATGAACCGACTGGTGATAAGACACCCAGGAATTACCTGAACCTGTAAATTTTCCAAACTGAGGGAATTGTACTCAGATTCAGCTTTCCAAAACCTACCAAACTGTTGTTTTACCTTTGAGTATCAGGGTTCAGGCCACAAGGAGGTATGACTTCGCACAATCGAGAAAGGGTCCTTCCGAGGAGAAAAAGAGTACTGTTTTAGCACCTTACTCGTGTTTCCGCCCGGTTTCGAACCGAGGACCTTTCGCGTGTTAGGCGAATGTGATAACCACTACACTACGGAAACCCTCCCTGTAGAATGGTTTTCCGAGTAAAGCCCTTGAATAAAACGAGACAAATTCACATTTTAAAAAACTTCGTTCCTAGTTCAGCAGGTTTCCTAAATTTGAGGGGGGAAAAAGAAGCGGACTCAACTGTGTGCGCAAGAGAATTATGAATTCCTACGTATTAGGAATTCCTTAGAAAATGCCAACTATGCTCATAAAAGTGAATTCAGTATATGTGTACCGATGGAAAGTGATTTCCTATTAAAGCAGAACAACATTTCAAGCTTTAAATAAATTTAAATTTGGGATTTTAAGAAGAGTATGATTTATGTTATTTCTAGGCAATAAATCTAATAAATGGCTATTGAACACTTGCAAGGGGTTTGAATTTACACTATTTAATGCCAAGTTTCTCCCCAGATCTCATTTTTCCAAGTGCTAGAAACCTTCAAATTGGCATTGTATTCTACTGTGAGGTTGTCTCTGTTTCTGTATGTTCTGCAAAGAAGAAACCAGAAAGTTGCGTGGCCACTATTAACTTTCATTGGCTTTCGTTGGTTCATAAAGTAACCTGCTGGCTAATTACTGCAGAGAGATACTCCTGAGTCGATCAGCCTATTCACTACCGAAAACTAATTGCTATTCTTTTAAAATGTATAATAAAGTTATGATATAACTTTCTTTTTCCCCCTTTTTTCTCCCCCCAGATATCTACCATTGGACACAAGTGTGTGTGTGTGTGTGTGTGTGTGTGTGTGCGTGTGTGTGTGAAATCATTTGACACATACTTCTATTTGTCGGTTCTCTGGTTGCATATAGCCTCTTCCTTCATAATTCCTTTCTAGTTCATTTGGGTATTTATAATAGACAAAATAACATTCAGTCAAAGTTGTTCTTAAAACAACATTGCTGTTACTGTATACAATGTTCTCTTGGTTCTGTTACTTCATACAAGTCTATTCATATTTTTCTAAGATCATAATTTCTTATAGGTCAGTAGTAGTCCATCACAATCATATATTAAAAGCTTATTCAGCCATCTCCCAATTTTTAAACATTCCCATAATTTCCAGTTTTTTGCCACCACAAAGAGAACTGCTGTATATATTTTAGAACATGTAAGTTCTTTTCCTTTTTCTCTAATTAGCTTTGGGAATAAAGCTAGTAGTGATATTGCTGGGTCAAAGGGTAAACAGTTTAACAACTCTATAAGCATAATTCCAGATTCCTCTCCAAAATGGTTGCATCAGTTCACAGCTCCACCAACAGTAAATTAATGTCCCAATTTTTCCACATCCACTTCAACATTTGTCACTTTTCTCTTCAATCATTTTAGCCAATTCGATAGGCGTAAAATGATATCTTGTGGTTGTTTTAATTTGCATTTCTCTAATAAATAATGATTAACAAGTAACTTCTGATCTGGACAAATTTGCTTTGGACCTACAAGGCACCAAAACTGAACAGTGTTATGCTTCTACTCATTTTTTATTTCTCAATTAGTTTTGTATTTGAAGACATCATAGGTAATAACATAGATAGCTTCATCTTATTTAATAACAGACAAAATAGGCTGTCATCAAGTTTGCCTGTTGGACTCTTTTTCTCATCCTGATCTGGGTGACTATAGCTTTAAGGTAGGGGTGATCTGAGCTCTGGTGGATGATCAGGAACTGCCTCTCCATGTCCTTCTGCTAGTTGCTCAAGATGTCACCTTCTTTAGAAGTGTTTTGCCACCAGAAGGCTTAACAGGGACTTTTTGCTCAATAGATTCTTTGGTAGTGTCTTTCCTAAGCTGAAAGTTAGCCTGCTTTAGCTTTGCAGATCCAATTGTCACAGTCATTGCCTCTGATTCATACCCAGGTGCTGTGACGGTGACACAGTAAGTGTCTGGTAGTAGTAACAGAAAGTAATCACCTTGCTCACTTGAAATGATAACATGAGTAATTCCACTAACAGAAATGGCTGTGCCTGCAATGCCATTGTTACATTCATCAAGTATGATTCTCTTAATGCCATGGTGAACCTCCTCCAGAAAACTGATCAATGACTCCTTGTTGCCAAGTCACTCGAATAGCAGCTCCTCCTGACATAGAAATTTATTTGAACTCAGTTCCAGAGTGATATCAAAGCAGTTTGTATTGAAATCTTGCATTCCCTTGCTGGCTGAATAGTAAGAAGCCCCATTGGTGATGCCATAAGAAAAGTCAAGTCCACAGTTTCAGCCCAGGTGCATATATCCATATGCATAGGAATAGACTTTGGACAGCTTTCTCTTGGTCCTATAGCCTACGTTTGTTCTATCTGATAAGACTGAAGTGAAATGACATATATTGAACTGAGTCACATATCAGTAGTCAACTAGGTAGTGCAATGGATAGAGTATAGGACTTGAGAGTCAGAAATATATGAGGCATAATATTGTCTCAGACTGGGCTTTTCAGACTATACAGCTGCTCAATTATGCCAGTATCATCGGCTGACCAAGCAAATCAAACTTTATATAACTGAGAGAAAAACATGGAGAAGAATTCTACCCAACATCCAATAGTCTTCTTCATGAAACACATGTACCTTCTATAGAGGAAATTGATAGGATGGTTATAGACCTAGAAAAACAAATTGAGAAACGAGAAAAATACAGTCGGAGACGTCCTTATAACAATGATTCTGATGTTGACCACATTAATGAAAGAAACGCCAAATTCAATAAGAAAGCAGAGAGATTCTATGAAAAATATACAACTGAAATCAAACAGAATTTGGAGAGAGGAACAGTTGTCTAAACTTCAGGAAATGTTGAACATGATAATAAATTGAGTCATTGGGTAAATTGCTACCAATGAACTGTACAAATAAAGGAGGATTTATACTCTTGTATTTAACACTCAGATGCATTTACAAGTTTGTGTATTTTCCTACTTCAAAGTAATGCTATTTTAGGAAAACTGCAACTTGTAAAGATTTCACTAATCTTGGTAAGGAAACTTTCCCCACCTCTGATATGTACCAGGCTGGCATACAGTGGACAAAATCATTTAAGTCTCTATTTCCAGCTGTAAACTGAGAATAATGAACTAGCTCTAATTCATAGGACTGTTGAGGGACAAAATGAGAATGTATGTATGATGCTTTGTAAACTTATATATAAAGTGCGATATCAGTCTTAAAAAAAAAAAAATGGTGTGATGCTGAGTTAGTCACCTAACCTCATTGTGTCTCCCTTTCCTTACCTGTAAAAAGGGAATAATACTAGCAAAGGGTTGTTGTAAGCACAAAATGAATACATAATTAAACTTATCAATGCTAACAATTTATCTTCACTTCTAGCTCAACATCTGTGCTCAGAGCCAGTCTCTCATTGGGTTTTCACGTTGGCAACATCAATAAATTCTGGGCTGTTGCCTCAAGTGGTGACTGGCATTTGAAATATTTTGGTCTCTCACGTCTCAGATTCTGCCATAATAACCTTCCCCAACCCATCTCTTCCCCTCCTAGGATAATGAAACTGCCAATGTGTAGGGGTTTATGGAACTGTTTGAAAGACATCCCTCAATGGTCCCCAACTGAATTGACTCGGAGATTTCTTAATGAACAAATTTCCCTTCATAAATCTGCAAGCATCAATCCCAAGCAATGGAAGCATCAGGACTGAACAGAAATGCTGTCAACTAGGCCCCTCCAAGGGCCCCAAACAGATACTACCTTTCTTAATAAATGCATGTATTTTTATTTATAACAGTTCTTTTTGTGGTGGCTAAGAATTGGAAATGCGGTGTGGGGAGAGATGCCCACCAATTGGGAATGACTGAATAAACTGTGATGTATGATTGTGATGGAACATTATTGTGCTATAAGAAATAAGAGCTCAATGATTTCAGAAAAACCTGGAAAGACTTACATGAACCAATGCAAAGTGAAGTGAGCAGAACCAGGAGAACTTTGTACAGAGTAACAGCAACATTGTGCTGCTGTGATTAACTATAATTGACTTAGCTTTTTTCTGCTTCCAAAAGATTATCCACATCCAGAGAAAGAACTGATGAAATATGAATGCAGATCGAAGCATAATATTTTCACTTAATTTTTTTGTTTTTTAGTTTTTTTCCCTGTTGTTCTGTTTCGTCTTATACAACATGACTAATATGGAAATATGTTTTACATGATTGAACATATATAACCTATATCAAATTACTGTCTTAGGGAGGAGGAAGGGAGAAAATTTGGAACTCAAAATCTTATTTAAAAATGAATGTTAAAAATTGTTTTTATATGTAATGGAAAAAATACTATTCATTTAAAAGTACTATTTAAAACGAAAAGAAAAACTTAAGTCAAGTTAAAATGCTTTCCCCCAGGTTCTCCTCATTAATTTTCTTGTCCCTAGACGAGTACTGGGGAACTTTCACACCGGTGCCTACCTCCTTCCCCACCAATTCTTTTTACTTCTGGTCAAAATCACATCTAACAGAAGAACCACGGGGACGGGAGAGAGGAAGAAGCCTTTACACAATAGTCTCTTTGAGACACAGACTTCTCTTCTAACTCTTTCTCTCAGTCTCTGGCTCAGCTCTCTGCTAGGTGCACAATCACCTGCTCCTGACCAACCTGTCTAATCTCGGGTTTGCACTAGCAGGGGTTTGCCTGTCGGTATCGCCGCTTCAGACCTTTGGCTCTCTAGCTACGGTCGCCGCCACCACCCTGATGTGTTGACCTCGAAATCTCCTAACCATTTGTCTCTTGCTTGTGCTTTTTCAGTTGGCCCAGGCCTTTTCACCTCATCCCTCAGAGAAGCCCGGAGCCAGCTGACTATAACAAACAGCGCTGGCATCAGCAGTACAATCGCCACTCAAACTAAAAGGCCGGAGTGTTTCCAGCTGGGATGCCAATTCGTTCTACACCTTTGGCCACTTGCTCCCGGGGAAGTTTTCACTGGGTTTCTTGCTGTGCAGGTCATATTGCGGGGTAGCAGCAGTAGTAAGTCTACGCCACTGAGTCACCAAGGGGCTAATACAAAACACTGTCCTCTACTAGTCTCCACCCCTTCTCGCAGTTTAGCAATCCTTTCTCGGTCCTCACCTCCCAACTCTACCCTCCCAGTCCCCATAACATGTCCTGAGCTTGTGATCTTCTCTCAGTGGTTTTCCACGCAGGGGAAACCTCTCATTTTAGAGACTATTGAATCCAGACGTGTTGTGATTTCCTTTCTCTTCCTAATACTGGACTGACCAAATGTATTTATTCGATTTAAAAAGGGGTGGAGAGAACTGAGTTCCAGATCCATTGTTTCTCCACCTTTCAAACTGATGCAATCATCCAATGGGGTTTATAATGGAGGGAGGAGGTACCGCGGACCACTGACTATCTGGAAGGCCATTGATAATCTCTACAAAGATAAGGCTCTAAGGCTCTGGAGGGAGTGAGATATGGCAGAAACAGCAACCAATTTTGTGGAAGGCGACCACGGTTGTTTGCTGAAGGATTGCAGGAGGAGAGAGAATTTCTCTGGGCTCTTCCCCCCCTTCCGCATCTGTGCTTCGCATCCAACAGCAAGGCTACACAATAGGAGAATCTCAATCCAGCAGCAAGCAGAGGCACCAATCCCCCAGCCAACCCCTCTATTTTCTCCCCACCCCAATGCACCCAAAGTAATTAGGCTGGAAACCGTTTAAATGATCTTGGTTTGCTTCAGATGAGAAGAGAGGAGTCTATTATGGTGGCTTGATAATTTACGAAACTATGAAATGGAGCAGTCACTCCTGGTTCTTCGGGTACTCGAAGGTAAAGACCACTGCTGGCATCGGGACACGGGGGGGAAGGGCACTTTAATTAAACACAGAGAATATGGGGACAAAAGTCCAAAAAGTCAGAGACAAGCTTTAAGAACTGGTACAGAGGCAGACCGCGGCAACGGGATGGAAAATGGCAAAGTAAAGGAAGGAAGACTGGATGGGGAAGAAGAAAGGGAGAGGCAGAGAATATCACTCACCTAACCAGGGATTCTCATTGTGATCCCTAAGCAACGTGGATCCGATGGAGATGGAAGTGGGCTGAAGGGTAGGAGTTTGAAGTCTCATTTTTATAGGGTTGGGGGAGAAACAGACTAAGTCTTATATGCCACCTCGGGGATAGTTCATTAGCATATCTAAGCCACCTCAGAATTATTGTTAAAACATCAAAGTCGTCATCTCAAAATTATCAGCATCTTGTTGAGGTTCTGCTGCTCTAGAGCTGTGGAGGTCTGGATTTTGTCTGGAAATTACATATCTTAGGACCACAACTTTTTGATAAGCGGCGTCAAGATGGTTTCTCCAGATTCGGCACATATTACTAGAATGTAAACGTTAGTTAACATACGGTATAATTTGTAAAATATAGTCCTTTGATCTTTGAGATGTGACTTCCAGATTTCTCTTCACATTTTATTTCCTGCTAAAACTTACTATGCCGACTGTGAGGAAGGAATAGTCAGCGGAACCAGAACAAGATAGAATTTTGACATAGATGGATTCAAGAGAGCATTTGCCCGGGCAGTGTTGAAGAAAAACACTCACGGAGCGAAGTCTGCCTAGCAGAGATGCTTCGAAGGACGTGATTGGTTGGGAAGTAGGAAAGTGAGGGCTTCAGGAGAGAAAGGACATGAGGACCTGCAGTACTAAATTCTCAGAAATGCAAGATCTCTGTTGGGTGCCTCACTGTCAGTATATACTGTTGGTTTCCATTGTTACCAATGACTGAGAGTTTCTGGGAGAGTATAATACCAGTTATGGAGTCGGGGAGGTATAGTGTGTATAGTATTCCTACTCTGTCATCTTAGTAAATGACTTTGCTTTGAGCTAGTTATAGAAGCGTCCCTGCGAAGTTTCTAAGCTATGTAACTTGATGAGTGCAGATAGGCAGAATGCCCTTAATTGCCTGGAGATGTAGCTGCCCATCTGGATGTGAGTTGGAAGGGTAGCTCCCAGAGAGAATAGTGTGCCTAGGGGGGCGGAGGGAGAAGGGGAGTAAAATAATTGTTTAAGATTTAGATGTTAGGAGAAAGCAACGGATGTGGAACAGGTGGAGAGTCAAAAGTGAAGACCTTGTCACTTTATTCCTAGTGCCTTGGAGGGCTGTGATTTTCCAGATGAGATCCATCACAGCCTCCACCCACAAAGAAAAAGACTTTAGTTTTACAAAGACTTTACAATGCCTACAAAAAGAATCTTTGAGCCAAAACAAATCTCCCCAAAATGAAAATTTGTAACCGTGTTTGACGAGGTGGCCGAGTGGTTAAGGCGATGGACTGCTAATCCATTGTGCTTTGCACGCGTGGGTTCGAATCCCATCCTCGTCGGTTTCTTTCATTGCTGAGGTTTTGATTCTCTATTAACCTGCTTATTCGTCGCTTAATTTCTCTCCCTAACTTTGCTTGTCAAGCTTCTACTGACTCACTATCTTTAAAGAAGGTAACAGCATCTCCTCTGTTCTTCCTTATTTACTCCATCAGAATGAGTGCATGAGGATTTCTAAGGGGCTCCAGAAAAGAAAAAGCTTCCTTAAGAGCTCTCCTTTAGTCACTTTCTTTGGTTTACTCTTGGCACAGACATCTATGCTTCTTAGATTCTCCCTCAATAATTTTTCAATGAATGATGAATGGATTTCCGAGAGTTTGGTCAGAGGGTATTCAATGCAGCATAAAAGAGGAGACCATCATCAATCAATGCTGAGGCCACTGACCGTTTACCTCAAGTTGAAGTCAATCCCTCCTTAGCTGAACTTCCAACTGAAGAAGAGGTTTTGAGGGCCATTAGGCTCCTTTCATGTGGCAAAGCACATGGTGCTGACTCTATTCCAGCTGAGATTTACAAGGTAGGGGGGGCCACTGCTCATACAAAAGCTGACTGACATTTTCCAGGTTACATGGCAAGAGGAGGGTATCCCTCAGGAGTTCAAGGATGCTTCCATTGTCCATCTCTATAAAGGTAAATGGAATAGATTGTCCTGTGACAATCACAGGACTCTCTCTTAGTCATTGCTGGCAACATTCTTGCTTGAGTCTTTCTTAATAGACTGATCCTTCACCTGGAAGATGGTCATCTACCAGTGTGGCAGTCAGAAAGGACCAAGGAACTTTCAACATGGTGTTTGCTGCCCAACAACTACAGGAGAAGTGCCAGGAGCAGAACAGAGGTCTGTGCATATTTGTAGATCTGACCAAGGCTGTTGACACTGTTAGTCATGAGGACCTATGGAAAATTATGTCAAAATTTGTTTGCCCAGGGAAGTTCATCAGTATTGTACAACAATTTCATGATGTCATGTTTGCCTAGATTCTGGATTGTGGACAATGCTCTTATGCTTCCCAGTCACCAATAGAGTGAAACAGGGCTGTGTGTTTGCTCCCATGCTTTTTAGCATGATGTTTTCAGTCATGTTGAAAATGCTTTCAATGAGGATGAACACAGCATCAAGGTCAGCTACCATACTAATGGTAAATTCTTCAATTTGAAAAGGCTACAAGCCAAAACCAAAGTGGAGGGAGTGTTGTTGCATGATTTCCGGTTTGCAGATGATTGTGTGTACTCAATGCAGCCTCTGCAGCTGAGATGCAACAAAGTATGGATCCGTTCTCTGCTACCTGTGCCAATTTTGTCCTAATAATTAATACCAAAAAAATACAGGTACTCTATCAGACACCACCACACCATCCATACATGGAACCATTACTTACAACAAATGGAGAAGGTTTGAATAATATGAATAAGTTCACTTACCTTGGTAGTGTACTTTCCAGGGATGTACACATTGACAATGAGGTTGATGCACGCATTGCCAGAACTAGCTCAGTGTCTGAGAGTCTCTGAAGAAAAATTTGGGAGAGAAGAGGTATTAAACTGACTACCAGACTGAAGGTCTACAAAGCTGTTGTGCTGACCTCATTGTTATATGCCTGTGAAACATGGACAGTCTACCAGCACCATGCCAGAAAACTGAATCGCTTCCATTTGAACTGTCATAGGAAGATTCTGAGGATCACTTGGCAGGATAAGGTATCAGACACTGAAGTCTTTGCTCAAGCTGAACTATGCTTCAGAGAACACAGATCCGATGGGCTGGCCACATTGTTCCAATACAAAATGTATGCTTGCCAAAAAGACTATTTTATGGAGAACTCACATGGGGCAAGTGATCACATGGTGGTCAGAAGAAGCGATAGAAGGACACTCTCAAGGTCTCTCTGAAGAACTCTGGAATTGATTGTGCAACATGGGAGACACTGGCACAGGACTGCTCAGCTGCTGTGCTCTATGAGCAAAGCAGAATTGAGACAGCACAAAGTAAATGTAGGATGTGTAAATTTGGAGTATCCTCCCCAAATACTCATACAGACTATCTGTGCTCAACCTGGAGCTCATATTGATCTGACCAACCACAGTCAGACACACTGAAACTTCACTTTATCATGATGATGTCATTTTGGTCCTCTTAGAAATCGAAAGACAACAACCAACCAACCAAGGGAGGAGAGACTTCAGGAAGGAGTGGGAGATGGAGGACTTTCTCAAAGCAAAGCCCTCAGAGAGGAAGGCTTGTCAGTTACTAGGAAACTGGAAATTATGGATGTTGAGGTCTGTCAGTGGGATATTTATGCTTTATGGGAAAAGTACAGAGGCAACTTAGTTCAAGAAAACTTTTGGCCACAGCAAATCTAGATTAGAGCAGGTGGTAAAATGATAAAGGAGCTGCAATTTGTTTATATAGAAAAAATCCACCTACACAAAAGCACTATGCCTTGAAAAGTTGCAGTAAAGACATTATGTCTACTAATGGTGGTTGAGTGATTAAAGCGATAGACTGGACATTGGGGATTTCCTCAGGGGATTCTGTGAGAGACAGCAAAAAGTTAAGTTTCCACAGAGGTGGTAGTTGATGAAGTCATTGAGAATAAGTCAGATAAGAAAGTTAGCAGCCTGCAAGTGGACTCAATCAATCAGGAGACAGACAGTGGCCTTCAGAAAATTACAAGGTACTTGATAAAGGGGATCAAATCTAAAACTAGCTTAAATTAGTCAGGGAAAATGACCTATAATATCCAGGAGAAAATTTTTCTTCACTGTGCTTGCTTAAATAACCTCATGCGTATAAACTGACACACCCCGCACAAAATTATCCCTCCATTTTCTGATCATGGGTCCTATGTTGAAGCATGTTTAGGAGGGGGGATCACACCAAGGGTGGTTATGTCATGGGCATGTAGAGAAGGTGGTGATCTAATGGAGAATGGACCAATCAATCTGTCTCCTGATGGGAGGATCTGTCCTGAACTAACAGTATAAGAAAGCTTTCACTTCTGTATCCAGCACTCCTCCTCTTCAAAAGGGGGTTGGAGTCTGCTTTGGCCAAGGCCTTCAATTCCTCTGAATTCTGCTGTAATAAATTTTCCTTGATGCCTTTTTGTGTGTCAAGCATGTTTCTAACAGGTTGAATCCTACCTAACTACGTTTCTGGAGGTTGAAATAGGGCATTGAGCTTGTTTCTTTACTTTAAGTGGTACTTCTAATTTTTATGGATAATTGGTCCCATCCAGTTTTACATATTTAATCATGAGGAAGAGACAACCAAGTGTTGTAGTGCTGAACTTAGAGTCAGCAAGACCTGATTTCAAATTTGGCCTTAGACATTCAGGAACTTTGCAACCCTAGGTAATTCACAATCCCTGTGTTTCTCAGTTTCCTCATCTGGAAAATGGAAATATAACAGCACCTAATTCCCAGGGTTAAAGTGTAGATAAAATGAGAGGTTAGAAAGCATTTAGCAAACTTTAAAGCATTATATTATATAAATGCTAGCTATTACAAGGACATAGATGGAATTCTCATCAAATGTGCCAAAGACAGTTCCCTAAGAGCTATTATGGCTAACAGTGGGTTGCAGTGTCAAGATGCAGAAAGAATTTGACAGACTGGAATATTGAGATGAGTCTAATAAGAAGAAATTCAATAGCAATTAAGCTAGTCACACTTGAGAAAGATAAAAATGAGAGAGGGTGGTGTTTTGTGGCCACTAAAAACAAAAGCTATTATCTATCAATTGATGCATTTCTAATAATTTATGGCTAATGTGTAAATGTATTTGGAATGACTGTATATGGGTAAAAGATTTTGCATTTCTTGCCTTTTCAATGGGGAGGGGAGGGAGTGATGGAGGGAGAGAATTTGAAACTGAAAATTAAGTTAAATTAATTTTCAAAAAATAAAATAAAAGCTAGCTTCTCTCTTGCTCTCAGATGTCACCTGGAGTACTGTGTTCACTTTTCTACACCACGACTTAATAAGGATATTCATAAACTGCAGAGTGTCCAGAGGAAAGCTACCAAAAGGATGAAGAGCCCTGAATCTGTATTAGATGAAGACCGCTTGAAGGAACTGGACAGGAAGGAACTGGAGAAGAAAAGTCTCGAGGTGTGGCTGTGAGGGGAGGAACAGAGGAGGGGAAGACAGTTCTTGTCAAGAGTGTGGAAGAGGTATCCTGTGAAGGAGAGATTCGACTTGTTCCTGCCTAGCGCTAGAAGTCAGAACCAGGAGCCATGAGTGGGAATTTCAAAGAATTTCATTTACACTTGCTGTCTTGGAATGGGTTTCCTCAATAAGTAGTGGAGTTCCTTCTCCTTAGTAGTCTTCAAGCAGAGACCAAGGAATCACTCATCCATTTTCTTAGGAGAATTCAGGGGTGATTCTTTTCATGCATAGGTTGGACTAGGTAGCTGCTGAGTTGTCTCACAACAATCAAATTCTATACTAAATGAAACTTGAGGTCCTTTTCACCTGTAGGCCTGTCATCCTACAATTTTGTGAACCCAAGAATAAGATTTACAGATAGACAAAGACAGAGAGATGACAGATAGATAGATACACAGATAGATACAGAGAAATGAGAAATATCAAGTATCTTGTATTACATATGGTGCTGGAGCTAGTTGACAGTTAAGTAGACACTGTAAGAAACAAGAAAAGAACCAGTATCCTTAGACATGGTTCCTTAGTTCTGCAGCACGTAAGAGTCATAATGACAATCTGGAATTTGGGAACGGATGAGGCAAGCATTAAAATAGCCTGAAATAGGACGATATGGATGCAACAGCAGCGGAGCTGAACAAACAAGGTTTGTTGGAACAAAGTTTAGGTTGCTGCTGACTGAGACTAAAGATTCTGGAAGCTGACATGGAGCTCAAATGAATAAGTAAATAAATGGGAAAAAACCCAAGGGGGGTGGGGGGAGCGGCATGTTCTTAGTGAGTTATGGGCATGTAAATGGCCAGAAATTGCAATAGAGGATCTAGGATTGGGAATGAAAAAGTGAATGTTCACCAATCTGAATGGCACTCTCCCTTGCTTCTTGTGAGAAAGGGTACAGGCAGCAGGAGGGGGTTGGGCTTGATTTTATTTTATTTACATCTGTTTGACTTGGCAAATCATATCCTCTGAATTAAATTGATTCGTCTGTGTACCGCTCCCTTTCTCACCTAAGGTCTATTTTATATAGGTGAATGGAAGAAAAAGAGGAAGGAAAGAAAGAAGGAAGGAAGAAAGGAACAAAGAAAAGAAAGAAAGAAAGGCTCTCTCTCCTTCTCTCTGTAGCCTGTGGTTGTTAATCTAATGAAAGGGAAACACCTCCTTTAAGGAACTGAGTAAGTCACTTTATCTTCTTGATTTCCCTGTAAGCCTTGTTTCTTGTAGCGGATGCCCCTGCGTCCCTACATGGCTCGGTGATGTGGTTGAAAGAAAAGAGTCACGGGAGGCAGGAAAAAATAGACCAGTTCCGTTTATTGATCTGAGGGTTCGGGTTTATATAGACAAGGTACTGCAAGCCTACCTGACATCCTGCTATTGCGTCCCAGTGATTAAATCAATCAGGATGATTAAATCAGTCTTCTGATTAAATCAGACCACGAGCCTAGGAGCATCTATTATACATATCCCTTGTTTTCTGTAATTCTGTTTGTCTCACAGAGACAACAACATCTGGGGGGCATGGAGAGCCATTCCGGATAATAATGAACACAGTCTCAAAGATCAGTTTCCCCGAAGGTCTATCCTCATCTCGTCAACCGCACTCCACCCTGGCCCTCAACAGTTTCTCCTGTGTTTCTGTATTTATTGATCAAGTTCAAGGAAGGTGAACTCTTGTCCTGGGTGATGGCTGGTATCTAAAATACTAGGGGCTCTCAAGTATCAGAAATTGCGAGAATTGCTTTTCTCGGTACATATTACCGCATACAACGACGATGAATGGCGTGTGCCTGTGGTCCTCTCCAACCTCCACTGACTTCACTAGCAGTCTGCAAGGTGATGGTGGTGGCGGTAGTGATGGTGATGATGCTGGTAGTATCATTTTTGCTAGATAGATCAAGGAAACTTACATATTATTATTTCCTGATCTGCAGTCAATTTGAAAAGGCCCCAGGAGTTAGACATAAACAAATAGGTGCGAGAGTAGCAATGACCAATTAGTTTGGCATTTGAATGGAAGGTAAGTTTTTAAAAATTATTTTCAGTTTGATGTACAAAACTTTCAAAGTGGTTTCCGTAGTGTAGTAATTATCACGTTCGTTTCATACGTGAAAGGTCTCTAGTTCGTAAACCGGGCGGAAATTAACTGATTCCCAGAGTCTGAATGAAGCCCTTGTACTGCCTATGAAATGATTGAAATTTCTCTCTCCTCATTGCCCTCTGACTTCCTATCAGTCACCTCCTGTGCCCACAGAAGACTTTGAATATTTGCTGTAAAGAAAAAAAAGTCCATCTGATTTCCCCCCACAAAATAAACACCCATATGCTTTGGAGAGTAGCATTTTCTTCCAGTGAAAATACTGAGTTATGAAAGTAAAATTAAAATATGGCCCTTGTTGTGTTGCTATCTACATCCAATAATATGTTAACACACATTTATATGTATATTACATGTACCGGTATGTGATTATGCTTTGCAAGTGTTATATAAATATTAACTTTTATCACTAATTCAACGAACCTAGCCCTGAGCCAGTGATGTCTCTGTTCAGCAGATTTCCCCACAAAGGATCATCTGAAAGTATCATTCACAAAATCAACAAGGATTAGGATTAGAGAGGAACCCTTTTCAAACATCCTCCTCTCCCCCACCCCACGGGTATTGGATTTACAATAAAGGGAGAGGAGATATGGAATTTTGATTAAAGGAGAGAGACGGGATGGTAAAATGCAGGGGTAGGTGCGTTGGCTTCTTAGAATAGATCAGAGATTTTAAATCTCAAAGTGCTTCAGATGTCAGCCAAGAGAGTTGCATCAGTGAGCAAGCCAATGTTGTCTGCACACACAGCAGATCTGAATAGTAAAGTATAAGCCAAAAATACTTGGGGTGAAAGCTGGCAGTAACTGATAGGCTTTTTGATTTAACAATTAACAGTAAGTTATTTAAAGTGACTGTAGGGGGGAGGAGCCAAGATGGCAGAGTAGAAAGACTCACGTATGCTAGCTCCGAACCCACAGCCCATAAATTTCCTATAAAAAGAACTCCCAACAAATTCTGGAGCAATGCAAGCCATGCAGCAACGCAGTGGAGGAGATTTCCGTTCCAGAGAGCCTTGAAAAACCGGCACCAAAGGTCCCTCCCGCACCGGACAGCGGAGCCCAGCCCTGGCCCCGCAGCCCGGAGAGGAACAGATCCAAGCAGGCTTCAGGGACGGAATCTCCGGTGGCCACGAAGGTCCCTCCGCCCACAGGCGCACAGGTCAGTGAGAGAGACTTCTGGGCTGGCCGAGAGGGGAGCGGGGTGTCTCCATAACTCAGGCCCCCTCGGGGGGCAGCGGCAGAGGCAGCCGTGGAGACAGGGACAGCAGCAGACCCTCCCGGAGCAGGAAGGACCTCAGATCCATTACTGAAGGTCTCTGCATAAACCCCCTGAGGGAACTGAGCCTGGGAGGCGACCCTGCCCCCACCTGAGCACCAGAACTTAAGCTCACATTGAATAGCAGCCGTGCCCGCCCCTGAAAGCCCTGAGGCTGGGGAGCAGCATTTGAATCTCAGACCCCAAGCACTAGCTGGGTGGATCTAGGCAGGGGTGAAGAGGAGTCTCAGAAGTCAAGTAGCTGGCTGGGAAAATGCCCAGAAAAGGGAAGAAAAATAAGACCATAGAAGGCTACTTTCTTGGTGAACAGATGTTTCCTCCTTTCATTTCTGATGAGGAAGAACAATGCTTACCATCAGGGAAAGACATAGAAGTCAAGGCCTCTGTACCCCAAACACCCGAAATAGATATCCAATGGGCTCAGGCCATGGAAGAGCTCAGAAAGGATTTTGAAAATCAAGTTAGACAGGTGGAGGAAAAACTGGGAAGAGAAATGAGAGAGATGCAAGAAAAGCATGAAAAACGGGTCAATACCTTGCTAAAGGAGACCCAAGAAAATGCTGAAGAAAATGACACCTTGAAAAATAGGCTCACTCAATTGGCAAAAGAGGTTCAAAAAGCCAATGAGGAGAAGAATGCTTTCAAAAGCAGAATTAGCCAAATGGAAAAAGAGGTTCAAAAGCTCACTGAAGAAAATAGTTCTCTCAAAATTAGAATGGAACAGATGGAGGCTAATGACTTTCTGAGAAACCAAGAAATCATAAAACAAAACCAAAAGAATGAAAAAATGGAAGAGAATGTGAAATATCTCATGGGAAAAACAACTGACCTGGAAAATAGATCCAGGAGAGACAATTTAAAAATTATGGGACTACCTGAAAGCCATGATCAAAAAAAAGAGCCTAGACATCATCTTTCATGAAATTATCAAGGAAAACTGCCCTGATATTCTAGAAACAGAGGGCAAAATAAGTATTCAAGGAATCCATCGATCACCACCTGAAAGAGATCCAAAAAGAGCAACTCCTAGGAACGTTGTGGCCAAATTCCAGAATTCCCAGGTCAAGGAGAAAATCTTGCAAGCAGCTAGAAAGAAACAATTCCAGTATTGTGGAAATACAATCAGGATAACACAAGATCTAGCAGCTTCTACATTAAGGGATCGAAGGGCATGGAATAGGATATTCCAGAAGTCAAAGGAACTGGGACTAAAACTAAGAATCACCTACCCAGCAAAACTGAGTATAATACTTCAGGGGAAAATATGGTCTTTCAATGAAATCGAGGACTTTCAAGCATTCTTGATGAAAAGACCAGAGCTGAAAAGAAAATTTGACTTTCAAACACAAGAATGAGAAGAAGCATGAAAAAGTAAACAGCAAAGAGAAGTCATAAGGGACTTACCAAAGGTGAACTGTTTCATTCCTACATGGAAAGACAATATCTGTAACTCTTAAAACTTTTCAGTATCTGGGTAGTTGGTGGGACCACATACACATGCATGCACGCACGCACGCACACATGTACACGTGTGCGCGCACACACATACAGAGACAGAGAGCACAGAGTGAATTGAATAGGATGGGACCATATCTTAAAAGAAATTAAGGTAAATGGTGAGAGAGAAATGTAGTGGGTGAAATGGAATGGGGTAAATTATCTCTCATTCAAGAGGCAAGCAGGAGACTTTTTAGTGGAGGGAAAAAGAGGAGAGCTGAGAAAAAAACCATGAAGTTTACCCTCATCACATTCGAGTAAATAAATGAATAAAATGAAATAAAAATAAATAGGAATAAAAGGCACAGTCATTTTGGTATGAAAACCTATCTTACAATACAGGAAAGTGGGGGAGAAGGAGATAAGCAGGGTGGGGGGGGATGATGGAAGGGAGGGCAATGGGAGGAGGGAGCAATTTGAAGTCAACACTCTTGGGGAGGGACAGGATCAAAAGACAGAATAGAAACAATGGGGGGCAGGATAGGATGGAGGGAAATAGAGTTAGTCTTACACAACACGACTATTATGGAAGTCATTTGCAAAACTACACAGATATGGCCTACATTGAATTGCCTGCCTTCCCAAAGGGAATGGGTGGGGAGGGAGGGATGGGGAGAATTTGGAACTCAAAGTTTTAGGAACAACTGTTTAGCATTGTTCTTGCTACTAGGAAATAAGAAATACATTAATGGGGAACAGAAAGTCATCTGGCCCTACAGGACAAAAGAGAAGATGGGGACAAGAGAAGGGAGGGATGATAGAAGAGAGGGCAGATTGATGATAGGGGAAATTAGAATGCTCGGTGTATTGGGGTGGGGGGAGGGGATAAAAGGGGAGAAAATTTGGAACCCAAAATTTTGTGAAAATGAATGTAAAAAGTTAAATAAATAAATTTATATTAAAGAAAAAAATTTTTAAAAGAAGTGACTGTATATGCCAGATACTGAGGATATGAAAATGAAATAGTCTCTGACTTGAAACTCCGCTATTACCACGGCTCTTGGGTTCAGGATTCTGAACTGTCTCCATCAGAATCTGAGGGGAGTGATGGTCAAGGTGGTGGTGACGGTGACTTGTCTGTCATATGTTTCCTCCTCTCTCTCTACCTTAGGGACTGAGCTGATAGCAAGATGGTCTGAGAATTGCTGCCCCTCTCAGGACTCTTGTGCCTATGATCCTCAAATTATTGTGATTTAAATTAAGTCCAATGAAAAGTCAACATGTGGAGAGATAAATAAATATAAAATGTATGCAAATTAATTGGGGGAGGGGATTCAAAACTGGGGAAGACGGGGAAGATGGAACCAGAAAAGCCTTTTTGTATGAAGGGTTACTTCATCTCAGTCTTCAAGGGAACTAGAGATTCCTAAGTCAGAGGTGTGAATAGAGAGCCTTCTAGGAGTGGGGAATGGGGCAGAGATGAGGACTTGAAAAGTGAACGTCATAATGTCAGGAGAGAAGAGAGGAGGGAGTATACCAAGAGTTAAAGAATTTCTACATTATATTCCATCACCTACTTCCCCATAAAGGGGCACTTTTAAGGATGGCAAAGGGTAAAGTATTTTCCACCCCACCTCACCCCCATATGACAGATCTCCATTTACAATTACAAAACAATGATTCGATTTCATTTCCTTATTTGAAGGGTGTATACCACGTGGCCAATCGTACGGATATGCCTTTTTGCCATAGATTTAAAGTGTATACTACATCAAAGGTCCAACTTTTCTTTTTCTCACTGAAGTTTTTTCTCCGTTGCTTTTAAACCTTTTGAATTTCATCTTGTTAGATATCCCAAATGTTCTAGTCTATCAAGAACCTTCTGGATCTCGACTCTGTCACACGTTGCTAGCTTGTAGTTCCCAGTGAAATAGTTGTTTTTGGCAAATTTGACGAGAATTTGGATGTCTCTGTAAATAGCTAACATTTATACAGTATAAAGGTTTTACCAATATTTATGCTCATGTCAATCCTGGAAGCTGGATGTTTTTAACCATCCTCATTTTCCACATGAGGAAACTGAGACACAGAAGGGTAGTGATCTGCTCAAGATCAACAGCGATCCTAAGGGCTGAAGTCAGATTTGAAGTTAGGTCTTTCTGCCTTCAGTCTAGTTCCTTTGGCTACTACGCCACGTAGTTCCCCCTTTATGAAAAGAGTTGATTTTTTTTTTTTTCAAATTTGTCACTGCGGAGAAGGCATTACATGTTAGAACTACGCAAAACTTACTTACTGACCTACTCAGAACGCTCAGCAGTTGGCCCGTAGTCGGTAGGATTCGAACCTACGCGGGGAAACCCCAATGGATTTCTAGTCCATCGCCTTAACCACTCGGCCACGACTACATGCCGCAGACTCAACTTTACTGCCAATCTTTCTAGGTATGATATGATTTTGTGTTGGTGTTTATTCTTTTTACACAAAAAACCGCAGCCCTTCCATCATTTACCATATACCCCAATCTAGGAGACTTACTATAGCCAAAAGTTTTCTCTAACGAAGCCAGCTGCGTACCTCTCCTATAAAGCACAAACACCACACTGATACACCTACGCGTTCCAGCTTCCAGTCCCCGACACACTTCCTCTTCACGGACAAAGCTTTCGAAAACGCCGATCCCCAGTCTCCCACCCCTCCCAGAAATCCTCTCTCTCCCCACATTGTACCTATGCACTTTCGAATACCCTTTGACCAAAGGCTTAGGAAAGTATGTAATGAAAAAATTATGTGATGAGTCTAAGAAGCGTGAAGGTGAAGATTTTAACCAAGTGCTCTTGGAATAGTCTTTTACTTTCCCCTGGCGCCCCTTAGAGGTGCTCAGGCACTGGTTGTGAAGAAGTGCATGTGGGGGGTATGTTGTTGTTTGACCCTGACCTCAGGAAAATGATGCCCCGGTTGCGACAAGTGAATTGGATTTAAGTGACCGTGAAAGGTCACCAGTGTCACTTTACCCCCCTGGGCCATCTGGCCTCCAGTGGCAAGATACAAATCACAGCGCGTATAATTTCCACGTCGAAGAGCGGAAGAAGTCGGTTCTTTAGGGACTTTGTACAAAATCCCCTCGGGGAAATTAGTGGCCACCGCTCAAGGAGGGAACGTAAAGTAGGCTGAGGAAATACGAGTTACCAAAATCCCAAGCAATGAAAGAAACCGACGAGGATGGGATTCGAACCCACGCGTGCAAGCACAATGGATTAGCAGTCCATCGCCTTAACCACTCGGCCACCTCGTCCACTCAAAGGTACTTTATTTGTTTTAGATTTTTTTTGGCTAAGAGTTTTCTTTTTGTAGGCATTGTAGTCTTTGCTAAAATATTTTTCTTTGGGGTGGAGGCTTGGATGGATCTATTTGGAAAATCACACCCTCGAGCACTGAGAATAAAGTGCAAAGTCTTCTTTTGACTCTACCTTCTCACATCCGTGCTTTCTCCTACACTCTAAATCTTAAACAATTATTATCTTTGCTCTCTTCCAGGTATAAAATACTCTGAGAGTTACCCCACTCGCTCACAAAAGACCTGGAATGTTGGGTCCCCTGCGGGGGACCCTGTCTGCTACGCCAGACAGTTACGGGTATTTTCTATATCCGCACCCGTTAAGCTATACTCAGAACCCTTTCACCGGGAGGGGGGAGGGGAGAGGAAAACAGAGGGAAGGGGGTGCTTCCCGTAGCAGTCAGCCAACAGATACAATTAGCTCAACGCATTTACTACAATGGCAAAGGAGGACCAAATCAGCTGCTGCATCTCTGTAGCTTGTAGCATACTCTTCTATAAACACTCAGAGTCGGTGGAAAGAAAAGGAACCTGGTAAAACCGGTAGTGAAGCACGAGCGAATTCAGTCAACACTGCAGGACCTCAGGTGTTTCTCTCCTGGAGTTCTCACCTCGCTACCCGCCCGCCCTCTCAAAAACTATCTCACGCGAAGCGTCTCTGCTAGGCAGATTTAGCTCCCTGCGTCTGGTTTGTTTTGTTTTTTTTGTTTTTTTGTATTGTTTTTTTTTTTCCACCACTAGATTCTCAAACTGCCAGAGTGTGAATCCATCATAGACCGCTCTCTTCTCAGCTAAACAGATGAAGATCATTTAAGCGATTTCTAGCCCATTTACTCTGTGTATAGTTGGTGAGAAGGGGAAGGGAGGTAAGTGAAATTGACTGCATCTTGGTTTTCTTGCGCTGAAGTACTTGCTTCTGGAGGTGAAGCCCCTAAGAGGAAGGGAGAAGGAACCGAGAGAAATGCCCTCTTCCATCCCTCTTCTCGGAGAGTGGAGGGATCACATTCCTCAAAGCTAATTGCTGCTTCAGCAATGCCTCGACTCACTAGTCCTAGGCTTGCAGCCTTGGCTTTGTAGAGCCCATCCTATTAGCCAAACAAAGGCCAGCTGACCTTCCAAACGCTTTGGGCAAAATGCAAGTTTCTAACTGGTCAGTATCTCCTTGCTCAACTCTAAGCCCTATTAGGTGTTTTCATTAGCTGTCGAAGGGTGGGAAATCAAAAGATTAGAGACTATTAGTTTTCTCCACCCTAACAAATTCAGTTGGGCAATTCAAATTTAGGAAAAGGAAAGAAATCCCAATTCGTCTATATCCAGGAGTCTCCAAAATTAGAGGTTTCCCTTACTTACTCAGATTCACTAAGAGAAGCTGACATGACAACGTCTGGGTGAGTTGCTGGGCACCATGAGGGCGGAGTTGGATGGGAATCCGGAATCAAGGCTGGTGTGGTTAAAGAGGTCAGCTTTCCTGAGTCGGGCTCCTGTTATCCCACAGTCCCAGCCGCCTAGCAGCAAACCTAGTGAAAGCTTCCCCAGGAACAAATGAGCGAAATGAAGACCAGATTCGCTGATCCCGAGCGGGACATGAGTAGGATGCCCTAGCCTTGTAGATCAGAGGACGTTTGTCCTGCAGATTCCAGCACCGAAGTCCTGCTACGCAGGACCTCTAGGCTCTTCTGAAAGTGAGACTACTAGGCCAGGGCCCATATAGAAAGCGCAAGGAAAAAAGGGAGCAATTAGGGGATCCGTGAAGACAGCATTCGAGGATGGCAGCGACTGCAGAGGACTACGGGGCAGCAAGGATTGAGAATAGAGAAGGTGGCAGGCAAACCCAGGTTTGCCTCGGAAAGGGGAGGAGGAAGCAGTAACCGCCAAGACTGGGGTTCCTGCGGGTTGCACAGTAGCTTTTGTGAACCAGCGGTTAATTTCAATATTGTGAGTCAGGGAGGAGAGAGAGACCGACAGGCAGGCAGGCAGAGACAGCCAGAGACAGCGACACAGAGAGAGACAGACAGAAAGACAGACAGAGAGAAGACACAGAGACAGAGACAGAGATCAGGAGCCTGGGCAGTAGCCGAGAGTGTGATACAATAGAGGACTTCGTTGTGTGTTGTTTGACTGAGAGATGACGTGGTTTTGGACTAATAAGGAGAACACTAGTGAGGAAGTAGATAAGAACAGGTATAAGCTTCCTCAAAATTCAAATCTAGGGACAAGATATTTTGATAGGAGGGAGACAAGGAGATGTATTTTGTCTTAGCTGAACTTTTTCAAGAGTCTGCTTTAATGAAAAAACGCCACCGGAATGAAAAAGTTTGGAATTTTTCGACCATCACACCTTGCCCCAGTCCCTCTTCCTTTATGCATTCACCGTTCCCCTACACGACTCGCTAGCCCCTTGGTATGTCCACCATAAGAGTGTCCCTTTGACTTCACAGATGAACACACCTACGTTCGGGCCTCGAGGAAATGCGTTTCAGGCATTCAAGATGCCGAACGTTGGTTTTGAAAGGCCCTTCCTCCCTCCTCTCCCGCCTCTGTGAGCCTTCGGAGGCTTGACTGCATGGCCGACCCCTCTTGCTATTTCTTCTCAGATCCGATTTTTTCCCCCCAGGGCAGGTGTCTCCTGATCAAGGAGGCAGGCTCAGCTTCAGGGATGGTGCAGAGGATGGAGCGTTGGCCTGGAATCAGAAAATAATCTCAGCTCAAATGAGGCCTGGGACGCTAGACGAGTGATCACGGGCAAATTACTGGGGCGATAAAATTTGTAAAGTATTCTGAAAGCCTTTAGGAGGTATATAAAATACTGGATATTTTATTGTTATCACCATCCATCATTATAAGGCAAACTAAGCGTTTCCTTGAACTATTAAATTCAATAGGGGACACCAAGGCAAACTGTCGGAAACCGAACAAGATAAAGTTCTGTAGAGAAGGTACTTCCCTTTAATGCATCAAACAATCAAAGATACAGAGACAGAGGAAACAGTTCTTTCCTTCCTTCCTTCCTTCCTTCCTTCCTTCCTTCCTTCCTTCCTTCCCTTCCTTCCTTCCTTGCTTCCCTCCCTCCCTCTCTTCCTTCCTTCCTTCCTTCCTTCCTTCTCTTCCTTCCTTCCTTGCTTCCCTCCCTCCCTCTCTTCCTTCCTTGCTTCCCTTCCTCCCTCCCTCTCTTCCTTCCTTCCTTCCTTCCTTCCTTCCTTCCTTCCTTCCTTCCTTCCTTCCTTCCATCCCAACCTTATCCAGAACATATTGAAGGAAAATCTTCTCATTAACCTTTAGGGGTCAGTGTGTGCACATTTTATTATCCCAAGTCTCACCTAACTGCTCGATTAACAAATTCTGTGTTTTGGAAGGTTTTCGTTTTTTAGGTTTGTTTGTTTGCTTTTTCGTCTTGTCCAGGGTTTAATAGCAATGACTTACGTTAGCAATGAGCAGGACTTCCATTAATATTTATCTTTGGATATGTTAATGAACAAAAGTAGAGAGGTTTGGAGTCAGGCCGCTGCTGTTGCAAGGAGGAGAGTCCCAAAACAAAGATGACGCTGGTGGGAATCTGAAATCTTACCCACTTTTCTTCATCCTCTCCGCAGCAACTTTCAATAAAATCCAAGTCACAGCACTGGATTCAGTATCCCTTTCCCTTTTTTCCTCAAGTGGTCACTGAAAACAACAGAGAAACGCTTTTCAGAAAACACTGAGGAAAAGGTGAGCAAAAGATGAGAGAAGAGGAGCTGAGAGGTGAGAACGAGCAGCTCAGGTGAAGAGAGGAGCTCGGAGGCCAGGTGAGAGTCTCTAAGACCTGTTCAAGCACCCTTCCCTGACTTTGAGTCCAATTGCACATTGTTCTGCTTTGCTTAATACTGATCTATGCCCTTAAACGAGGTATTATTGCTGTTAAAACGTATGTCCATTGTCTGTGACTTTCATCTATGCCATTAAATGAGAGGATTATGAGGGAGAGAGGACAAGCAAAATGTAAAAAGGAAAAGAATTCCCAGCTCAGGTTGAGTGGGTACAAAGATGAGATTATGGGAGAGAATTTCTGCCATTTACTAATACTGAAATCAGCCCAAACTCCAGTCACTGCTTGGAATCTTCAAATCTAAGAGCCAGCACTACCAAGGAGTGGAGTATATGAATGTGTGTAGCTGTTCAAAGAATCCTACAATAGAACAAAGAACCCAGTCATAACACCTGCAGGGTATGCAGGCAGGTACCTCTATATGCTATTTCCGAGGCTATACACAGTTAAGGCATTCTTCTGATTGTCCAGTTAAGATTTTTCCAAATTACCCACTGTGAACCTTTCCATGGCTCATGTAACTGGATTTTTCAGAAGGCTATCCTTTGTGTCCTTGTAGAGTTGGGTATCTTTCCATTATAACGTATGTGGACACTTTGTGAAATGTTAGAGCTGGATCTTAGAGATGATACATGTTTACCCCACTTATTTTACACATAATTATTCGCCACCAATAAGCTGTTTTAAGTCAATTCCATTTCTTTCTTGCCCCTTTTGTCCTGGGGTCTTCTTCTGAACTCACAGTTGGTATGCTTTGTTCAGAACTCCCAAGAGGGAGTTCAGACTTATCAGTTTTGGCTAGAAGATGTATTGTTGTCACATGCATTTTCCTAAAGAAGTTTTCTCCATAAAATGTCCTGGGGACTTAAGATCTACCTGGCCAAAAACATTGGCAATGAATCTGCTGCGGGGCTATGATTCTCACTTGGGATTCTCACTGACCCCCTGACTGTTAGAAAGGGGCAGCCTCCTTTATTTTCATATTTTTTTTTCTTCTACTGCTACTTAACTGATTCCCAGAGTCTGAATGAAGCCCTTGTACTGCCTATGAAATGATTGAAATTTCTCTCTCCTCATTGCCCTCTGACTTCCTATCAGTCACCTCCTGTGCCCACAGAAGACTTTGAATATTTGCTGTAAAGAAAAAAAAGTCCATCTGATTTCCCCCCACAAAATAAACACCCATATGCTTTGGAGAGTAGCATTTTCTTCCAGTGAAAATACTTGAGTTATGAAAGTAAAATTAAAATATGGCCCTTGTTGTGTTGCTATCTACATCCAATAATATGTTAACACACATTTATATGTATATTACATGTACCGGTATGTGCATTATGCTTTGCAAGTGTTATATAAATATTAACTTTTATCACTAATTCAACGAACCTAGCCCTGAGCCAGTGATGTCTCTGTTCAGCAGATTTCCCCACAAAGGATCATCTGAAAGTATCATTCACAAAATCAACAAGGATTAGGATTAGAGAGGAACCCTTTTCAAACATCCTCCTCTCCCCCACCCCACGGGTATTGGATTTACAATAAAGGGAGAGGAGATATGGAATTTTGATTAAAGGAGAGAGACGGGATGGTAAAATGCAGGGGTAGGTGCGTTGGCTTCTTAGAATAGATCAGAGATTTTAAATCTCAAAGTGCTTCAGATGTCAGCCAAGAGAGTTTGCATCAGTGAGCAAGCCAATGTTGTCTGCACACACAGCAGATCTGAATAGTAAAGTATAAGCCAAAAATACTTGGGGTGAAAGCTGGCAGTAACTGATAGGCTTTTTGATTTAACAATTAACAGTAAGTTATTTAAAGTGACTGTAGGGGGGAGGAGCCAAGATGGCAGAGTAGAAAGACTCACGTATGCTAGCTCCGAACCCACAGCCCATAAATTTCCTATAAAAAGAACTCCCAACAAATTCTGGAGCAATGCAAGCCATGCAGCAACGCAGTGGAGGAGATTTCCGTTCCAGAGAGCCTTGAAAAACCGGCACCAAAGGTCCCTCCCGCACCGGACAGCGGAGCCCAGCCCTGGCCCCGCAGCCCGGAGAGGAACAGATCCAAGCAGGCTTCAGGGACGGAATCTCCGGTGGCCACGAAGGTCCCTCCGCCCACAGGCGCACAGGTCAGTGAGAGAGACTTCTGGGCTGGCCGAGAGGGGAGCGGGGTGTCTCCATAACTCAGGCCCCCTCGGGAGGCAGCGGCAGAGGCAGCCGTGGAGACAGGGACAGCAGCAGACCCTCCCGGAGCAGGAAGGACCTCAGATCCATTACTGAAGGTCTCTGCATAAACCCCCTGAGGGAACTGAGCCTGGGAGGCGACCCTGCCCCCACCTGAGCACCAGAACTTAAGCTCACATTGAATAGCAGCCGTGCCCGCCCCTGAAAGCCCTGAGGCTGGGGAGCAGCATTTGAATCTCAGACCCCAAGCACTAGCTGGGTGGATCTAGGCAGGGGTGAAGAGGAGTCTCAGAAGTCAAGTAGCTGGCTGGGAAAATGCCCAGAAAAGGGAAGAAAAATAAGACCATAGAAGGCTACTTTCTTGGTGAACAGATGTTTCCTCCTTTCATTTCTGATGAGGAAGAACAATGCTTACCATCAGGGAAAGACATAGAAGTCAAGGCCTCTGTACCCCAAACACCCAAAATAGATATCCAATGGGCTCAGGCCATGGAAGAGCTCAGAAAGGATTTTGAAAATCAAGTTAGACAGGTGGAGGAAAAACTGGGAAGAGAAATGAGAGAGATGCAAGAAAAGCATGAAAAACGGGTCAATACCTTGCTAAAGGAGACCCAAGAAAATGCTGAAGAAAATGACACCTTGAAAAATAGGCTCACTCAATTGGCAAAAGAGGTTCAAAAAGCCAATGAGGAGAAGAATGCTTTCAAAAGCAGAATTAGCCAAATGGAAAAAGAGGTTCAAAAGCTCACTGAAGAAAATAGTTCTCTCAAAATTAGAATGGAACAGATGGAGGCTAATGACTTTCTGAGAAACCAAGAAATCATAAAACAAAACCAAAAGAATGAAAAAATGGAAGAGAATGTGAAATATCTCATGGGAAAAACAACTGACCTGGAAAATAGATCCAAGAGAGACAATTTAAAAATTATGGGACTACCTGAAAGCCATGATCAAGAAAAGAGCCTAGACATCATCTTTCATGAAATTATCAAGGAAAACTGCCCTGATATTCTAGAAACAGAGGGCAAAATAAGTATTCAAGGAATCCATCGATCACCACCTGAAAGAGATCCAAAAAGAGCAACTCCTAGGAACGTTGTGGCCAAATTCCAGAATTCCCAGGTCAAGGAGAAAATCTTGCAAGCAGCTAGAAAGAAACAATTCCAGTATTGTGGAAATACAATCAGGATAACACAAGATCTAGCAGCTTCTACATTAAGGGATCGAAGGGCATGGAATAGGATATTCCAGAAGTCAAAGGAACTGGGACTAAAACTAAGAATCACCTACCCAGCAAAACTGAGTATAATACTTCAGGGGAAAATATGGTCTTTCAATGAAATCGAGGACTTTCAAGCATTCTTGATGAAAAGACCAGAGCTGAAAAGAAAATTTGACTTTCAAACACAAGAATGAGAAGAAGCATGAAAAAGTAAACAGCAAAGAGAAGTCATAAGGGACTTACCAAAGGTGAACTGTTTCCATTCCTACATGGAAAGACAATATCTGTAACTCTTAAAACTTTTCAGTATCTGGGTAGTTGGTGGGACCACATACACATGCATGCACGCACGCACGCACACATGTACACGTGTGCGCGCACACACATACAGAGACAGAGAGCACAGAGTGAATTGAATAGGATGGGACCATATCTTAAAAGAAATTAAGGTAAATGGTGAGAGAGAAATGTAGTGGGTGAAATGGAATGGGGTAAATTATCTCTCATTCAAGAGGCAAGCAGGAGACTTTTTAGTGGAGGGAAAAAGAGGAGAGCTGAGAAAAAACCATGAAGTTTACCCTCATCACATTCGAGTAAATAAATGAATAAAATGAAATAAAAATAAATAGGAATAAAAGGCACAGTCATTTTGGTATGAAAACCTATCTTACAATACAGGAAAGTGGGGGAGAAGGAGATAAGCAGGGTGGGGGGGGATGATGGAAGGGAGGGCAATGGGAGGAGGGAGCAATTTGAAGTCAACACTCTTGGGGAGGGACAGGATCAAAAGACAGAATAGAAACAATGGGGGGCAGGATAGGATGGAGGGAAATAGAGTTAGTCTTACACAACACGACTATTATGGAAGTCATTTGCAAAACTACACAGATATGGCCTACATTGAATTGCCTGCCTTCCCAAAGGGAATGGGTGGGGAGGGAGGGATAGGGAGAATTTGGAACTCAAAGTTTTAGGAACAACTGTTTAGCATTGTTCTTGCTACTAGGAAATAAGAAATACAATTAATGGGGAACAGAAAGTCATCTGGCCCTACAGGACAAAAGAGAAGATGGGGACAAGAGAAGGGAGGGATGATAGAAGAGAGGGCAGATTGATGATAGGGGAAATTAGAATGCTCGGTGTATTGGGGTGGGGGGAGGGGATAAAAGGGGAGAAAATTTGGAACCCAAAATTTTGTGAAAATGAATGTAAAAAGTTAAATAAATAAATTTATATTAAAGAAAAAAATTTTTTAAAAGAAGTGACTGTATATGCCAGATACTGAGGATATGAAAATGAAATAGTCTCTGACTTGAAACTCCGCTATTACCACGGCTCTTGGGTTCAGGATTCTGAACTGTCTCCATCAGAATCTGAGGGGAGTGATGGTCAAGGTGGTGGTGACGGTGACTTGTCTGTCATATGTTTCCTCCTCTCTCTCTACCTTAGGGACTGAGCTGATAGCAAGATGGTCTGAGAATTGCTGCCCCTCTCAGGACTCTTGTGCCTATGATCCTCAAATTATTGTGATTTAAATTAAGTCCAATGAAAAGTCAACATGTGGAGAGATAAATAAATATAAAATGTATGCAAATTAATTGGGGGAGGGGATTCAAAACTGGGGAAGACGGGGAAGATGGAACCAGAAAAGCCTTTTTGTATGAAGGGTTACTTCATCTCAGTCTTCAAGGGAACTAGAGATTCCTAAGTCAGAGGTGTGAATAGAGAGCCTTCTAGGAGTGGGGAATGGGGCAGAGATGAGGACTTGAAAAGTGAACGTCATAATGTCAGGAGAGAAGAGAGGAGGGAGTATACCAAGAGTTAAAGAATTTCTACATTATATTCCATCACCTACTTCCCCATAAAGGGGCACTTTTAAGGATGGCAAAGGGTAAAGTATTTTCCACCCCACCTCACCCCCATATGACAGATCTCCATTTACAATTACAAAACAATGATTCGATTTCATTTCCTTATTTGAAGGGTGTATACCACGTGGCCAATCGTACGGATATGCCTTTTTGCCATAGATTTAAAGTGTATACTACATCAAAGGTCCAACTTTTCTTTTTCTCACTGAAGTTTTTTCTCCGTTGCTTTTAAACCTTTTGAATTTCATCTTGTTAGATATCCCAAATGTTCTAGTCTATCAAGAACCTTCTGGATCTCGACTCTGTCACACGTTGCTAGCTTGTAGTTCCCAGTGAAATAGTTGTTTTTGGCAAATTTGACGAGAATTTGGATGTCTCTGTAAATAGCTAACATTTATACAGTATAAAGGTTTTACCAATATTTATGCTCATGTCAATCCTGGAAGCTGGATGTTTTTAACCATCCTCATTTTCCACATGAGGAAACTGAGACACAGAAGGGTAGTGATCTGCTCAAGATCAACAGCGATCCTAAGGGGCTGAAGTCAGATTTGAAGTTAGGTCTTTCTGCCTTCAAGTCTAGTGTCCTTTGGCTACTACGCCACGTAGTTCCCCCTTTATGAAAAGAGTTGATTTTTTTTTTTTTTCAAATTTGTCACTGCGGAGAAGGCATTACATGTTAGAACTACGCAAAACTTACTTACTGACCTACTCAGAACGCTCAGCAGTTGGCCCGTAGTCGGTAGGATTCGAACCTACGCGGGGAAACCCCAATGGATTTCTAGTCCATCGCCTTAACCACTCGGCCACGACTACATGCCGCAGACTCAACTTTACTGCCAATCTTTCTAGGTATGATATGATTTTGTGTTGGTGTTTATTCTTTTTACACAAACAAACCGCAGCCCTTCCATCATTTACCATATACCCCAATCTAGGAGACTTACTATAGCCAAAAGTTTTCTCTAACGAAGCCAGCTGCGTACCTCTCCTATAAAGCACAAACACCACACTGATACACCTACGCGTTCCAGCTTCCCAGTCCCCGACACACTTCCTCTTCACGGACAAAGCTTTCGAAAACGCCGATCCCCAGTCTCCCACCCCTCCCAGAAATCCTCTCTCTCCCCACATTGTACCTATGCACTTTCGAATACCCTTTGACCAAAGGCTTAGGAAAGTATGTAATGAAAAAATTATGTGATGAGTCTAAGAAGCGTGAAGGTGAAGATTTTAACCAAGTGCTCTTGGAATAGTCTTTTACTTTCCCCTGGCGCCCCTTAGAGGTGCTCAGGCACTGGTTGTGAAGAAGTGCATGTGGGGGGTATGTTGTTGTTTGACCCTGACCTCAGGAAAATGATGCCCCGGTTGGCGACAAGTGAATTGGATTTAAGTGACCGTGAAAGGTCACCAGTGTCACTTTACCCCCCTGGGCCATCTGGCCTCCAGTGGCAAGATACAAATCACAGCGCGTATAATTTCCACGTCGAAGAGCGGAAGAAGTCGGTTCTTTAGGGACTTTGTACAAAATCCCCTCGGGGAAATTAGTGGCCACCGCTCAAGGAGGGAACGTAAAGTAGGCTGAGGAAATACGAGTTACCAAAATCCCAAGCAATGAAAGAAACCGACGAGGATGGGATTCGAACCCACGCGTGCAGAGCACAATGGATTAGCAGTCCATCGCCTCAACCACTCGGCCACCTCGTCCACCTCGAAAGGTCAGCTTTATTTGTTTTAATTTTATTTTGCTTTGATTGAGAGGTTGGTTTCTTTGTTTTTAGCAGTCATTGTTGAGTCTTTGCAAAATTTTTTCTTTGAGGGTGGGAGGTCTTAGGAGGCCAGGTCTTATTTGGAAAATCACAACCCTGCGAGACTGAAAGAATAAAGTTGCAAAGTCTTTTCTTTCTACTCTTTACCTCTCTCACATCCGATGCTTTCTCGCTACCTCTAAATTGTAATTATTATCTTTGCTCTCTTCCAGGTATAAAATACTCTGAGAGTTACCCCACTCGCTCACAAAAGACCTGGAATGTTGGGTCCCCTGCGGGGGACCCTGTCTGCTACGCCAGACAGTTACGGGTATTTTCTATATCCGCACCCGTTAAGCTATACTCAGAACCCTTTCACCGGGAGGGGGGAGGGGAGAGGAAAACAGAGGGAAGGGGGTGCTTCCCGTAGCAGTCAGCCAACAGATACAATTAGCTCAACGCATTTACTACAATGGCAAAGGAGGACCAAATCAGCTGCTGCATCTCTGTAGCTTGTAGCATACTCTTCTATAAACACTCAGAGTCGGTGGAAAGAAAAGGAACCTGGTAAACCGGTAGTGAAGCACGAGCGAATTCAGTCAACACTGCAGGACCTCAGGTGTTTCTCTCCTGGAGTTCTCACCTCGCTACCCGCCCGCCCTCTCAAAAACTATCTCACGCGAAGCGTCTCTGCTAGGCAGATTTAGCTCCCTGCGTCTGGTTTGTTTTGTTTTTTTTGTTTTCTGTATTGTTTTTTTTTTCCACCACTAGATTCTCAAACTGCCAGAGTGTGAATCCATCATAGACCGCTCTCTTCTCAGCTAACACAGATGAAGATCATTTAAGCGATTTCTAGCCCATTTACTCTGTGTATAGTTGGTGAGAAGGGGAAGGGAGGTAAGTGAAATTGACTGCATCTTGGTTTTCTTGCGCTGAAGTACTTGCTTCTGGAGGTGAAGCCCCTAAGAGGAAGGGAGGAGGAACCGAGAGAAATGCCCTCTTCCATCCCTCTTCTCGGAGAGTGGAGGGATCACATTCCTCTGAGCTAATTGCTGCTTCAGCAATGCCTCGACTCACTAGTCCTAGGCTTGCAGCCTTGGCTTTGTAGAGCCCATCCTATTAGCCAAACAAAGGCCAGCTGACCTTCCAAACGCTTTGGGCAAAATGCAAGTTTCTAACTGGTCAGTATCTCCTTGCTCAACTCTAAGCCCTATTAGGTGTTTTCATTAGCTGTCGAAGGGTGGGAAATCAAAAGATTAGAGACTATTAGTTTTCTCCACCCTAACAAATTCAGTTGGGCAATTCAAATTTAGGAAAAGGAAAGAAATCCCAATTCGTCTATATCCAGGAGTCTCCAAAATTAGAGGTTTCCCTTACTTACTCAGATTCACTAAGAGAAGCTGACATGACAACGTCTGGGTGAGTTGCTGGCACCATGAGGGCGGAGTTGGATGGGAATCCGGAATCAAGGCTGGTGTGGTTAAAGAGGTCAGCTTTCCTGAGTCGGGCTCCTGTTATCCCACAGTCCCAGCCGCCTAGCAGCAAACCTAGTGAAAGCTTCCCCAGGAACAAATGAGCGAAATGAAGACCAGATTCGCTGATCCCGAGCGGGACATGAGTAGGATGCCCTAGCCTTGTAGATCAGAGGACGTTTGTCCTGCAGATTCCAGCACCGAAGTCCTGCTACGCAGGACCTCTAGGCTCTTCTGAAAGTGAGACTACTAGGCCAGGGCCCATATAGAAAGCGCAAGGAAAAAAGGGAGCATTAGGGGATCCGTGAAGACAGCATTCGAGGATGGCAGCGACTGCAGAGGACTACGGGGCAGCAAGGATTGAGAATAGAGAAGGTGGCAGGCAAACCCAGGTTTGCCTCGGAAAGGGGAGGAGGAAGCAGTAACCGCCAAGACTGGGGTTCCTGCGGGTTGCACAGTAGCTTTTGTGGAACCAGCGGTTAATTTCAATATTGTGAGTCAGGGAGGAGAGAGAGACCGACAGGCAGGCAGGCAGAGACAGCCAGAGACAGCGACACAGAGAGAGACAGACAGAAAGACAGACAGAGAGAAGACACAGAGACAGAGACAGAGATCAGGAGCCTGGGCAGTAGCCGAGAGTGTGATACAATAGAGGACTTCGTTGTGTGTTGTTTGACTGAGAGATGACGTGGTTTTGGACTAATAAGGAGAACACTAGTGAGGAAGTAGATAAGAACAGGTATAAGCTTCCTCAAAATTCAAATCTAGGGACAAGATATTTTGATAGGAGGGAGACAAGGAGATGTATTTTGTCTTAGCTGAACTTTTTCAAGAGTCTGCTTTAATGAAAAAACGCCACCGGAATTGGTTTCCGTAGTGTAGTGGTTATCACGTTCGCCTAACACGCGAAAGGTCCCCGGTTCGAAACCGGGCGGAAACACAGGTTGTCAGTGGCCTATTTTCTTAGTAAGCTGTTATGATGAGGCAGCGTAGCTTTGGACCACTGGACATTTATAAATTACTCGTCCTCTGTCCTCCAGGAGTTAACAAAATATTATAAATACTATAGGAGGCGGACAGATAAGTGGAAGAGGTGGGGGTAGCCATGAGACAATGGCGACATTGAAAGGGCTCGGATCATATGAGTTACAGAATCATTCAAACTGGAAATCAGGGAAGTTTTCAGGAGGAGAAAGGATCCTGGATGTATCCCTGAATGTGGGGAACGACGCTAGAAGATATCACAAGAAGCCTTTCGTTTTTCTCCAAAATTGTCCCATTCATCATTTCTTATGGTACTACAATCCATTACATTCACATACCGCAACATGTTCTCTAATTATTAATGGGGTAGAGCATCTTCTCATACAGTTGTTGGTAACTTGAGTTTTTTCTTTCGAAAACTGCCTATTGATAACTTTTTACCATTTATCTATTGAGGAATGGCTTATTAGTCTTATAAATTTTAATTCATTCCTAATACATCTTTATTTTTTAAAATACCTTGTTGCAAAGATTTTTCCCTGTTCTCATTTCCCATCTAATTTTCATTACTTTTGATTCATCCATGCAAAAAGCTTTTAAATTTTCTATGCAGTCAAAATTGTCTATTTTCCTTGTATGATCCTCTCAACCTTTTGTATAGTGATGAACTCTTCTATCCATAGATCTGAAAGTTAATTTCCTTGCCCCTCGAATTTGTTTTACAATGTAACCTTTTATATTCAGGTCACTTGTCCATTTGGAAATTAATTATCTTGGCTTGTGTCATGAGATGTGGGTCTAAATCTACTTCCAAAGTGCATTCCAGTTTTCCTGGCTTTTTTTCTAAAATCAAATTTGAGTCTGTCTTCAAGATAGCTAGACATTCCAAAGTTTTATGTGAGGAGGGACAGCATTCTACCATAAGGCATCTAGAAACTCACATAACAGGTGTCATAATGTCAGAACACAGGACTGGGTGCATAATAGTAGTAAAAGAATTTCTGGGATATACCCTCCACTCACTGTTTTTCCATCCAAGTAAGAAATCTCCATTTCCTCCTCCAATGTCTCAGCTGACCTCCAATCTCACTTCTCCAACTGCCATTCAGACATCCCGAACTGAATGTCCTGCAAACATCTTAAATTCAAAATTTCTGAAACAAAACTTATTGTCTTTCCTCCTACAGCCTTCTCCCTTCTCTATTACTGTAGGGAGCAACACCCAGTCATGCAAGTTCAAAACTGTGGAGTCATCCTGTGTTCCTCATTATGTCTCAACCTACACATTCAAACAGTTACCAAGGCCTGATGACTTTATCTTCGCAGCATCTCTTCAAATGGTCCCCTTCTCTCCTCTGACACTGCCACGATGCTGGTGCATGCCTTCATTACCTCATGCCTTGATTATTGCAAGAGACTTCTGGTGAGTCTGCCTCAACCATCCAATCCATCCTCCACTGGGACACTAAAACTGATTTTCCTAAAACACAAGCCCAGTCATGTCACCTCTCAACTCCAGTGGCTTCATATTGCCTCCAGCAACAAATACAAAGTGCATTATTTAGCATTACAAAACCCATCATAACCGACCACCCATTTCATATCTTTCTAGTCTTACATCTTAACCCCACAATGTACTTTTTGAACCAACAGTCCTGGCTTCCTGGCTGTTGACTCTCATCTCTCAGCTCCAGGAATTCTCTCTGACTGCCCTCCATGCCTGGAATGTTCTCCCTGCTAACTAATCTCTTTGACTTCCTTTAAGTTCCAGCTAAAATCCCAATCTTCTACAGGAAATCTTCCCCAACCTCTCTTAATTGAAGTACCTTCCCTTTCTTAATTATTTACTATTTATCCTCTGTATAGTTGACAGATACGTACAAACATATAGATACATATTTGTTTGCAGGTAGTCTCCCCCATTAGATGGTAAGCTCCTTGAAAGAAGGAACTGGGTTATTTTTTTGTTAATGTTTTTGCCACTTTCTTGGATCCTTAGTGCTTAGCAGCATGCCTGACACGTAGTAGGTGTTTAATAAATATTTATTGGTTGATTAATAAAATGGTAGCTTTGGAAAAGGCACAAAAAAGATAATTCAAGCAACAAGTAGTGAACATCTCGATTTTAAATTACAAGGATAGTTTGATTTCATTTACTTTGTTCGAACTTTACTGAAAAATAATCCTACATGGCCAGTCGTATTGAAGTGTCTTTTTGCCATTGGTTTCAAATGTTTGTCCATCAATTTCAAACTTTTCTGAGTGGTTTTGGAGATCTTCTCAGAAGGTGATATTTCTAGCACGGGCGCACACATAATGAGAGAGGGAAAATACGCCACGTTCCCTCATAAAATACTGCATATCAGCAACAACAAAAATGGGTCATTTGAAGTGGAAATTATGTGGGAGAGGGAGAGGTAATCATTTCAGAGAACAGAGAAATAATTTCAGTTCACAGGACGTTATTTACCGCAGCCAAGTGCGATAAAACCAAGAACACAGTGTCTCCAATAGCCTAGGTTCTTTCTCACAGATTTGAAACAAAGTAAGGAGGAAAAAAAAACCTCCTTCTACCTATCTCCAAGATGTTCAGTTTTATATTATCAAACATTGCCTTACATGAGCTGTGATAAGAAATCTTGGAGGAATCTCGGTGCTTTTGGGTACTGGGCTGGCTATGCCCAGGAGTTTCCCGAGGTCGTAGTCTCAAGATTGTAGAGTTTAGCTTTCAGAAATCAAAGGAGCCTCTGGTTTGGAGCGACCGTATTTTCTTTCTTTCCCTTCCTGCTGTCTTGAATGGAAAGCAAAACATGTTAGTGTAAGGATCGGGGTGGAGGTGGGTGTAGGGCAAGAGACTAAACACTAAGATAGTTGGAGTAAGCATAAGTTCTGTGCTCGATTAATATACTAGTGCTTTCAAGAAAAGGTGAGGAAAGCTCTTAACATGTTGGGTTGATCTTTATCGAATTTATGAAAGAATTTGCGACAAAATGGTGCCAAACGGTCATTAAGAGTGTTTTAAAAACCTATAGTATTGAAAATGTATGCGGGAGACTCACTGATAATTGAATAATCCCCGCGAAAAGGTAGCGTGTCAGCCCGGCTAGCTCAGTCGGTAGAGCATGAGACTCTTAATCTCAGGGTCGTGGGTTCGAGCCCCACGTTGGGCGAGTCCTTTTCTTCGTACACAAAAGACAGCTGTAAGATTTCCTTGTCCAAATTTCTGAAGAAGACTTTCACTCCCTTACCCAGCACTGTATGTATCAAACTCTGAATACTCCAACCGTGTTCTAACCGTATGATGCATTTTTTTCCTCCACTTTGGAATATCTTTTTTTTCCTTCGTTCACTCAGACTTACGCTATCACTAGGTCACTCTTAATCACGATTTAGTAAAAATTCAGTAATCTCTGTGTGTATGAGAGAGCCAGAAATGAGAGAGAGAGAGAGAGAGAGAGAGAGAGAGAGAGAGAGAGAGAGAGAGAGAGAGAGAGAGAGAGAGACTGACGATGTTGTGAACATGATTTCTCTGCTACCCTCAATGGACCTTACAATCTCCTCGGAAAAGAAGATGCAAGCAAAGTCACTTAAATATTTTGGGATGAGTACTTTGGACAGATTCATATCTATGGGCTGCGTACGGGCGTTAGAGATAGGGAATATTGGGGAAAGTCTTATTAGAGGAGGTAAATTTCGCCTTGTTCTCTCGTGACCAGATAGGAATTCAAGAACTCGAGGGACGACATACCAAGTCCAGGAGTCTGCACAAACAAAGCCCCTCCGGCCCGCAAAGGCGCAGGATCTGTTGCTGGGCAAGGATTAATCCATGCTGGTCGAACTCTGGGGTACGAAAGGATAAGTGGTATGATTGATGAGCAATAGAACATACTTCCACCGCTGGGCTTCAGGGACTTAACTCGCCTTCAAGAGTGGAAGAACTGAACAAACCACAGAAACCCCCAAATGCCTCAAAATCTCTCTCCCCATTCTACCCTGCATCATTCTTGCCTCATCTTCCTTAAAAAATACTCTCGAGGTAAGATGTCATTACCTGGCTTTTTTTTTTTTTTTTGGTATTCTTTCATGGATATGTGCCTTCAAGCCCCTGCCCTCGAGGGCAACCCAGCTGCAGTTGCCAAAATTATCCGCCTGGGGAGAATTCTGCAGAGCCCAAGGACCACTAGGGTAGCCAGAGCAGACCAGAACACTGCTGCTTCAATACTCTCCCCTCTCTAATCCAATCCAACAAATATTTATTAAGCGCCTACCGTGTGCCAAGCACTGTGCTAAATTCTGGGGATACAATTGCAGCTTACAATCTACTCGGGGAGGGGGCGGTGTTAAGGTACATCACACAAAAGGAGACAAAAGAATGAGGGAAGGAGGGAGGGGGCCTGCATCTTGTTCCCTGGACTTGAAACCAGGTGAAGCAGTAGGTAAAGTGGAGGGAACCAAAAAGTCCAGTTTCTTCCCTCTGCAGAGGAAGATATTGGGAGGAATTTGGTCCTCTGCCCTCCAGCACTCCAATTAGAGGAGAAAGGTGGAGGGGAGTAGTAGTATGTGGCAATGTTTGAGTTAGTAGCATGGTGGTAAGATTAGATGAGGTTATGAGGTTAACCTGGTAGGGCATCTTGTACCATTGAAAATAGGCAGAGTATCAGGTGCAGCATGGAGTGAGCCACACTCTTATCAGGCTTGGGGCCTGTTACTCTCTTCTCCACGGTGGCTCCCCTCTTCCTCTCCTATGACTTTTCTGATATTACTCTGCCTAACCAAATGCTACTGCCCTCTAGGGAAAAACAAAACCCGAAAATTTCACTGTGGATGTGTTGGTTTGGATTTCTTTGACTATATATATATATATATTTACTGGGATATTTGTTAGGGATCCCAAGGGAAATGGGCCCCAAAGGAGAACAACTTTCTCAAGGAAAGTGTTCCTAAATGCCTTGGGATCAGAACCTCGTGGGGACCTTGAAAGATAATTAGCCCATTCTGCTCATTTTCTGGATGAGGAAACTGAAGCCTAAGGGGCAACAGTACCCCCTTATACTATATGGTCCCTAGTTACATAATCAGAATGTGGAAAGACACAATTCATTCTGTGTGAGGATAAGTTAAAACAACTGGACATCTTTCCCCCAGGGAAGAAGAGTCTTGGAACAGGGAGCTTTATCCTATGAAGGACTCTCATGTAAAAGATTAAATTCATTCTCTCTCTCTTTTTCTTTTCATCTTCTTTTTTCCTATAGAAGACATAAGAACCAAGAGCCATGGGTGAAATTACAAAGGGAGCAATTAGATTGTAAGCTCCCTGAGGTCAGGGACAGTCTCTTTATTAATTATAATATGTACGTAACAGCTAGTTAATGTCAGAGCAGGATTTGAACACAGCTTTTCTGATGCCAGAACTAATCCTCTTTCCTTTGTACCCCACTGCTTCCCTAGATTAAGGCTTTTATTCAAAAGTTTCAGTGAAATATTCACACACAGAGACATTTTAGAGGACTCACCCTCAAACCCATCACAAAGGAGCCTCAACTTCATCAGAGAGCTGGCTCAGAAAGTCTCCAAATGATTCCAACAGAGTCCTGCCCCAATGAGCAGGCTCTTGGCTCCTCTTGGAAGCAGGACTTTAAAAGAAGGAACAAACTCCTGCATGCTTTCCCAGGACCCAAACAGCTGCTTTCTCTTTCTACCTTGGGTAAGTTTTTAAGTAGGGTCTATCACTTCCACATAAGAAAAAAGACCTTTAGCTTTTGTTGGGCCTGGAGAATCTCTCCCAAACCCAGTTCAGCCAGAAATCTATCCACTTCCCAATGAATGGGCTCCCAGTGATCTTAGCCATTGAGCTGTTGTTGTTGTTCCATTGTGTCAAATTCTTTCTGAATCTATTGAGGGTTTTCCTGGCAAAGACTTTGGTGTGGATGGCCATTTCCTTCTTCAGCTCATTTTACAGATGAGGAAACTGAGGCAAACAGGCTCAAGTGACCTTCCCAGGGTCACACAGCTAGTAAGTGTCTGAGGTAGCAATTTGTACTCAGGTCCTTCTGACTCCAGGCTCACCACGCTATCCATTTAGCTTGCCCTTAGTTGCCCTTAGTCATTAAACTAGAAGTAGAAAAATAGTGTTTCTCTCCTTTGCTCTCAGGAGCTTAGCCCTGTCATTAGCTGCCCTAGTCATTAAACTAGAAGTAGAAAAATAGTGTGTCTCTCCTTTGGTCTCAGGAGCTTCCTTTAAACTAAAGAAGGTCCCTGTGAAGTTATAAATAACTTGTATGGCTACAGATCAAAGAACTTCAAAGTTAGGGTCATCCTTAGACACCACCTAACCCAAACCTTCCTGAAAAATTTTCCCATCTACTGAAGTGGACATTATTCCTCCCTGGGCCCCTAGGGTGAGAGATATCTGTTAGGTTACTGGACAGGGTTGGATAACTTGCCTAGTAACAGGTTTTTGTTGGGCCCCTGTCAAAACGTTATTCCCCTTTGGGTTGTGAAATATCTGATGAAATGTTAACAGTCATTTTTTTGTTTAGTCCATTTGCATGGTAACCACCTGTGCCCCCCTCTTGCCAGGCAACTACCTTTTGCTGAGCCCCACCTTCCTGACAACTACTTCTTTGTTGAATGCCAACCAGTCTTTGATTGGGTCCCTCTCCTGGAACCTCTTCTCTGTTGGGGTCCTCTGCCTAGCAGTACCCTGACAACCACCTTCTGTTTGGGGGTTCTTGCCTAGCAGCAAGCCCCCCTCTTGCTCTGACAGAACTCTGTTTGTTGTGGAAACCGCAAGGCTGTACCGAGTAGCACCAAAATGCTTAAAATGCACTCACCCCCCTCAGTTCGGGGCTGTCTCCTCTGGGTCTCTACATGAGGCAGCTGCCAGCCTGGCTAATAAATGATGCTCTCGAAATTCCTAATTAGTTTTGCCTGTGAATTATTCTCGGTCCATCCATTTCACTACAGTGTATCTCATGAAAGTAACGGTCATGCAGCCTTTGTTAGAAGCCCTGTAGTCATGGTGTGGAACATGGAAAGGACCATAATCTCACTGAGGCAGTTCATTTGGGTAATTCTACTTATTAGGACATTTTCCCTCCCTTTAAGTTTGTTTGCCCCTAATCTAATCCAATAAATTTATTAAATGCCTAGTATGTGCTGGGTACCATGCTAAACACTGGGGATATAATTAGTAAAAAGACTGTCCCTGACCTCAGGGAGCTTACAGTCTAAATGCCTCCATTATAATTTCACCCATTGCTCTTGGTTCTGTGTTCTAGAGCAGAGAGAGAGAGAGAGAGAGAGAGAGAGAGAGAGAGAGAGAGAGAGAGAGAGAGAGAGAGAGAGAATTTAATCTTCTACATGACAGATTTTTCATGGGAGACAACTCTCCTGTTCCTCTTAAAACTTTTCCTCCCTGGGGGAAAGATTTCCAGTTGTTTCAACTGATCTTCGCGCAGAATGAATTGTATGTCTTTCCACATCCTGATTACATCTTCCTGATGTATCCCAGCTTATCTAATGTCCCCCATACCCTTGCTTAAATATGGCTCAAAGCTGATATAATACTCCAGATGTGGACTGAGCAGGGGGGAGTTCTGCACAGAGCAAAAAAAAAAAAAAAAAAAAAAAAAGAATTAGAATACCCATCTGCCTTCCTGAACCATGAAATGCACTATGGACCTGGCTAGTGAAGGTGAGAGGTGATATGCCTAAACCAGATGTGGGGAACCTCTGGCCTACAGGGCACAGGTGGCCCACTTTGACTGAATCCAAACTTCACAGAATAAATCCCCTTGATAAAAAGGATTTGTTCTGTCACCATCAGCAAATAATATGGGTACTTTGTAAACATCTAGATCAAGGGGAAATTCTTTTAAAAGGCTTTTTTAAAGGCTCAAACTCTAATTCCAACTCCCTGAGACACTGGGAGTATGAACTAAATGAATGAATGAATTCAAAATTATTTTTTAAATGATTCATTTTTTCTTAACTGGCTTCATTAGTTGGAACTTTTGAGACACCATGCTTCAGAAAGTTTGTTGTGATCATTGCAAACTTTACATAGTTTCGTGTTATGTTCATAATGATAGGGTTCCAATATGGAGTCACTTGGACTCATAAAACATGCAGGCAAAGAGAGACGGTTTGTAATTTCCCGTTGCTAACTCTGTGTCAGAGAGCACTTTTGACTGGTGAATTCTTGGCCTGCTGCAGAGGTCTTCGTTTTTTCTGTTAAGATAGTTAAGTTAGACACTCCCACCACGGTCCTGATAAAGAAACTTCCCCCTACCCTAGCTTCACCACTTAAGCCTTGTACAGATAGATGATCTAAAGAACTTTTCCACCACATCTGGGTCTGACTAGGAATGTCCGCTCCCCCATCTGGCGTCAATTACCTCTTCTCAACCAAACCCATTCTTGTGGTGTGTAATTTTGCCACCTGAATCCCAACTTTGATCCAACACATCTCGCTACTCCTCAAGGCTGTGGTGAATGTCTTGAGGGGGGCACAAACTTCTGTTTATATTCCCATGGCGTGTGTATATACTTGTGTTTTTCCTACTTGCTGCTTTGCATAATAAGCTTGGCTTTGTATCATCTTCCTGAGTACCAATATTTTAAAAACCGCTTTAACCCGAGTTGTGAGGTCAAATAAAGCACTCCTTCTTAGTTAAATACAAACATGCAAAAAACCCAAACCTCATCGTCCTGCAAGATTCCTTCAGCCTTGGTACTCTACCCTGTCCTTCTCGGTGAGTGAAGCCTTGAATTCCAAAACCTCCACTTGAGTTTAAAACCTCCACTTGAGTTTGACTCAGGATATACAGATCATCCTTAGTTGCTGATGGCATCAGCTAGCTAGGAATGAAGCTAGGAGAGCGATGGGGAAAACGAGAAATTGGCGAAAGACAGCTACCAAGCAGACAACGCGATGGATCGTTATCCTGACTTTCAAATATGAGTGGAAAAGCGCAGGGAGGAAAAACAAGCTTTTTGGAAGGCGTCACAAAAACTGCCGTGACTCGGATTCGAACCGAGGTTGCTGCGGCCACAACGCAGAGTACTAACCACTATACGATCACGGCACGCCACCAGATCAGGTGCTGGCAGAGTTTGCTTCCATTTCATCCAATTAAATCTAAATGAGCCAATTTCCCATTCTTTTCATTTCAAGTTTTCATTTTTTCTATCTGCAGGTGAGTCGAGACGTTCTTAGTTGTTAGGCCATACACAAACAATTTCCACAGCCCGCCTGACTTCATAAAGAACAGGTAGGTGATAGGCACCCGCTCAAAGAAGACTGGTAAAAGTGTAATCAGATGATTAAACGTAGTGCACGCTATTACTCCTCTAAGTCCACCAGTTTTGGACGCTTGCCCAGATTGCAGGAAAACTGGGAACAGTTGACTTGCACTGGAAAAATTTCGGGATTTAGACCCTCGGGTGCATGCCAAGAGGCTACCAAATCTTGCGTGGAGCTTGCCGGCCCTTCTATCTCCCTACGTTTCAAATTCTCTCTTCTCCGGGATTGTGAGCCAGCACTTTGTCTCTATCCAACCATTCCTAATTGCAGGGGTGACAACTGGCTTCCCACTCTGTCTCAAATGACTCTCCATAGAAAAGTTAGTGCTGAGCAGACATAATCCCATATGTAAGGATAACCGCTAATAGTCATGTAACGTTTTAAGGTTTGCAATGTGCTTTCCATAGATTACCTCAACGGGTTCCTACACCAGTACAACAAGAGAAAGAAGTTTTAATATTACTTTTATAAAGTCGAGTCTAATATCATAGCACGTGTTTATATTGAGAAAACTCAGTGTATTTTACTGTACGTGTTCAGATCTGCAGTGAACATGGGGGGAAGGAGATGATAAAAAGCCTTTCCTGGCACATCTCCTCCCATCCTTGGATGATGAAGCAGGTAGGAGGGTGTTTGTGACACAGGTTGAAAGGCGTTTCTTTCCAGCTCTTACTGACTTGCTTCATAGTTTAATGAACAAGTCTTACGATAAACCTTGATTCCTCCTGAAGGGCCAACACTCTTGATGGAAATGTTGGTGCTTTGGAGATAAAGTACTGGAGACCACGGTTCCTTAAGCTTACTGGAGGAACCTTGAGCAGAGAAATGGTCCTAAGTCCTCTGGGGACCCTATCTGCCAATTTGAACTGGATTTGGGGAGAATTATCTCAGAGCAGGAACCTATACTTACACACTCATATATGAATATGTATGTGTGTGTTTCTGTGTGTACGCACACACATATGCCAAAACTGCTATCATAGTTTCTAAGTCTGATGATATATTTTCTATTCTGTCTACTTGCCTCTTTGCAAAAGGAAGGAGGAATACATCCCCCTCTACTCCACAGACAACTGGTTTTCCAGTGTTATTCAGAATTTGGCTTCCTTTTAGTGATTTTTCATTTACATTTGTTTCAGGCATTATGACTTCCACAGCTGATTTCACTCTATATCAGTTCATACAGACCTTCCCATGTTCCTCTGAACTCCTCATGCTTGTAATTACTGTTTCAAGGCATTCTATAACAATTTCTCAATTGCTTCATCCTCTTAAAACTTTTTTTTATTGCTTTCCATTTCTTCCATCACCCTGGTATATCAGGTATCTCTCTCTCTTTTTCTTCCCAGAGTCATCCCATATAACAGTATTTTTTTAGAGAGGAAAAAAAGCACCCTCTTTTGTTTCTGGTTCTTTTGCCCCTTTTTTAATTTAAAATTTTTACTTGCCATTACTTGTTTTTCAGAAACTTGATTTCTAAAGGTATCTTTCCTCTATCCATGGAATCATCCCTTGTAAGAATAAAAAAAATAAAAATATGGAGAAAAATGTTTCACAAAACTACTGACATATAATTTTCATTTGATGATACATACATACATACATATATTCACCTTGAGTCCATCACTTCTCAGTCAGGAGGCAATATGCTTCATCCCAGGTTCTCTGGAGACATGATTTGTTCTGGCTTTAATAGGATTTCAAAATTTGATCTTCAGCATTTGCTCAAAATCTATACCAAGGGAAAAAATGCTTTCACATGGGGGTTTCTAGCTGTCCTTCCACTTTTCCCGTATTAGTTAACATTGTAAAGTGAGATTTTTCCTTGCATGCCACTTCTCTCTCGCCTTGGTGGGGAAGGTCCAAAGCTGTTTCTAGGTCAAATAATTCATCCATTACCTACAATAGGGGTCAGGCCACTGGTGAAGATAATGTCTATTCCAAACTCCACTCAGGAACTTCTTCCTGTAAGGTATGTTTCTAGAGGTATGTTCCTCCTATCCAGTGAATCATCCTTTGTAACAATAAATAAAACTATGTAAGTTTCCTTAATCTATCTAGCAAAAATGGCAGTCTCTACCTCCAAATATGACCCGAGATAGTTAGTGAATAATCTCTGTGACCCATCAGGGTAGGGACCTCGCCAGAACGGGTCATTTATAATCCTCTGCCTATTCCAGGGTAGAAAGTGTCTGATCTTGTTCTTAAACAAAAAAAAAAAAATTTAACTCGTTAAAAAAAACACGTGTTTCCGCCCGGTTTCGAACCAGGGACCTTTCGCGTGTGAGGCGAACGTGATAACCACTACACTACGGAAACCACCTTAAGAGTCACCTACATCAAATTGAAAATAATTTTTAAAAACTTTCCTTCCATTCACATGCCAAATATTTGGTCATTGCTACCCTGGTACCTATTTGTTTGTGTCTAACTCTTGGGGTCTTTTCAAATTGACTGCAGATCAGGAAACAAAGAAGCTCAGAGAGCAAAGGTCTCTTTGAGACAGTCTCTCAAGAATCAAGACTTCTGCTCTTTCTTTCCCTAGCCTCTGGAGTGACTGCTGGATACTAACCCGGAGATGGACAAATACTCCAACCAGCTGGCAGAAATCTCTCTGGAAACTCAGCCTTGAGGGTTTGATGGTGCTCTTAACTCTGCACAGACCAGTCAGAGTTTGCATGCCACTCCAGAGCCTTGCTGTTCTCTCTGCCACCAACATCTTCTCCTTCCATTCGTCCCAGTCTAGTCTTGAAAGCTATCAGAAGAGCCCAGAGCCAGCTGTGCATTCGATTTCAGCCTCTACCCTCTCCCTGGACATGCTGGCACCTGCAGCACAATCATCCTGGGAAGAGAGGGACAGTTTGTGTCCAACTTGGATTCCTTCCTGGTCCCCATCTTCTCCCACTGCTGTTCCCCGAGAACTTTACCCTGAATTTCTTGTTGTAAGGTTGGAATGTAGGGTAGGATACCTTGCAGCTGGGTAGACCAAGTGCTGATTCTTAGCCAAGGCTCCTTTTTCACACTTACCAGTCCCTTCTTCCATCCTAATTTTACTCTCTCAGACTCAACAACCTTTGATGTTGTGAGCTTCTTTTGGTAAATCATGTTGGGAAAGCATTTAATTTTGGAAATAATTTGCCATCCTAACAGGAGTTTCTCTTCTCTCACTAATGCTGAACTACTCGATTGGATTTTTCCCTCTTATCTCCTTGGGGATGAAGGGTAGGTGATTAATGCCTAAAGGATTGCCTTCCTCCCATAAGAGTAGGTTAAAGCACAAAACAGTCATCACCTCAACCTGCACACATCTCTGGTAAGGTATATTTTGAGAAAGTACCTGAAATAAGTTTTGAGGATGCAAAATCACAGGCAGGAACAAAATTAGTTAAAAATCAAACTTTAATTCAGACTCTAAATTATCACCAGACACTTTTAATTTAAAGAAGAAGAAAACTGGAAGAAATCTGCCTGAACCTGTAGGTATCTACCTCTATTATTCTGATATCTTGGGTGATACTTGATGGAGGATGGCCAAGACAGTCTGCATATAACATAATTCCAAACTGCGTGGTCCAAATTACAGCTACATCAAGAGTACATTAGTGTAAGGCCCCGAATATCAATATCCACCTGGTGACATTGTACGTGTAGCAGTGATGGATCACACGGTAAGCTGTGTTATTCAACTTTTCCTATTTTGCCTCTTTCACTGTATCATTGGTCTTGCCGAGATGAGGTTCCCTGGATGAACACTATTCCTCTGCTCTGGGAAATTATCAAGCAATGTGTAATTCTTTCCTCTCTGGAAGGAGTGGCTAGTCAGTGGAACAGATTAGATACACAACAAACAGAAAGAAGCAAACAGACATAGTAGTAAAGTATTTGATATATCCAAATCTTCCAATTACTAGGGGAAAAACTCACTATTTGATAAGTGAAATACCCAGCCAGAAGCACTTCCATGGCAAAACCATTTCAGTATCAAATCCATTTTCCCTCTTCTTTGAGATGCTCTCTTTTCAATTCTTTTTTTATTACCCTATTAATGCACTTGGGCTAGCAAAGGCCTATAGTCAAAACTATTTATCAGGACAAAGTAAACATTTAAAAGAAAGAAGGGAAGGTCATCGTCAGAAGGAAAGGCTTTCAGCTTCCACAAAGAGAGAAAGGAGTTACAGAATTATTGTTTTGAGATCTGTAGTGGTAGAGGTTCATCATTACACCTTCTGCCCTATACTCCTCCTGCCAGAATAGTCAAAGCTTGAGGAGAAGAGGGTCATCACTACGATAATGTCAGTGGCAGAAAAGAATAGAGAGCCTATAGGAAAGAAGAAGGTAAAAACCAATGAGACTTGACAACTGACTGGATATGGGGAAGGTGGTGAAGGGTAGAGTCCAGGATAACACCTAGGTTGTGAACCTGGATGACTGGAAGGATGTTGATGCTTTAAAAAAAAGTCATAGGGAACACATGAATGTAATAGAATATTTTACTGTGCTGTAACACACAATGGTGTTATGAAAACAGAGAAGCGTGGAAAGATCTATATGAACTAATGCAGAGTATTGTAAGCAGAATCAAGAAAACAATATACACAATAACTACCACAATGTAAATGGGAGAAAAAACTAAATACAAAAAATCCAAAGTAAACATAACAAAATTATGTGATCAAGCAGGATTTAAATGAAAAGATATGAGAAAATGTGCCCAACCTACTGAGCGAAAAAGAGTCAGTATTTGACAATAGACTTCTAATAGGTAGTTAGGCCCCAAGTTTCCATCTCCCAGAAATTATGTGACCTTGAAGAAACTTGAAACTTAACCCTGCCTTGGAGTGCCACTTCAGCACATTGCATGCCAAATAAGGTTATGAGCATTGTGTTAGCTTTACACTGGTTGTTTTACTATTCCCTTGCTCCTTATTTCTAAGGTAAATTGCCACATTTTGATTGTGAATCTGCCTCCCAGTCAATGGGAGTAAAGGCCATCAGGGAGGGTGGTGGATTTCTTCGTTAGGACTATATAATCTTTGTTCTTGCCTTCTGCAAGCACCTCACTCCCCTTATTATTTTTCAGAGAGGAGATGCCCTTTCTCTCAAGATTGTAATGAAATCTTGCTGCTTTGCTTCTACCTTGAAAAGTTTCTTCATGAAGGTGGGAAGTCCATGTTTTCAAACTTTTTAAACGTATTCATCAGTTGTACTGATGTTTTTCCTCTCTAAAAAAATACTGTTTGTCATATAGGTTGGTTCTCTGGGACAGAGGAAGTGAAGGAGATGGAGATAGCTTCTTGGGATAATTATATTGATGTAAAAAAGAGAAAATATCAATAAAAATTCATTTTTTAAAGTAATGGGGAAGTAAGAAGAATGAGAGAGTTGGTCAGGGGGACATGGAGATAAATTCAGGGAAGGATACTGGATAGCACCTCAGAAGTGATTGTATCAGACTCCTCTAAACAAATACACTGTCTTAATATCCACTTACTGTGCATAATAAAGAAGTTTGTCCCCTGTATGTGGAATTTCCATCCATTTTCATTTGGGTTCTTTGAGGAACAACTTAGATAAATGTGGGAGGCTTCACAATCTACAAGTAACTGGCTCTGTTGTAGGTGATAGGTGAATTCTTTGGCCTAGAAAGAGTGATAGCACAGGCAAATATTCCCTGAGAAAGGTGGAGAGATGTATTCCCATCCTTAGCTTCCCAAGGATCTGAAATGACAGGAACCCTTACGGGGAAGAAGGGTGACATTTCCACATGGACTGGATGTTGACAAATGCCCAAAGTTAGATGTCAGATGGTGTAGGACAACTAGGTGCTTCCAGGCTAAGAGATCCCTGAACTGGGAGGAAATGGTGGTGTAGTGGATCTTGGATCTATGAATTGTGCTGAGATTCTACATTTGGATTCCTTAATGACAAGAGAATATTACTTTCTTGAGGAGATGGGGGGAAAGTGGGCTAAATTTGGGTGGGGACATTTACTTGGGCTTGATTTGTTGGTCTAGGGAAATGACATTGGCTTAGAGTTTGAGAGGTCCTAGCTTCAAATGAACCATTAAATGAACCATTTAACCCTACTTATGTTGGCAGCCCTGAGACAACTAAAGGTTCAACATTTGTGAACACAAGGAAAAAGTCTTAAATTTCTCAACCTACATACCCCAACCTCCTTTTCCTTCATATGTCTACCTGGCCTGCTACTCCCCTTCTATGTCCACTGGAGATTTGAGTTATGTACATTTAAAAATCTCCATTTGATTTGTCGCAATATGCTCATCTATGTACAGTCCTTGAAGAAACTGATTTGGGAGGGGGCATCTAAAATATGTCCATATATAAAGACATTATATATGTCACCACCCTTGTGAACCCTTGGGAGGTTGCCTAGATAGTCTACCCTTTTCACTATCTCTGCTAAGCCTTGTTGCTTGTACCAGTTAGGTCTGACCCTTTGGAAAGAGAATGGGTTTGTTGGAGAGAAACTACTCATTAGGAGGAATCTCTAAGCCAAGTCAGTGGAGGCTGAAGTGGGATGCCTTCCAAGCATTCCCACAAATCTGCATATAGCCACTTCACCATCCTAGGGAGAGGAGAAATGTTCTAGGAAAGGGCATCATGAAAGCATCTGAGACCAGAGTCCCAAATATTTCAGATGCTAGTCATGACCCGATGCTGAAGCATCCATGAATTTGGCCAATTTGAGACATCTTGAAAGAACTTCTGCTGGCACCTGAGCCTACAGGGAAGTGAAGATGAAATGAATTGTTGCAGTTCTACTGAGGACTTGCTTTCTTTTCACTGGATCAACATGGTCTCAGAGCCAGAAGAGAAAAACAAAGCTTCGTCCCTCTCTCCTATCCTTTCTTCTTTTTCTATCATTCCTTCTTTCTTTCCATCTTTCTTTCTTCCTTTCCTCCTTTCTTTCCCCTGTCCCCAACAAAAGTTGCTGCCTTTCACACAATATCACAACTCAAGACTCACTGAAAGACCATCCACCTCATGAACCCTTACACCCTTACACATCAGTGTATGCACATTTTATATCCTCAAATGCCTATTCCAACGCTCAGTGAATAGATACTTCATGTCTCTCCCTATGCTTAATTGTCTCATATTTACAATGAATAAAATTTACATAACTACCTTTCCTTAATTGGGCTGATGAGAAGTTTGAGACCAAGCTACTGATGGAAATAGCACTCCACAAAACAAAGATGATGCATGCAGGTGATGTCATGATCTTGGCCACGTCTCTTCATTCCGTATTCAGCAACCTTCGCTTATTCGAAAGTTGATCATAGGCACAGGAGAGGGGAGAGGGGAAAGGGACTTGGGGCTGGAGTTATGGACAGCTGTGACCGCGGAGCACTAAGTTCTGTCAGGTATTGGGAAGCTAGAAAGCATTGCTGAGTGGGTCAGGTAGTGGGTTGTTAGTATTTTGTGAAAACTCTTGTCACCAAATTGGCTCCAGAGTTAGGAAATTTTCAGCCACGGCAGTTCTCCTAGAGATTCTGATGAACAGTAGAAAGATGATAATTTGATTCTGTAGAAAGATTGTCAGAGGAAAGGATAAAGTTACTTTGAATAATTGAATTAATAATCAATCACTTTTCACCTGAAACTATTGAGGAAAAGGTGACCTAGGCAGAAGAGCTCAGGAGCAGAGACCTGAGAGAGACTCAGTTGCTGCAGGTGATGACAGGAGCCAGAATGAAATTTAATTTGTACTACCCTTTATTTGATGGTTTAAACAATTTTTGCTTAGAACTTTGGTACCTTCCCCACCAAATTCTGAAGTAAAATTTCTCTCTGTCTCCAAATCACAGTCACAGGGGCCATAATTTCATTATGTGTCTTTCCTTCCTTTTTTTCTTCCTCCTTTTCTGCTTTCTTCTTTTCTACCTGCCCACTATGTTTGAAGTAGAAAAGTCCACTTTTAGCCTTTCTTTTTATAAATAATAATAAAGTTTTTTTTAATGATCCTATTTAAAGCATTTGAACTAATCTGAAAGGGATTTTTTTTCCCCATTTTTTTGTCTAGCAATTCTGAAACGAACTCCTGCTCCTCTCTCCTTAGATCAACCCAGAAAGGACTCTCCCCATGAAATTAAGGTAAAAGCCATATTGTGACCAGGAGACCTATATCAAACCACCTAAAAGAAGGCGCGCAGGGAAGGGGGAATAGGAGAGAGAGTTTCAATCATTCATTCAGCTCAGATCTGGTGCTGTCAGCTGCTGGAATCTATATTCCAAGTCAGGATCCACCTCAACTCTCATTCTCCTGGTTCAAACAAGGTCTCATAGTTCTCTTATGGTGCTCCCCTCAGGTACTGTTTGTTCTGCTAAAAGAGCTAAGGCCCTTCTTGCATCAATTGCCACCTTCCTTTATAAGGCAATAATATAATGATGGAAATATAAAATAGCTCAGGATCAACCAATATCTTTTAAGAAACACTTAAATACCGCTCAAAACGTAGTCGGTAGGATTCGAACCTACGCGGGGAAACCCCAATGGATTTCTAGTCCATCGCCTTAACCACTCGGCCACGACTACCTGGGAAAATAGGTTATTAATTCAATTATTCAAAGTAACTTCATCCTTTCCTCTGACAATCTTTTTACAGAATCAGATCATCTTTCTACTGTTCATCAGAATCTCTAGAACTGCTGTGGATGAAAATTTCCTAACTCTGGAGTCAATCTGGTGATAAGGGTTTTCACAAAATACTAACAACCCACTATCTGACCCATTCAGCAACGCTTTCTAGCTTCCCAATACCTGACAGAACTTAACGCTCCGCGGGCAGAACTGTCCGTAACGTCACCCCCAGGTCCCATTCCCCTCTCCCCTCTCCTGTGCCTACGATCAACTTTCGAATAACTTTTTACTGAATACTCAGAAAATACTCAGAAAACTGAGCAAGACTCAGGAGCAGAAGGAGTGGCATGAAAACCCGAGCAGACCTCCTAGGAGTAGGGGAGGGGAAAGCAGCAGCAGCAGCAGCCCCCAAAGTTAACATTCGGAGATTTCTGCTGACTAATCAAGAGAGTTTTTCTCCACCGCCCAGTCAGCTGCAAAGAGCTGAGCCGAGAGCTGGAGCTTTCTAGGGTTTGGCTGTCAGGAGAAGAGGTTTCGGATCCACGAAGAAAGTGCTAGTAGGTAAGCAGGCAGGTATAGCCATGACAGTAACCTCAGAATGGAAATCTAGGGATAGAACAGTTTTGAGTTAGCCTAACTTTTTCAAGAGTTTCATTTCAATAATTTCGTTATAGGGCCTGTTTCCGTAGTGTAGTGGTTATCACGTTCGCCTAACACGCGAAAGGTCCCCGGTTCGAAACCGGGCGGAAACAAGTTTAATGACTAGCTTTTCAAACCAGAGAAGGGAGTCGTTCGTTTTCCGTTCTATAAAGAGGATTTCTGTGATAACCTCTCTTCGGCTAACTATCCAAGTGTTTATTAATAGAGCACGGTAATGTGGAAGGACAGCAACAAAGTTTAAAGATCAATTACTACTCATTTTCTGCCCTCAGCTTACTTAGCAAGATAAACGGTTACTTGATATAAAATATTAAACAGAATATAAGTAGGGGACTCGTAGGGACAAAGACTTTCAAAATATGCTTACACCATTTCAGCAGGCTGAGGACACATTTTGCTACATCAGGAAACATTTATGGAAGATACTCTTGAGTGGACCCTGATAAGTAGAAGAGACTTCTCTGTCAACTGGGAACAAGTAATGGTGTGGCAATTGTGGGATTTGTGAGCCTTTGAGTCTGCCTTTTTAATTCCTAATCAGGAGAGACTATTACTTGTCCAATCACACTATCATTCGCCATATGTCCAGAATAAATGGATTGAAATGGTAACCTGTGGAAGCCTTTGGCTTGCTGGTTTACGAATACGATTCTGGCTTTGGGTCGGAATGATCCCAGACAAGTCGGATGTCTTTTTGATTTTTGCTTCCTCATAGTTACTCTCCATCCTACTCTCCCATATCCTCTGGAAACATGGAAGTCTTACCATACTTTAATAAACTCCATTTGACTGGTTAAAACACAAACAACTATGTGTCTTGAAGATACAGACTTTCTGGCATTAAAAATACTTGCATTTGTTTTATTTCACTTTCAGTGTTGCCTACAGTTCATTACCAGGATAATCACCCTTGTTTCAAAGAACTGTTGTTTATGTTTTGGATTTGTCCCAGGTGATCTTTGCAATGACCTGCATTCTTCCTACACAGGAGGAATATAACTTAAGCCCCAAAGTACATTATTACGGAATTCCCTTCTCACTGGTGGAGATCAGTGCCTATGCCCTTGTAAGAGGCAGGGGAGAATAAGAGAGAGGGAAGAGGAGAGGGATCTAATCTCTTCAGTCTACCTTGGGTTGTTCAGGTGTCTATCTTTGAGGCAGAAGACAGATGGTGCCAATCTCATGCCAGGTTGCAGAAGGAAGAAAAAAACTCTAAGATGAAGCTGACATGGGAGACGTTGGTAATTTCCATCATGTTTCTATCCCAAATTTGCTACACTAGAGACTTTGGGCAATTTCCCTTTGGACAAGATCTGAGACTCTTTCTTGGCTGAACTGTTACCTTGCTCCCAAAGGGAAAGCTCTTTCACTCTGTATTGTCTAATATATATTATGTACATTTTCTCTGATTTCTGTGTTGCTATGGATTTGGATAATTAAGTTTCTTTGTTAAAAGAATATATGTGCTTTCTCTGCTCATCCCTAATACTTCCACGAGATGGGTTTGACCACTGAGTAATGGGCTGGGTTCATCAGAGGAAGACAGATTTATTAGGAATTATTCCTTTGTTAGGAAACTGTTGAAGTGATTCAGCAGGAGGTTGAGAAAGATGCCTTTTAGGCACTTTTACAAACCCACACAACTGATTCATCATCCTAGATGTTCTGAGAAAGGCCATCATGGCAACATTCCAGATTCAAGAGTCCCAATCATTTCAGAAGCCAGTTACCACCAACACAGGAGTCCCTCATTGAAAGACACTCCCAACCTAGGGGAACCCACAAGAGACTGGTTACAGACACCTGGGCCCAGCAGGAAATGAAGAAGATAAAGTGATATATCTCAGTACCACAGAGAATAGTCTTCTGTCCAATTGGATCAGACAGCTGTGAGTCACAGAATCAGGACAGAGAGCTCTTTCTTCTATCTGGAATGTCTCCATACCTATCCTCAACAGCGCCCCAATACTGTTGCCCCTTATGTAATTTGATAACTCAAGACAAATGGAAAAACAATACCTCTCATTAACTTTTACAGGTCAGTGTGCACATATCTTATGTTCCTATGAGCCTATTTTAAGTGTTCAGTGAATAGGCTCTGTGACTGCTGGTTATTTTACTTGTTTGTATCTCACCCATTCCTAAATAACAGTGCCTTACATATGCAATGAGTGGAATTTCCATAAATACCTGTGCTTTGATGAATAATGAACTGAAGTGGAAAAGTTAAAGATCAAGCCACTAAGATTCTGGTAAGAAGCTTCCCACAAAGATGACAGGGGTAGTTAGTTGGTGAGCTGTGATCTTGGCTATTTCTTGTCATGCTAACCACAGCTACCTCCACTCAAATCTAAATCATCACTGGATCCAGAGTCCCTCTCCTTGTTTCTTTAACATAGAGAAGTGCTCATCAAGAACCTCTGGAGAAAAGGTGAGGAAGTGACAAGAGCAGAAGAGTAGAGAGCTGAGACCAAGCTAATAGCTGCAGAAAAGGAGAGGACCATTGAATCCAGTAGACAATCCCTTTCACCTGTGCAAAGTGCCAGCTTCTCTCACCTCCTACTGCTCCCTTTATCCCACTCCTCCTGGCTGTAAGTCCTATCACAGACTGCTTTGCTTTGTTTAATACTTAATTATGTCTTTAAGTTATGTATTATTGTTATTAAAAAATATATGGCTATCGACTATGATTTTTGTCCATGCCAATAAATTCCCCATCCTCCACCACCCAATTCCTTATTCCCATCCCTTCACTACTCCTACCCCCAAATTTCAGTCAAACACAATTCTGTCCTTCCACAGTGCCCTCTGGAAATCCTGTCCCATAGGCAACAAACTTCCTTTGACCCTAAGTAATTTCTTCTTCGACCCCTTCTATCTTCTACCTATTACTGAAACTTGGTTCTCCCCCTGATGACATAGCATCCTTGGCTATCCTTTCCAGTGTTGGCTGCACTCCAACCCCTTGGCTCACTGAGTGAGGAGGGAGAATTGGTATACTCCTTACTCTCCATTTCTACTTGCAGTTTCTCTCCATGCCTCTATCATTCAATAACTTTTCCTCCTTTGAGATTTGCCTCTCATCACTACAACCCAAACAAAATCCTGGTAGCTGTTGTCTACAGACAGATTGCAGGTTACTCCCTTTCCTTCCTCAATGAATTTAGTACCTATCTCACAATTTTCCTTTTCTCCCCAATTCCTTATCAAATACTAAGGGACTTCAATATACAGACTGACTCTCCCCCAAATGCCATTCAGTTCCTCAACCTATTCCTACATACCCTTGATCTTGCTGTCACTCATGAATGTGCCACCTCCATATTCAATAATTCAGAAATTTCCATATTTTACCTTCTGTTTTCTCTTGCCAAACCCCATTTTTCATCTACACTGGGACCTCCAGTCCCTTGATACCTGAGTTCTCTTATAGGCCACTGCCCCTATACTAAGCACTCTTTCCCTGTCTTGACCCTTTGATGAATCAATTCAGTTATACGCTGAATTTGAGTCTGAACAGGTCATCTTTAACAGGTGCTTTCATTTTCTCTCCTCTCACTCTCTTCTTAACCTCTTACAAATCCAGCTTCCAACCTTAGCATTCCACTGAAATTACTCTCTCCAAAGTTCTCTTAATTGCAATGATCTAATTGCACAGTCTAATGGCTTTTTCTCAGTCCTCAATCATTCTGCAGTTTTTGATACTAATGATCCCTCTCTCCTCTTTGATATTTCTTTCTAGGTTTTTGGGACACTACTCTCTCCTGGTTCTCTTCCTCTGTCAGAATGATCCCTATCAGAATCTTTTGCTGAATCCTCATCCAGATCGCTCCTTCTAACTTGTGTCCCACAGGTTTCTATCCTGAGTTCTTTTCTCTTCTCCTTCTATACAACTTCATCAGCTCCCATGGATTTAATTATTATTTCTGTGTGGCTGATTCTCGGATCTACCTATATAACAACAAGTACCACCAGGGCACATACAGGAAGGCCTACTGCACAGGTTCTTAGACCTGCTTTTGAACAATCTTACCTTAATCAAGCACATATATCATTCACTTAGTTCAGGGGGGAAAGTCAACACCCTGAACTTCAGAGAGAAAACAAACAGAAATTACAAACAGAAAAATCAACAGACAGGGCTTTCAACTGTGTGACTACAGACAATATATATATCATTCCTAGAGAGATAAGCACCAACATCTGGGTTTTCAAAGGGGGGTGGGGGGAGCCTCCTTAATGGCTACCCAGAATTTCAGCTGGCCTAATCACACACTCTTCCAAAGATTTGAGCCCCAAAGCAAAATGTCACCTCTGAGTATAAATACACTTTCCAGAGCCAGAGGGCAACTCTCCTGACCTAGTGCCTCTTTAGCAACTAACAAAAGGTGTGGGGCTTCATACAAAGCAGCTTTCCCTAATCATGCCTCCCTTAATAACCCCACCAGAGGCCTATTAATGGGCAGGGAAGATTTTTAACTCCCATTACAACCTATACTGTCCTAACATCTCTGCTGATCTCTAGTCTCACATCCCTAACAACTTATCAGGTATCTCAGTGTCTCCAACTGGATGTCCAACAGATATCTTAAAATCAATACGTGTAAAATGGAACTCATTCTTTTTCTCTCTGAAGCCTGCTCTTTGCTATTATTGTAACTAGAGGATGGTACAGTCTCAGTCTCTCAAGCTAGCAACCTAGGTGACATGCTTGACTCCTCCACTCTCTCTTACTTCCCCTATCCCACCTGCTGCCAAGGTCCATCTATTTGCAACATCTTTGCAGCATCTCTCAAATACACCCCTTCTCTCCTGATACTGCCATGGTTGGTTCAGGATCTCATCGCCTAACTCCTGTGCTATTCCAACAGCCTGCTGCTGGGTCTTCCTGCCACAAATGTCTTTCTACTTCAATATATTCTCCCTTAAGAACTCTAGAACTAGTATGAGATCCAAGCTTCCTCATGGAGTGCCCCTAGAATAATCAAAAATACCGTTTACAGAGTGCTTTAAGATTTCAAAGCCCTTAATAAATATATCATTTTACCCACACAATCCTGGGAAGTGGATGCTATTCTTATCCTCGCTTCCACATGGGGCAGACAGAGCTTAAGTGACTTGCCCAGGTCCACAAAGCTAGTATGTGAGGCTGAATTTGAACTCGGATCTACTTGTGTCCAGCAACCCACTGCCCCACCCTGGCTGGGCCAAAATGTCTTAAGCTCATTGACTTTGGGGGTGCAGGGGTCCCTCTTATTTTCCAGATGAGGCAACTTTGGCCCCAGGGGTCACACAGGTAATACGCCTGGCAGGGGCAGAACGCACTGTCCGACCTCGGAGTCAGGCTCCTTCTGTCCCTCGCTGCCTCCTCATGAGTGGACAGGGACATAAAAACACGTCAGGGACTTTCCTTAAAAAGTCAGACTCGAGCCCCCACCAGCGGGCCAAGCAGAAACTCCCAACCACCACCTCGCCTCCCCGCCCCCCAAAACGACGGGGGCGGGGTTTGTGAAGCCCATCGATCCCAGGATGCACCGCAGCGGATGTTTTCAAACCGAGGCCTCCTCTTGCCCGGGAAAGTCGGCGGCGCAAGAGGGAACCGGGGATGAATTCGCGGAGACTTCTGGGAGAAACAGGGCGTGCCGGGAGCAAAGGGGCGCCAAGTTCGAGTTCGCCGCTGGTGCCTTGGCGTCAGAGAAGAAAGAGTCGGATGACCTGGTGGCCGCCCGGACCTTCCACCTCGTTTGACTCCGAGCGCTGTCCTTGCTGAGGTGCTGCTGAAAGAGCCTCGTTCGGTGAGACTGCGCAGATCAGAGACGGCCCGAGACCTTCCCCCTCCCGCCTCCCCCCCGTCCCGTTAGGTGAGACTGCGCAGATCAGAGACGGCCCGAGACCTTCCCCCTCCCGCCTCCCCCGCGTCCCGTTAGGTGAGACTGCGCAGATCAGAGACGGCGCGAGACCTTCCCCCTCCCGCCTCCCCCGCGTCCCGTTAGGTGAGACTGCGCAGATCAGAGACGGCGCGAGACCTTCCCCTCCCCCCTCCCCTCCGTCCCGCTCGGTGAGACTGCGCAGATCAGAGACAGCGCAAGACCCTCCCCCCTCCCTCCTCAGACTCCCCGTCCCCCAATCCTGGACAGAGCCTGCTGTGCTGGGACTAGCTGCAACAGATTGTTACTGTATCGTTATAAGCGTCTACGCCTCAGAAATCGACAGACGCCACCAATCAGGGCTTGGTTTATCATATTTCTGATTGTCCCTAGATTTAAGAAAGTGATGGAGAAAATGTTAATGCTGCTTAAACTTAGAAGCTCTTCATGGGGACTCTGGTTTTTCCTTCTTAGAATCGGGTGTTAGTTAGGTATTTATCAGCCTTAGCCCCCTCTTATCTTTCTAAACTAATTATAACTCCCCATCCCTCCTCCACATGCGCACCACCCGCATGTTGTGATACAGTAACATTGGCTTCCTGAGAAGACACTCTTTTCTTCCCACTCTGGGCATTTTCAATGACTGTCCCTCATTCCTTGGAACTCGCCCTCATCTCTTTTCTCTTCTTCCCTAGCTTCCTTTAAGTCTCAGCTGAAGTCTCGCCTGCTAGCCTTTCCCACTTCTTAATCCTTTAAGATCATCACAAATTTATATTTTTTTAATTTTATAGTTTTGGTATATGTTGTCTCATCCATTAGATTTTGATTTCCTTTAGTGTAGGGACTGTTTTGTTTGTTTTTTAAATGTCTTTATATCCCCTTCGATTAACATAGTGTCTGGTAAATATTAATAAATGCTTGATGGCATGACTTGCCCTAGCTGTGCAAGCAGGGAAAAGCTGTGCTTTTCTCCTGTGGTCGATGCCCTAGTGCTAACATGGTAACTCCCACGGCCAGAGATGGCAAGTTTATTTTCCCCTCCCACTTCATATTACACATGTGTGTAACAAGTATTACATGTGGGGAATCCCCCAAGTTCCTTAAACAATGGTAAAGGCATGGAGGGGGAGACTTTGTAATCTTTACACAAGGCAACTGGACTATGGCAGTTAATTTTTTCCACTTTTCTCTTTTTCTAATTTTATTTTTTTAGTCTTGGAATTTTAGTGGTGACTTCGAATTTGAACTGGCCACTGCATTGAGCTCTTCTTTTTTTTTTTTCTAAGAGATAGGATCACTCTGGTGATGATACATTAGAATAATTTTAACTGTTTTCTCCCAAGAGAATAATTTGTTAATCGTTGGTTTGTTGCTTATTTCTTTTTGTATATTGTGCTTTGGTTATTTTGTGTCAGAAGATTCTCCAGATCACTTTTGTTTGCTTTTCTGTGATGATAATGAGCAATATTTTTTCTGATTTTTCTTTTTTTGGGTATAAGTAACTTTGTTTCATCTCTTGGTTATATATTAAAATTGTTTTCCAAGGAAATATTCCAGGAAAACTTCTGTCATTTAAGTTTTATTGTTTTTATTTAACTAGATGTTTCTATAAGTCGTTTGAAGTTAACTTGATCCCCTATACTTTACCTGCTGCTGAAATGAAGATATTTTTATTCAGTATGTCTCTTGCTAAATGTTATTGATGTGCTACGTGTTTATAAGCCAGCTCTGAATGTCTATTGTATGCATGATTATATGATACATGTTAATACTTGAAAAAGTTGATAATCTTTAATGAATTTGAATTCATAACGTTTGATATTGTATAGAATTATTAAATTGTATAGGGCTTTGCTTGCTGTAATAGTGCTTAATTTTGTTGCTTGAATGTATATGACTATTGAATTTGTCACACATGGAGCACCTTTTGAAAGATGGGGCTTAAAACAATTGAATTGTACTGTTATATGTTTGGTGTAGCAAATCATACCAGTGAGTTGCCTAATATTAGACATAGATTCAGAATTTAAGGATACTTGCATAGGACATGAAGAGGTTAGAATATTGTACATTTAAGGCTACAAACATAAAAGTAAATGAGAAAACTATGAAAATTTTCTTGGTGAGTCATCTAAACACAGATTCTTTCTGAAGCAATTGGCAGTAATAAGTAATACTTGGAGCTATGTTAGCATCCAGACTCTGAGTAAGAAGAACTTCTAAAAAATCTGAGACCAATACTGAACAAAGAAGATTTGTCTGCAAAGAAGCTAAATGTTACAATTAATTTCAGAAATGAAAGCTGATATATGTGCAAGACTGAGGCTGTACTTTTCTGTTAGATAATATAGGCCAAATTTACTATTTCTATGAACAGGAACCATGTCTTCCAGAACAACAATGTGAGACTTGGCTTAGGCCGGCCACCGGAAACATGAAGATAGTAGAATGCAACCAAGTCAGTAATGGTAATGAGATTGACAGTCTCAGAAGGACAGATTCTGACCAGGCAGTCTGTAATTCACTTGGCAGGCTTTAAAAAGCATGTTTAAACTTTATTCAATTACGTCGTATTGATTGAATTATTGAATTGCTTTTGATAGCATAAAGGGGGTAAAAAACCTGTTGATGTCATAGGCAGAGTAGATCATGACTGCAGCAAACATGGAGTAATATGGTATTTCCATCTGCAAGTCAAATGGGAAGCATGCTCCTTATAGTAGCAACGTAGTAACATAGGAGATGGTACACAACTTTCTTTTCTGAGTATTCAGAAGCTATGGTAGTAGCATCACTCATAGAAGCAGTTTCCAGGATCTGTCTCCTTGGTGTTTTCTTCCCTTGATGATCACTACAAGGGCAGGGCTAGTAGCAAGACCAACAGTTGAGGTCAAGGTAAGGGTGTACCTACCCTAGGCCTTTCAGACTTGCCTGTCAATGGTAGTTGGTCAAGAGTTGGTGGGGGGGGTGGCAAGAAAAGTGGGCCCCTTCTCCAGTGACTTTTCCTCTCAATAAAGGTTATGGGGGCCAGGGTGGAAATAGTATCAATGAGTTGAAGGACATCAGGACCCTTAAGAATAGCAGTGCTTGGCTGCCATGTAAAGAGAGAGCATCTACTAGCTCAGAAATAGGACCAGAGAGCTCAACAGGAGAACTAGATCCACCTAATCAGTCACTTGACTAACTTATATTACAGATGAATCTGAAGAAATTGTTATGTATCCAGGCCATAGTACTAGAGATTGCATGTGTGAAATGTGCCTTGCATGTTTGAGTAATTTTTGTTTCATTTTGCTGTTATGTTTACATATGCACTTATGTTTATATTCTAACAATGTCTGTTATTGCTTTCCTCATTGCTTATTTACTTATACACTGATGACTATGGTTATTCTGTTTCTATAGGCTTATTAATATTTTTATAGCTAGTTTTCTTTGCTAGTTATGATTATTTCCTGTTAACTATGGCTATACATGCACTCTTGAGATTTGCCTTTCCTATGTCCTATATAACTAGATGTGATATCCCTTAAGTATCTTCCATTAAATGATACTTTGTATAGTGCCATCTCTGTTATACTTCCTGTTCATACACGTTTGTTTTTATGAATACCAAAGTATGGTTTCCTGGTATGTCAGAACAATCAATATCATTATTTTAAAGTGTTGATGTTTCTGTTTATGTATAGTTATAGGTGCCAAGCATATCCTGCACTATTTTTTGTATGATTACTGGCTTTTGATGCCCAGCACTCAGACTTTTGGGTGAAAGAAGGATGACAAGGGATGTGGAAGTGGAGTTTAAGTACTAGGGCACTTCCTCCTGTCTTTGGAGGGAACAAGGGAAGATATTGATACCTTGTTGTGTTGCTCTCCTAGTACTGTCCTTCAGAAATGTTATGAGAGCATTTGATTGCTGCTGCCCATCCAAGAGGTATGGCCACTGGAATGCAGAAAGAACTTGGTTAAGTGAGACTACCCCTCTCAAAGACATTTTCCCTTTGAGTCCTCCAAATAGAACAGCAATGTCTAATTGTTCCTCTCTAGTGTTCAGATAAGGAATAGTTGTCCTCTGCTCTTTCAGTCAAAAGCCCTTAACATGACCTGTGGTATTTCCACTAAACCGAATTGACCAGAGCCTACTGTTCTTTCCTCCTGTCGTGTTCTGGTTATTCATCCTCAATATTGAGTAATCACTACCAGACAAAAGGTTATAGCACTCTTATCTTAAAGAACCGAAGAGGAATTAAATGAATCTGGAATAAAAGTCCTAAATACATTCTAGATCTGCCACACACACTGGTACAAATTGGAGAAGAGGCTGAAGAAATGAATTCTCCTTGGGAACTCTCAAACCCCATTATACAGTTTTCACCAGATTTCTAAGCCAAAGCAGTATGGTAAGCAATAAGAAATAAAAGCAAAAAGAGAATGTCTAACCTCACGAGAGCCTCTTCCCTCTCTTTCCTATTGCATGGCTTCCCATCTGCTAATAGAAACCGCTGCAACTAATAGGAAACCATTCTGAGAGTCTAGCATATTGAACCAGAGAAAAGAAACAATCTCTAACTGGACATAGTCAAAGAAAGGTAGAGAAACAGCAGGAAGTAGTTTCTGGAAGTGTAGCTGCTGCTGTTTGAAATGCCACTTAAATCACTGATGTCTCAAATTCAATCCTTTGTTTCCACTAATAAAATGGAAGCATAATGGATAGGATTCAGGAATATCAGGAATCCCCAGTGGTTTAATAGTTCATCAACTGAAAAGTTCCCTTATGACTACCTAGCTCAAAGAAGATTTACTTCCTTTGTTTAAGGCATTAAGGCTTTGTCTCCATGTGTATTCCATTTACAGAAGCAAACTACAATCCCTCTCTCATTTAGCAGATGCTCCAGGAAATTTACCGTGGCTGAAAAATTCTTTACTCTGGAACCGGCCTGATGTTAAGCCTTTCCAAAATGAGAAAAGATGATACCTTGCCCCGTCAAAAGAACAACAACCAGTATCACCAGAACACCCTATGACCAGATCCCTCCACAGATGCTTTCCTACTTGGCAATACCTGACAGACCATCCGCGTAGCAAATATAGCTCCTCCACTCCCATTCCCTACATATACCTCCTTTTGCTCAGTTCTGTAAGCATATATGAAGTACTTCTTATGTGCAACACATTGTGCTAAGTGCTGGTAGTACCTAGTGATGGAGTTTCTGTTCTACTGGGGAGATAACAATGTGTATAAAAATAAGTAAATACTACTGATACTTTCTTACTACCTTAAGCATCCTAGAACAGGGGTGGGGAACCTGTGGGCCTCTAGGTCCTCAAATGTGGCCCTTTGACTGAATCCAAACTTCACAGAAGAGATCACTTAATAAAAGGATTTGTTCTGTAAAACTTGGACCCAAAGGCTGCACCCAAGAACATAGAAGGACACATGTGGCCTCAATGCCACAGGTTCCCCCACCCCTGTCCTAGACATTAATTTTCTCATTTGTAAAATGAAAGGATAGGACTTGATGGCTTTTGAGATCCCTTTCAGCTTTAAGTCTATGATCTTATGATACAATGGGGGAAAAAAACAATTTAAGGGAAAAAAGAGAACACTAACAACACAAGGGACGTGTGAACTGGTATCAACTGAATCTTGAAGAAACCAGAGATTCAAAGAGGCATCAGTGAGGAGAGAAGTACATTGTGGCCATGGGGAGAGTCTATGCAAAGAGCCAAAGATGTAAGATAAAATGGTGAGTTGGGGAAATATCTAGTATCCTAGTTGACCAGGCACAACTAGGACCATGAAACAGAGTAGTACAAATATTCTTCAAGAAAAAGGGTACTGCTGGGAATTACAAAGAAGGTTTACACACCTATATAGCATGAAAGACTCTCTGTCTCTCTCTCTGTCTCTCTCTCTCTGTCTCTCTCTCTCTCTGTCTCTCTCTCTCTCTCTCTCTCTCTCCCTCTCTCCTAACTTTCTCTCACATTTTCCCCTCAGTTTCTTTCCTGTTCTTATCTCTTTCACTACCTCCACATGAAATTTAGTATGTTTTTCTAGGCAGGAAATGATTGATCATACATGTGATAGTCATCTCGAATCAGATGTTTAAGTATGGTCAGTTCATCAGCATGTATTAAGTGCCTACTATGTGCCAGGCACTGTGTTAGGTGTTGGGGAAACTTTTTTTAAAAAAGGCAAGAGACAGTACCTGTTCTCAAAGAGCTTACAATTTTACGTGGGAGACAACATGCAAACAAATATGTACAAACAAGCTTTATACATAATAAATAGGAAATAATTAACAGAGGGAAGGCACTAAATTAAAAAGGAATGAAAAGGGCTTTCTATAAAAGGTAGAATTTTAGTTGAGATTTGAGGGAAGCCAGGGAAGGTAATAGCCAGAGATGAGGAAGGAAAGCATTCCAAGTCTGGTTCACATCCGAATAAAATGTAAAGTTGTGTCTTGTCCTTGGAATCACAGGGAAGCCAGATTGAAAAGTATGTGGCAAGGAATCAGGTATTTAAAAACTCTGACAGGGAAGGGACTAGATGATGAATAATTTGAACAACAGAGAATTTTGTATTTGATTCTGAAGGTGATAGAGGGAGACACAGAAGTTTATAGAGAAGGAACACCTGTGCTTTAGGAAAAAGCACTTTGGGGGCTGAATGGAGAATGGATTGGAGCAGGAAGAGACCTGTGACTGGCAGGCCCACCTTCAGGCTATTACAATATTTTATTTGTGAGATGATGAAACCCTGGTACCAGGATGATAGCAATATCAGAGAAGAGAATGGGACATGGATGATAGATGTTGCAGAGGTGAAACTGACAGGGTTTCAACACGGTTTAGATGAGGCAGTGAGAGGTAGTAGTAAGAAATTGAGGACAACACCTAGGTTGTGAACCTGGGAGACTGAACGATGGTGGTGCCCTCAACAGTAATAAGAAGTTTAGAAAGGGCAGGGTTTGGGAGGAAAGATGAATTCTGTTTTGGCCATGTTGAGTTTAAGATATCTACTGGACACCCATCCTTTTTTTTTTTTTAAGCAGGGATTCTTGATTTGAGAGGCCATGAAATTTAAAAAAATATTTTTGTTAACTATATTCCAACACAATTGCTTTCTTTTGTAATTCTGTATATTTTTGTATTTTAAAACATTATAAGAAATACTCTGTAAGCTTCACCAGACTGTCAAAGGGGTGAATGATCGACAAAAATTTTAAGATCTCCAAGTTAGAGTACTGATCATAAAAAAGACATCAAATGCTATCTAATTCAACCTTCTATTGTTTTTTTTTTAATCTTTTTTAGACAATTTACTAAAATTTAAATACATAATAAGAAAAGAAACATTATAAATTTAAATGTTAAATCTAAGGGAAAAAAACATGTCATGTGCACAGCAGAATATAGGAGAGGATTCAGAATATATAACAATAACTTTCCATTTCAAGGAAGTCTATATATTAAATACTATGCATTATGTTGAAAGCTGTCCATCTTTACTTCCTTATAGGTTTTCTTTTCTCTGCTGTACACTTTTTATTTTGTTCTTTTTTTCCATCCCCTCTATTAAGCATGGATGTGTGTGTGTGTGTGTGTGTGTGTGTATATACACATACATACATATATATATATATACATACATACATATGTAAGCATGTAATTTCCCTAAGAGATTCTATTCCTAATCTTTGTTTTTGTGTTTGTGCATATCTTTTTTCCTATCTCTCCTATTCCTCCATTTTACTTCTACTCTAATCTTTATCCTTCTATTACTTAGTCTACCCTGCCTACAACAATCCCTTCCTTATCCTCCCCTTCCCATAAATCAAAACATCCTTCTATATCCCCCTTTCATCCTATTCCCAAATCACCCTCCCTTCTAAAGATCCTTCCTTTACCCTCTCTTTCTCCCTAGCCCCTTAGAGTTTTATTTCTCTCTAATTTAGAAGACTTTTATACTCTTCTAGACTTATATGTATTTTTCCCTTTTGAACACATTTCCAATGAAAGTAGGTTTCCAGAAATAACAGCCTTCTACCCCATCTAATTCCTCTGTATTGATTCTTCCTCTTGAACCTCATTTGTGTAAGATAATTACTCTTTTAGCTGTTCTTGAATGGTTTTATTTTTTGAAGTCATATCATACTCCTGTCTACCTCCAATCTTTTTTATAAGCTACCTAATTACAAATAACAATCTTAGACATATGTTTTATATTTTACATATGAGAAAGGTAACAGTCTATCCTAATTGTGTCCCTTATAATTGGTATGTACTCCTCCCCTCATTTTTAAAAAGTCCCTGATAGGTTTAATGATTTGATCACTATTATGCAGAGTGGGATATGAACTCATGTTTTCTGCCTTAAGAGCTAGTGTTTTTTCCATCATAGTAAGCATCAAAAAGGTAAAAGAATTTTTTCTCAGGTATGATTTCAGGATCTTCAGATGACAAGAATGAAAAGTTGCCAATTATACATACAAAAAAAGTAGACATTTTCATTTTAGCTACAAGCAACACTAAATTAAAAGAAGAATCAAATATGAGAATGAATTTTTAAAAAGTATTATAAGCCAAGCACAGTGCCTCAAGCTGATACAAAAACAAAAATGAAAATATTCTCTGACTTCATAATTTACATTCAAATAAGAAAAGACTGTGTGGTGGCAAAAGATGATTGTTTTGGTTTCTGAAGTCATAGGGATAGTATCCCTGAGTGAAACCATAAGGCAGTAGATTGTCACACTACTTCCTAAATCAGTAAAAATGTTAATTTGACTATGGTTCCAGAGCTGGAAGGGTGATGAGAAAATATGGCTGTCAAAATGGAAAAATAAAGTGAAATATGATAGACACATAGGAGGCAATTGCCAGTCAGAACCAAGGTGACCTCAGCATGAGAATGGTTGAGTCATCTAAAATATTGTGTGGAGTGTAATTACAACTTAGAACTGATCTAAAAGGACCATTTGGGATGGAAAATGGAAAGTAGATGGAACAGACATCTATGCAACCATCACTATTTCTTTGGAAAGTTTGACTAACACAAAGCAATTGGCGTAACTAGGACAAAGGAGCCTAGAAATGGTCTTAGATACTACACACTTGATTTCTTTTTCAAGTGTAGAGAGATGATTTCTAAAGGCAACATGCTTTAAGAATATAAATTTCTGTTATTCCAAGCCCCAGTCTTGAAGGAAGTGATGTTAATGATTGAGACTGTAGTTAGGAACCACTAAGCTAAGGAAGGGCATTTCTCCTTTGTTCTGAATATTGACAAAGTGCCCAAATTACTTGCTAACTGTTACTTGACTGTGGAATAGCTAGGTCACTGCAGAAAAAGAGTCCTCTGAATCTGGAGAAAATCACACATAATATAATGATATTACTGAGAGCCTATAGTTAGTGTCATAAACACTATATTATAATTTTGCCAACAGACAGTTCTTCCTGAAAAGATCAGAATAACTGGGACAAGTTATTCTGGAAATAACCTCTTCAGATATTGGCCTAGTTCTACAGGTATGATTCTTGCTGAAGATTAGACATTCTGTACTAGCTTTCCACTGTCCTTTATGGCTTTTGTGTCTTCCAGAACGAAGGACAAACACAACCTGTGAGTGAGTAGCAGTTCCTTCCCTCCTCTCCCCTCTCCTCACCTTTTCTCTGGTGTTCTGCCAGAGAAGGTAAAATCCATGGCCAAAAGCTGCTTTTTCTCCTTGGGGTTTACTAGCTACATTTTTTGCTCAATGATCAAGCCTAAAACCCAATTCACTCTGGAGCTCATAGACTGGACAACAAGTCCCCACTCACCTAGTGCAGAGTGGATGTAATAACTAAATAGTAATTGTTTCTCTTTTAACTAGGAACCCTGAGGGTCTTCCCCGCCCAGTTTAATTTTTTTAATTAAGGGGCCATCCCTTGAGTAATTTAAAGAAAACTATTCGTTGAATGGGTGTATCTCACTCAAAGTGAGAATTTGAAAAGACCTTAGCCTGAAAGGGCTGGTGTCTCACATTGCAGCCTGGGCCATCTCCAGTCATCCTGATGAATAGCAGGCGCTGGACCCAGATGGCTCAGGAGAGAAAGTGATTTTGGGGACTTTGCACAGCCTTCCCTCACTCAAGTCAAAGTCAACTGCAAGTCGTATCATCGCCTTGAAGTCATGGTCCTCTTTGAGAATGAAGGACAAACACAACATGGCTTTTGTAAAAGAAAAATCTCTCTTCTTTCCTCCGCTTCTATTTCCCAAACACCTTGCCCATCTTACCCTTATGCACTCTAGAAAAATTGACCTCTTACTTTTGTAAACTTCATTTATCTAGTCATAGCAAAATTACCTACATGCCTTCACATATGTTTTTCAGCATTAAAAATATGTACATTTATAAAGAAATTACATATTGAAAACCCCAATTACCTTGCCTACCCTCTTGCTATGGCTGTTCACAGCTGAAGTGTGCTTATATATAGACTGGCTAAATTAGGGAAAGGCTGAGGCAAGTCAACAGGAGTCAAGAGAGGGACTTCTTTCAAGCACATTCCCAAACCCACACACAAGCTTTAAAAGATTCCAGTGCAGGAGGAAGAGAGGAGAAATGGAATGGCAGAAAACAGACTGGCACCTTAGGTAGCATGTCAGTATATGAGATCTGGGATCCCCAAAGATTTCATATGCCAGTAAACTCATCCCCAATTCAATTTACCATTCCACAACAGAGGAGATAAAATCCAGAGCGAGGAAGCAAAGGAGCACAAGAGAAGGGTCCACAAAGGACTGGCACATGTGGGAGCCCCTTAGGATGCGAGTATCTGAGCTTCCATCTCAAAATGTTTCAGGTACCAGTCAACTTTTCTTCCTATCTTTCCCTCCTCTGTTAGGGGTTCAACATCACCCACCAGCGGATACAAGGAAAGATAGAATCAGAGGCACCATTGTTGGAGGCAGGGAGAGAAAAAGAGGTCAACTGTATTGTGTGTGAGCTTCAGCAAAGGACACGTAGTTTTTTCCTATTTGGAGAAGACTACTCAACTGTGTTTGTCAGTGGCAGAAGAAAGAGAAAATGGTGTGTTCATTATTTTCTATATCCCGAAGTGATGGAATTCAGTTCCTGGACAAAGTCCTCGAGTGTGTAAGTGTCTTCCGTGGCCAGGTGTGATTATTTGTAAGCTAACGTTAAGAATATACCACAAATAACAGAAAAGGGTGGTGAATCATGATCCCCTCCTAGTTAATATTCGATGTTCTGGTCTAAAAACAATCTCGATTGTTTTCAGCTATTTTGTTCCAGAAGGGTGTGTATTTCTTTTTTCCTTTAAGAAACAGAACAGAAACATTCTGACTATCCACAAGTTGCAATTGATTTTGGAGAGAATCCTTACCTCATTCAGTCAATAACTTTTGTTCTTCAGTTCTTTTCAGTCATATCCAACTCTTCGTGACCCCGTTTGAGGTTTTCCTGGCAAAGACACTGGAGTGGTTTGCCATTTCCTTTTCCAGTTCATTTGACAGGTGAGGAAACTAAGTCAAACAGGCTTAAGACTTGCCCAAGGTCACATGACTAGTCTGAGGCCAGATTTGAACTCAGGAAGAGAGAAGTCTTTCTCACTCCAGGTCCAGTGCTATTTGGGATCTTGAGAAAAGCAAAAGCGATCTGATGCACCATGTAGAAGTGTCTGAAATCTAGAACAAAGGAGGTAATAAGTCTGCCATGAGCAAAAAACAAAACCAAGAAAACACTGCAAAAAACATCTAGTCCCTGTCTGGTGTCTAGCTACGTTTGGACTCTAAGTTTACAAAGAAAAGGTATCTGCCCTTAAGGAGTTTTCATTACACAGGAGGGAAAGTGTAAATAAAAGCAAGCTTGTTCCACTTTGCTCCTAAGCACTGAAGTTTAGAAGACAAAAGACAGTCCAAGCCAACTTCTGCAATTCTGAAACAATTGAGCGCTAAACATTTTGTGAAAAGAATTAGTCAAAATGGGTAGCTATCTCCTGCTGTGTCCCAGGGTCTATGCATGAGGTCTCTAGTTCTTGCCCTAGTTGACTCTTTTGTACTGACTAACCTGAGCTTTTCCTCTGATTCTGATCCAGAGCATTGATTTGAATTTGGGGTTTCATATTTTTAAAAGGATGTTGACAAAAATGGGCACATGATTTAGACATAAAGGATGATACTGTAAGTAAATTAGTAGAGCAAGAAATAGTCTACCTGTCAGATCTATGAAGAAGGGAAGAATTCATGACCAAACAAGAAATAGTACTTCAAAATATAAAATAATTTTGATTATATTAAATTAAAAAACTTTTGCACAAACAAAACCAATGCAACCAAGGTTAAAAGGAAAGCAGAAAGCTGGAAAACAATCTTCACATGTCTCTAATAAAAACCTCATTTCTCAAATATATAAAGTCAAATTTATAAGAATAGAAGTCATTTCCCAATTGATAAATGGTCAAAGGATCTAAACAGTGGATTTCGAGGTGAAGAAATCAAAGCTATCTATAGTCCTGTGAAGAAGTGCTTTATATCACTTGATTAGAGAAATGCAAATTAAAACAATTCTGAAGTACCACCTCACATTTATCAGATTGACTAATAGGACAAAAAGAGAAAATGATATTGGAGTGCATGTGGAAAACTGAGACATTAATGCACTGTTGGTGGAGTTGTGAACTGATCCAACCAGTTCTGGAGAGCAATTTGGAACTATGCCCGAAGGACAAGCAAATTACGCACACCCTTTCATTCAGTAATACCACTAAGTCTGTATGCCAAAGAGATCATAAAAAAGGGAAAAGGACCCATATGTGCAAAAATATTTATAGCATCTCTTTTCATGGTGGCAAAATATTGAAAATTGAGAGGATGCCCATCAGTTGAGCAATGACTAAACAAACTGTGGTATATGAATATAATGCAATACTATTGTGCAATAAGAAATGTTCAGCAGGCAGATTTCAGGAAAACCTGGAGAGACTTGTAGAAATGGATGCAAAGTGAAATGAGCACAACCAGGAAAACATTTAACCCAGTAACAACAATATTGTATGATGATCAACTATGAATGATGACATACTTTTTCTCAGCAATACAATGATCCAAGACAATTACAAAGGACTCATGGTGGAAAATGCTATTTATATCCAGATGGACTGATGGACTCTGAATGCATATCAAAGCATACTTTTTTCATATTTTTTTCTTTTGCTCTGTTTCTTCTTTCACTACTATGACCAATATGAAAATGTGTTTTATATGATTGTATGTATATAACTTGTATCAAATTAATTACCATTTTAGGAGGAGGGGAGAGGAAGAATGAAGAAAAATTTGGAACTCAATATCTTGTAAAAATGAATGAAAATTGTCTTTACATATAATTGGATGAAAAATAAGATACTACTTTTTAAAAAGATATTGAAAAGATTGAACCAATGCAAAAGAGGGAAGACTTTTGACAATTATTCTGAAAACCGTACTGCAAGAGGATTAGTTGAAGGAACTAGAGATATTGAGCCTAGAAAACATAAACTGAGGGCAAGAATGGAGTAGAGGTACTGCCTGTTGGATATAAACACAAGTTCCTCAGCTTGTCATTTAAAACCTTTCACATTCTGACCTCCATCTACTTTTGCAGATACTTTATTACTTCCCATCATATAGTATATGTTACTGACAAATAGACCTGAGAGATGTTTCCTAACCTACCATGCTCTGTTTCACCACTCTCTTTTTTTTGCCCTTCATTCCATCCCATACCTAGAACAACATCCATGCTCATTTCTGCCTCAGCTTCAAGTTTCAACTCTGATGTAATTTGTTCCAAAAATCCCTTCCTCGTTCCTCCCAGTTGTTAGTGTTCAATGGATTCCAGATTTACTCTACATTTGCTTATCTGTGTACAAAGTGTGTGCCTATGATACAACAAAAGCTTCCTGAGTGCAGGACCTTTTTTTTCAGTCTTTCGACTGAAAAAAATGTGAATCCATCTCCTTTGAGTTCAATCTTCTTTAACTTGTTGACCTGGAAGTTTGGTTAAGAAAGACAAACAGGCTAAATGCATGTTGTTTACTCCCTTAAAGCTAGTGGTTACATGATCATGGAGCCAGAAAAACCTCTGACTACCTAATACATGAATGAGCAGGCTTAAATCTCTTTAGGGCAATTGAAGGTTGTCTGTGTCCTTCAGATTTATGGTTTCCATGAGTGATTAACTATACCACGAGAAAAGAATTTCTTAATTGGATAGGTGGTAAATACAATAAGAGAGTGGACAGTGTTGATTGAAATTACAACTCAGAACATCTATGTTTTCTTTATCACTAATATGTCATAACACAGTACATGTCCACAAGTTAATAAAAAAAAGTCACACTATTCAAGGTAGTGTCCCAGGTTCAGGGTCTCATAAGGAATGCTAAGTCAACCCCATCTGGCCTTGTTGACATAGAAAGAGGTATTCTTTGAATTTACTTCAGAGAACAAAGAAATTGTTAGGTCCAGGCTCTTCTTAATTCAAGCGCTGGCCCTTATTAAAGTGCAAATATGATATTAAATATCAAACTCCACATTTTAAAATTTCTCTTCATCTACCACTCACCTCTTTTACTCTTGTCTTAAAAAAAAAAATTTCCTTGCCAAGTCCAACCTACTAATTTTGCCCTTGATCCAACTCCTCCTCTCTCTCTTCTGGCAACTTGCTCTCTTAATCTCTCTCCCCCTATTTTCTGGTTTTCTAAATACTATTCACAAACATTCAGCTTCAACCATCCCTTCCTTTTGCTCTAGCTGTCATACAATAGCTTGAAACAGTCTATATTTCAATCATACCTCCTTTTCCTCACTTGCCATTCACTTCCCAACCTTTTACCATCTAGTTCTGTTCACATCAATCAACTGAAATTGCTCTCAGTGATCTCTGATGTGCCTAATCTAGTGGCCTTTTCTTAGTTCTCTTGATAGACTTGTATCATTTAAAACTAATCATCTCTTTTTTTATACATTATAGTTACTTGATTTCCATACACTATTCCCTTGTAATTCTCCTTCTACTTGTTTGACCAGTCTTATTTTCCTCTGATAGTTCAGCATCTACCCCCAACCCTGTCCCTGTGTATGTGCCCTGCCCCATTCTGGATTAAAACGATAAATTCCCCAACAGTTAGCAGCAAATGCTGAATGGATAGATAAGTGTACCAAAAGAATGTAGTATCACTAAAAAATGAAAACAAAACCAAACACATAAAACTAATATTTTAGAAGCATTTGTTGCGGGGAGGGAATGTGAATAATCAGCCAGATCTCAAATGGATAATGAGAGTACATGATGCAATGGCCCATTTAGGTTTCTCCGGTTAGGCATCTAGAGTTTCTGACTTATGTCAGCCACCAGTGCGTTAAAACAAGTGCTAGCATTTATGCAATGGTAAAACAATAAATCTTTAGCAACAGTACAGTTGAGTGTGCATTTTTCTCCACTACAAAGAGAAAAAAAACAAAACAAAACCCTGCTTCTGAAGTCACTTAACATTAAAGTTTTACTTCATTAGCCGATCTAATAGGTTTGGGAGCACTAATTCACCAGTTTTCATGTGATCAATCTTATAAACATTTTTTTCAGAATTCATGATTACTGTTTTAGGCAACTCAACTAACCTAGAGTCTATATTTTGCTTCTAAAAGGCCACCAGAGGTTGTCAATCCTTCTGCCATTCAATTGGTAGCCTCTCTTTAATTCAGTCAAACTTAACTGAAGAACTTCACACCTCATAAAATGATACAAAAAATAGATTTTCTTTGAATTGTATTTAAGGTCTTTTCGCACTCTTTGTCTCAGTTACTTGACCCGCTACCTTCTCTAATTTCATCAGTTTGGCGTGAGGGGAGGGTAGGCAAGCAATTGATTTGGGATGATCTGAGCAACTCTCTCCTCCATAATCCACTTTTCCCCTACCTCCCCTACATCACTTGTACCAGATCCAACACATGTTATACCCTTTTATAGTCTCATGTGTAAGCACAGCCCAGGGCAGGCAGCCTACATAGCCACTTCAGACGTTCCATGACCGTATCAGATACTCTGGTCACTAGCCCGAGTCTTGGGAGACAATCTTCCCATTACACAAATCCCTGAAGGAAAACAAAAAGTTTGGAAAGTAATGTCTTATCCCATTATATCTAACACATTATCCACTATCCCCACTCCTATACCACAGCTACCAATCTCTTCTGTGTTCCAGTTTTGCCTTTCCAGATCCAATAATTTATCTTCTTTCTATGAATCTCCATACACTCAGAAACCTTGGAGGCTTGTACTGATACAGATTTCCTTTTTCTTAATGAAAGACCTCTTGTGAGTTCCCTCTGAGATTATCTCCACTTTATCCTGCACGTATTTCGTTTTGTATGTAGTTATTTGCAGATCTCTCCCATTAGATTATAAGCACCTTGATAATAGGTACAGTTTTTCCCTTTCTATCCTCAGTATCTAAGGAAAATGTGTGGCATATAGTCGGTGCTTAATATGTTTGTTGATGATTTGAACTTTCTTCCCCTTGCGGAGAAGGCAGGAAAAACAATAATTTCAGTCCAGAGTGAGGGGGAAAGCACCAGATGTGAGACAGACAGCCTCAAAGAAGGCTTTGCAAATATATATACGATTGTAGAACAATAATTCTACAAATGTGTTTCCAAAATCCTTTGCCAATTCTTTCAAATAAACAAAAATGTTATCCTAAGTCAAATGTGTGTGTGTGTGTGTGTGTGTGTGTGTATGCATGCATGTTGATATACATACATAAATATCCTTAGGTTACATACAAACCTGAAAGAAAAAAGTAATCACCTCAATAACTAGTGAAAGAAAAACTGTTGAGGTTTGATTTTTCGTGGACGAGGTGGCCGAGTGGTTAAGGCGATGGACTGCTAATCCATTGTGCTCTGCACGCGTGGGTTCGAATCCCATCCTCGTCGAAGTTTTGTAAACGTTGCTGCAAGTTTTGCTGGAGAGATTAAATACTTTAAAGGTGGTAGTTGTGGAGGGCTGTTGAGTTTATGTGGTTGTTCGGTCGTTTCAGACGGGTCCGACTCTTCACGACCCTTTTGGGGGTTTTCCTGGCAAAGATACTGGAGTCCTTTGCCATTTCCTTCTCCAGCTCATTTGACAGAGAGGGAAACTGAGGCAAACAGGGTTAAGTGACTTGCCTATGTGAAGTTTTCCTGACTTCAGGCCCTACACTATTCACTGACCACTTAGATCACCTTGGGATTGTTACAAGACAACAGAGCTTCATACTCTAGTAACCTCATCCCATCCATTTATCAAAGGAAATTATGCTCTTTACTTCGAAAATTATGGACTCCTGTTTCCTAATTTAATGCAATATTTCAGCCCCCACAATAAGAACTCCCAATGATGCCTCATTTTCTAAACTACAAAATCTCAAACCTCAGACTTCAACAGTATTGCCTAATTCTCAAAAAACATCCATTTACAAAGTGCTTGCTATAGACTGAGCACAGTAAGGAGTTAGGGAGGCAGATACAAAAATTAAATATTAAGACATTGTTGCTGCCCTAATGGAAGGCAGTCTATTCTTCCCAACTTGACACCCAGAATTTCCTAAAACACTTTGCTCTTGCTGTTTTGTCTGCTTGGAATAGGTTTCCCTCTCCTTTCTAACTCTCCCTCATTCCATGCATTTCCCTAAACCCCAATCTCCAATTCCACCTCCCTCTACTTCTCCCACCTCCTTTCACATTTCTCAGGACTCACAAAATTTTAGTACCAAGAGGTTGCAAATATGTTGGTAGGGAGAGTTAATTGCAATCAGAAATCCTAAACTTAATGTGTCCAAAATTGAACTCATCCTCCCCCCGCCTTCTCTCATTTTTTCTATTACTGTGCAGACCACAATCCTCCTGGTTGCCCAGACTCATAACTGAGGTATCCTCCTTGACTCCTCACTCACTTTCACCCACACCCATCCAATCTGTTGCCAGGTTGATTTTACTTACGTAATATATTTCAAAGATTATTCCTTCTCTCTGGTGCTATTGTCACCCTGATAAAGGCCTTCATCACCTCATGCCTAGTCTATTACGGTTGCTTTCTTGTTGGTCTCCCTTACCCAAGTCTCTCCTGGCTCCAGTCCATCCTCCAATCAGCTGTTGAAATGATCTCTGTAGAATTCAGGTTTAGCTATGTCAACCTCCTTTTCAATAAACTCTATAAGCTTCCTATTATGTCTAAGATTATTAACAGGATCCTCTGTTTATAGATATATAAAGTCCTCTGACTTTCTAAGCCCTTCATAAACTGGCTCACTTCTACTTTTCCAGTCATCCAGAAACTGAAAAGAAAAACACCACTACACCTGGAGATGCCGGGGATCGAACCCGGGGCCTCATACATGCGAAGCATGCGCTCTACCACTGAGCTACATCCCCTTCTGTTACTCAAATGCCGTTCAAGTCAAATAGAGGGAAGGAATTGGGCCTGGCTGAGTGGGGGAAGGAGAAGCAGGAAATTGTTTAATCTTTATGTCCATTACCAAAAAAAAAAAAATTCCTGCTTGAGGTTGTTCCCATTTTCACAAATTCAAAGTCTCAGTTTTGAAAAGGATTTCAGTGTCTATCTTAGTCCAACATATACCTGAACAAGAATTCTCTCTACAATATCTCCAACCATGGGGCATCCAGTCCTTGTTTCAAGACCTCCAGTTAAGGGGAAATCCCCAATAATTGGTCATTAAACTCATGTCTTTTCTGTTTATTTCTTATTGTGAGGAATTTTCATGCCAGCCATAGATCCACTGACTTGTACCAGGACTGGAGCTAGAATATTGTAAATCTCTGTCCAAAGTAAAAGGCCTAAAACATCCATTAACTTGTGCTCTTTGTTGTCCTGGATGTGATTAAATTTAAAAACATGATGTTTTCATCTACATGATGTGGATTTTTTTGAATAAGGAAACCAGTATAATATACTATGCTGTTTTATAGTATAATATATGTACATAATTGCCAAATAGATGGATATAGACAAGTATTTAAATAGAAGCAAACTTTGTTTCTGGAGAATTCTGGACTAGAATCTTAGTCCTAAAGGCCAATGTTGTGCTGAAAAACATATTCCATATAACATGTATCTTGCTTCATATTTACAGCAATCTTAGCTCAAAGAAATTTAAATTGAGCACCCTAATCTCCTTAGTTATCTCTCCAGTTCATCTCCGGTAAACACCTTTGAGAAGCAAAAGAGTTAATCATATTTCATTTCTAGGAAGAACAATAGTAACAAAAACACATTTACATAGTACTTTAAAGTTCACAAAACACATTCTTTTTTAAAAAAAATCTTTTAGATAGGTAGAACAGAAAGTATTCTCTCCATTTCACAGGTAAGGAAATTCAGGTTCAGAAAGTTTAATTCATGGTAAGTATCAAAAAGTAACTAATGTTAAATGTAAAAAACAAAGAACAATTACCAAATAGACCAAATTTTTTTTAATTACAAAATTGACTATGTTTTTAGAAGGGATTCTTGTTCAGATATGCATTGTAATAGATAGTGCCTGAAGTAACTTTCAACTCTAAAATTCTTTAAGTCTATGAAATAGAAATGAAAGGATATTGAAAAGAGCACGGTGCTTTCTAAGGCCACACCAATATGGCAGGCAACCTATCTTATTTTCCTCATCAAAGCAGGAATCTGTACTTTTAACTACAACACACTGAGAAGTCACTATGAAAATCAACAAAACTACAGTAAATCCAAGTGACCTAGAATTGTTTTTGACCACATCCTTTCCATAATTAATGTGAACTAATTTAAATCACCTAGAAAACAGGTTCCCCTCCCCCACCCCCAAAATAACTAAGTCAAAGACAAATTAAGTTCCTCTTGGGCCAAGAGATGAATTATTAACTTTGCCCTCAACTGAGATGAAGATATGAATACATCTAAGCTCCTATTAATCCATCAATAGACAAAAAGATACCACTAAAATGAGATCATAGATTCATGGCTAGCAGGGACCTTTGAGATAATTGGCTCCAATACCCTTATTTTACCAAAGAGAAGAATGCTTAAGGTCCCAAAGATAGTAAATAGTTGAACAGGATTGAGAGAAATCTAGGTCCTCTGACCACAAATTCTGTGTTCTCCACCATATCAGGTTGTCCCTTGACAGTCTTTGAAAATAAATAAACACATAACTACACGCTGAAAATCAGCATCTGTTATAGGTTGGACAGAGCCAAATTTGGTCAAAAACAGTGGTCTTTGGATCAACAAATACAGTATTTATTGAGCACCTGCTATAAAGAAAGAACCATGCTAGGCATTATGGCACAATACAAAGAATAGGCCACCATTCTTGCACTTAAGAGGTAATAATCTACCTGGAACATAAAACAAATACTCCAATAGCTAGAGTTTAGGAAGAATGTAATAAATGGCACAAGATACAAAGCACCACATGGCTTCAAAGGAAGTCAATCAATTGTTAACAATCATTTATTAACCATTTGCTGTGTGCAAATGTGTTTTAAGATCTGGGAATACAACTAGGAGCAAAAGGCAGTCTGTGTTCTCACTGAGATTACATTCTAGGAGAGGGAGATAACATAGAAAAGGAAAATTGAAAGGAGTGAGGGATATCCTGCCCAGGAGTATGATGTGCTGAAAAATGATGAAACGGCTGGCCTGAGTGTCCTCCTTCAATGGATGTTCTGGTAGTAGTCGCAATCAGAGAGTGGGTGCTAGAGGCATGGGGAAAGGAAGGGAACAAACATTTATTAAACACCTACTGTGTACTAGGCACTTTTAAAATGTCTTTTTAATTAATCCATATATTACCAATGTACTTTTGAGGTATAAATTCCAGGACTGAAGTGATCTTCCAGAATGAAGACATTTCTGTGACATGAAGTCCAGAATTCAGCCTGGTGAAAAATTAATGATATAAGGGAAGAAAAAATAAAAATGCCTTCTCATAAGAAAGGCAATCAGAGTAGTTCTTATCTCTCTGTGCACAAAAGGAGAATTAATGAACAAATAAGAATTCTACTTAGTGTGGATGAGATGATGATAATGGATGAGAGAGAAAGGCATTTTTAGATCAATCAATCAATTCACATTTAAGTGACTGCTGTGTGCCAGGCACTCTGCTAAGCTCTAGGGGTACAAGAAGAGTCAAAAGACAGTTCCTGCCCTCAAGGAGCTGGCAAGCTAATGGGAGAGACAACACATAAGCAAATGTATACAAAGCAAACTGTACACAGAATAAATAGAAAATAATTAAAAGATGAAAGGTACTGGTATTGAGGAGTTAGAGCCAAGTGGATAGGATGCCAGGCTTAGAGTCAGAAGACTCATCTTCCTGAATTGAAATCTGGCCTCAGAGCCTTACTAGCTGTGTGACCCTGGGCAAGTCCTTAACCCTGTTTGACTCAGTTACCTCATCTGAAAAGCGAGATGGAGAGGGAAATGGCAAACAACTCCAGTATCATTGCCAAGAAAACCCCAAAAGGAGTCACAAAGAGTCAGACATGAGTGGAAACAACTGAACAATAACAGGCCGTGGGATTTTAGTTAGGACTTAAAGGAAGCCACGGTGGTCGGTAGTCAGAATAGGGAAGGCCTGAGTTCCAGGCTTCTCTCAGTTCCAGCGGAAAGATGGAGGGTCTTGTTTGTGGAGTAGCTAGGAGGTTAGTAGGAGAATACTATAGTATCTAATAGCTAGTGAAGGAATATGTGTTTGGGGAATAAGGTTTAGACTGGAAAAATAGGAGGGGACTATGTTAAAAAGGGCTTTGAATGCCAAATAGAGCACTTTGTGTTTGCTTCTGGAGGTAAAGGGAAGCCACAGGAGTTTATTGAATAGATGTATGACCTGATTGGACCTCTGTTTTAGGAAATCAGGAAAATGGATTGAAGCAGGGAGAGATGAGGCAGGCAGACCCACCAACCTTGTAATCAAGACCTAAAGTGATAAGGGTTTGCAGTAATGATGGCCATCTCAGAGGAGAGAAGGGATTGTGCTGGCAAGATGTTGAAAAGGTGAAATTGGCAGAGCTCGACACAGCTTGGATGTGGAGGAATCCAGGATGACCACTACATTGAGAGACTATATGACTGCAAAGATAATGTTGCCTTCTATAGTAATAGAAAAGGAGGAAGTAAGGGGAAGAGAGAGATAAAACTCTGTAATAGTAATGGTAAATTTTGATAAATGTGGTCTTTCCACATCTCAACAACAAATTGGAATTTTTTTAAAAATTAATACCATACTCGGTGCCTCAGATTCTTTGCCCACTGTCCTCTCCTAATATCTTTAACAGATATAGATGGAAAGGGAATATCAGAACTAGAAAGGACATTAACGATCATCACTTGCAATATCTTCATTGTACATCTATGGACATCCTATCTGGTAAAGGTATAGAATGCTTGAAAGAAGAAACTTCCTAACTTATTTCAATGACATTTATTTTGTCCTTACTGTCAGTAATCAGAATCATAAACAGCACTTTTTACACATAGAGGAAAAGATGGTGGCAGGGAAAGGAGAGAAGTTCACCTGGTGATACAACTATGAAGCATTATAAATCTCTCTCCCTCTCCTGCTCCCCCTTTCCTTCCCCTCTCCCTTGTATAAGAAATTTATAGCTTATTTGGTTAAATTAAGGAAAGGACCAATGGACTTTTGTCCCAGGAGAGTAGCACCTCAAAAAAATTTGACCCTGGACTTGTGATTTCATTGATATATTGAACTCCCAGAAGACTAAATTTGAACTCTTAAGAGTTTCCTAATGTACTAAAGATGTTAAGTTACTTCTCCAGTATCCTACAGCCAGTTTAAATACTACTCCCCAACAAAACAAATTCTGTCCTCTATTTTTTACCTTTGAAAGACTGAGTCAAGGGTTCTGCCCAACTAATTTATCCAAATCCTAGGAAGGAGAAAAGAAGAAAGGGATCTCCTCTTTATCTTGGGAAATTAAGTTAGTCACTCAAATTAAGTCAACAAGCATTTATGAATCACCGACTATGTGCTTGGAAATATGCCAGGATCTGACAAAAGTATTGATATTCCTCACTTTACTTTCAATCTTTTCAAAATGGAAATCCCACGTCTCTTCCTACAGCAAATCTCTCTGGGGCTCAATCAAGGTCCAAAAGGCTAAATGTCAGGTTCTAAAAGAGTTTGTTTTCAAAACATAATATGTTGCAGAGCTTTCCAGTGATCTGGGCTTATTTATTTCATTGGAAAACAATATTTTTATAATAAACTTTTACATAGTTAAGTGCCTGTTCCATCCCCCATTGAACTGTGAGACCCTTGAGAACAGGGTTTGGCTTTTGTCTTTCCCCACAGTTCAACAGTGCCTGACACATCTTAAATGCTCAATAAATGGTTGTTAACAGTATTTGATATTTTCAAGTGTGTGCACACTCCTTTACTCTTCTGGGACTCGAGGGTCTTGCCAACATTTCTTTTTGATGGTGACTGATTCCACTCCCTACCCCCACCCCACCCTCCACCCCCCCCCCACCCCCCCCGTCATTTACTTCGAAGAAAAAGATACAGATCAGCATTTAAGATTTCTTCCATTGGCATGCAAATTTCTTATTTTTACCTTTCAAGATACAAGGATGTAGATACGAAGGTTGATTTCTAGGGCAGAAAAACCTCATTGCCCTCTCTGAGGCTCGAACTCAGGACCTTCAGATTATGAGACTGACGCGCTGCCCACTGCGCTAAGAAGGCACACAAGCAACAATTATTACTTCAAATTAAAGAAGGAAGAAACTATTTGGACTTTTAAATAATTTTGTATAAGTTCTATATCTGTAAAGAATATACTGAGGAGATGTAATTTTCTATTTAGAAGACTATTTACTGAAACTTAAATCATAAAAGACCTTTTTCATCAAACTAAAAAACCAAAACATAATTGTAACTCAGTTTTTTAAATTAACATTCAAACTTGGTTTAAATACAAAAATAATGAGACATTAAGCAGCAATTTTTTAAGTTATTAGTATATTCCCCGAGCCCTAGCTAAAACAGCAAGGCACCCTAATTAAAAGACAAGAGGCCATATGTATCAGGAAAGTCAAACCGCCACCACTACTACCTTGACCACCATATACCCTAGTGGAGACTACTTAGTCGCTCAACTCAATCAAGAGGCTTGAAAACAGCAATGCTTCTCCTGCAGTGAACTCCGAACCATTATACTGGGAAAAACGGAGATGCAGTCCAGCAACCTCTCCTGTAGGAGTTAAAGATGCAGCTGCCAAAGACACAGAAAATGAAATTTTTGCCACTGAAATCTTTGGAATTATCAAATAGCTCCACATCAGAAACACACAATTTTATTCATGGAAATGATGTGTCATCTAGGGTTATGAACTGTTACATAGTACTATACCATTCATACAGCCATAACTGCTGCATGAATGATATTATTTAACATGTGTATTATAAGAGAATGTACTCTGGGGAAATTATTGGGAAGTGGTGGCAAAGTAAAAACAAAATGCATTAATCACTCATTAAAAATATCAATCATGTCATCACTTTACTTTGTATATTTTGGTTGATTTTTGTGTGAGATGTTGAGTAATTTTTCAACTCTTGGATATTTCTTTAAGTTGTTAAGACGCTTGTAAGGAGACTAGTTCCCTTTGGACTTCACATTCTTCCATCTTGACTAGAAATACCCATAGCTATGTTTTTACTGTGCTTTGGAGTGCTCTAGATGTTTTATTGCCTCCAGTTGCTCAAGTAAAATAATCTCCCTTCACTATAGACACATACATATCTTCTCAATAGAAAATACATTGGATCAGCTGAAATTAGTATACGCAAAGATAACCAAGGTAGTTTAAGTACAAGAACATAAAAACACAAAGTAAAAAGCCAAAACTTAAATATGTATATGATCCACCCTATTTATCATTAGGATTTACAAGTGTGTTTGATGGAAAGAAAAAAACACTGCTTTTGCTTTGCATACATGCAAAGTAGGACTTGTTCCTATTACATAACACTGGTATGCTTCAAGTTTAACTAGAACCAAATTTTAGTTAGAACTAACTGCTGAAACACTCTAACAAGTGTACTGATGTGGTGCAGTTAGAATTCTACTAACCTCATCCTAAATAGTCCTATCTGGTTCATTTTCAGATACTCCCCTTCAGTTACTAGTCCATGTTCTGTGACTTCATTGCTCCACCTTCCTCATGACAGCTGCCACAACAGGCATTTTGTTTGAAAATGTGACATTAACTCAGGTGTTGATTGGCTTTGTGCCTTCAATCAGATCACATCCGCAAAGATGACTTAAGAATATGTTATAGCCAATGGATAATTCACTCCTTGGCTGCCTTAAATCCACTGCTGCTACATTGGGTCATGCAGGGCTCCAAGGATTAGATTCTCACCAAACCAGCATGTCCACAAATGCTGGCATGTATTTTCATAACTGTACCTCTTGTGCTTTAAACTTGCATGTCTTATAAGGTCATTCTGTCTTCAATATCCTTGCACCTAAGAGTAGGAAAGCATTGACTCAAAAGAGACAAAAGAAACAGTAGGGACATGTATTTATGATTTCATATTATTAACTAGAGTGGGGAGATGGGCAGCTGGGGTATCCTAACTAAATCTACTACTACTACCACTTTTCTTACCAAAAAGCTTTCAGCATTCCTTGTCTTGATCAGTGACTCAAAAGGGAGACCTAATTGCCCCTACTCCTTCCTAATCTTCTGTATTCATTAGCAGTTCTAGATCAGAAGTTGATAGAAATGTTTACTACATACTAAGTGGAGAAAATAGTTACTATGCACTTAACCTGTGCATACTCAGAAGTCCACATAATCAACTGAATAAAGCCCAGAACACTGAATTTGCTCACAAAGGCTGGGTGTTTATTGACCACCCTCCCCCCTTTATTGTTCAGCGGTTTTTCAGTTGTGTCAGATTCTTCATGATCCCACCTGGGTTTTTTTTTTGGCAAAGATAGTGAAGTTGTTTGCCATTTTTTTTCTCCAGTTCATAACAAAGCTGAGGCAAACAGGATTAGGTGATTTGCCCTGGGTCACATAGCTAGTAAGACATCATATATGAGATCAGATTTCAACTCAGGAAAATGAATCTTCTTACATCAGGCCCAGTACTGTGACATTAGCCTCCCTTTATACTTAGACATTCTCATTTGATAGGTGCTCTCTGTAGCTATTAGTATGGTCACATTTATACTTCAAATGCCTCCATATCAGATAATCCCATGGCAAAAAGAATGACAAATATTTCTGAAGACTTTTACCATTAATTATTTGACAAACCAAAATTTTATTCTGCTTTGCAAGTAGATGAAGCAGCAGATACAATTAAAGATGCTCATCTGGTTATACAGGTACAATATGTTGTTGAAATTATTTCTTGGGAAGATTTATTATTTTATTTATTGATAGCAATACCATATCAATAGATTTTAACAGGTTCAATGAAATTTAATAAAAATGATAAAACATTGGAAACTATATTGGAATCTCTACTGATGGCGCTGTTCTGACATCAGAAGGAAATTCAAATCTGTAAGGACACATTTAAAAAGAGTACTCAACTTGGACATTGAATATCTTACAATCAAAAAATCTGTATACAGATTTTCAAGTTGTTACAGAAGTAACCAACTGTATTTTTAAAAGTTCATTTAAAGGAAGGATCTTTGCAAAATTGTGTTATCATAAGAGAGCACTTCTATTATTGTAAAACACACTGATTGTCTTCTGCCAAAGTTTTATTTATTTATTTTTGAGATTGGATTTTTTCTATCTCTCTAGGCCTGGAAGTGCTGCAGGTACTTCATTGGGCCAAATCTCAATACCCATCAGCACAGAAGATTTAACCTGCTCAGTTTCTTCAATCCAGACAGGTCTACCTGTCCTTAGACAGCCTAATGCCCCTCCACTACCAGGGTCTCACTATAGTGGTGCCAGACTTAGTTCAGACACCAGATTTTGATTTTATCCCTACTTCAACTTGGAATTCCAGAAAACAAAGGATTCAACAGCCTTAGACTCCCTCAGCAGCCAAGATTATAGGCCTATGCCATGACACTCAGCCTCCAAAGTACTATAAAAAGTATTTAAAGTAAAGGAAGAAATCGCCACTTTCCTTAAGGAGAGCAAAGATGAAGCAAATTCATTTTGTAACAAAAAAATTCCATCTAAAATTCACATATAGGTAGATATTTTCATAAAATTGAATAGTGTAAATAAATCAACTCAGGATTTTCAGATTCATACTGTGATCCAGAAAGACAAAGTTATCAGAATTATGAAAGTTATGGAAAATAAACAAAATCATTTTATGTGTTTGCCAGTTTTAAAAAAAACCTGCAAGTGAAATAGAAGTAAAGACTTGCTTAGTAATGTGTGGATTATAGTTGCCTACTCTTCAAGAAAAACTACTGAGTCAGAGCTCTGAGCCAATGGTACTTTATTAAAAGGTCCATGATCCCCTCTGATGAAGTGGACAGATCTTCCTCATGATCTGAGATCCCTCCATCTTCCAGAGCCTTATTTTTATAAGGCTTGATACCAGATTTGATCCTTGAACATTCTAGAGGGGCTGCACAAAATACAGAATCCCTTTGATTGATAGGCTTTGGTTCAAGGGACAAAAATGGATGCAATAGTTAGAAATGGGTATGTATGACTCAAGTTGGATGAAGCACAGGTCATCTCCACTGACTAAGTGGTCATAAAATGGTCATCTGCTTATATTGGAAAAGAGAAGTGATCTGGAGGTACAGAAATAAGTTAGAGGATTTTCCATTAATTGAGTCACCTCCACAACGCTGGGCTTGGTCATATTAAGGCAAAACAAGGGTGGAAGACCTCCAGTTAGCTTCCTATGATTAAGCAAGTGAATTTACAATTTGCAGTTCATAGTTCTGGTGCCTAGTATACAGAACTTATAATCATTACCCCTGGGGAATCATATCAAACTGATTAACACAACTTGTAATAGAGTAGTGATCCCAAGGAATCATTTCTCCCAGTACTACAGGCTAGTCAAAAGAAGCAATTTTAAGTTTATTTCAAAGACCTAAATATTTCTTAAGATGAATAAGTAATCCATTTGCCATAGAAAAGTAGTATAACATAGATCTTATTTGATTGGAACCAAGAGGGTTAAGATTAGCTTTTCACAGTATATTTAATCTGGTGGGTTTTTTGAAGAAATATTATGTCATGTAAATAAAGAGTTTATTAAATAAAGCAATAGAAATGTTGCTACTATTGGTAACATCTTTGTATAAAACAAATTTTCTGTTGTAACTTATTAAGATGAAACATCTGTCTTAACTTGTGCTTTTGAAAGAATTAGGAACCACAATATCGATGACACATTTTGAGGGATTTTGAAGGGGATAAAATATTTATCCATCATATAAATACTATTGGTATATTACCAATATGGTCATTATTTTATGTGATAAAGGTGACATTTATAAATGAATTTCTCAATAAGCATATTATTTTGTATGTTTAAGATTCATTTGTGTGTTTCAAAAATATAATACCCTATGATTCTTTTAAATGAGATTTTATTTTCACATCTTCATTCACTCCTTTCCACTGCTCTCTCCCTCAACTGGGAAAAACAAGAAAAACAAAATTCATGTTACAACATGTATAGACAAACAGAATAAATTCCTTAATTGGCCATAAGACTCCAGAGGGAGTCTAAGGCTGTTGAATCCTTTGGCCAATGACCCCCCAAAAAAAATATGCTTCAATCTCTACTCTGAGTTCATCACCCATTGGGAGATGGGTAGCATGTTTAATTTTGTGTCCTCTGGAATTGTGGTTGGTCATCACATTGATTAGAGTTTCTAAGTCCTACGGAATTGCTTGTCTTGGTTATATTGCTGTTAGTGTGTAAATTATCCTCCTGGTTTTGCTTATCTCACTCTACATCAGTTCATAAAACTCTTTCCTGGTTTCTCTGAAACCACCCCTTTCCTCATTTCTTACAGCACAAGAATATTCCATCACATCACATGCAGATCTATAATTTGTTCAGTCATTCCCCATTTGATGGACACCTCCTTGATTTCTAATTCTTTGTCACCTCAAAACAAATAGTTGCTATTAATATTTTTGTATATACAGATCTTGTTAATGCTTAACTTCAATTGAAATGCTAAGAAAATTATTTGTAAAGTTTGTTTCCCAAAAATAGGGGAGGGGAAGAGAGAGAGTTGAGAGGAGGATTGTCCATAAAGAATGGAAAACACGGACCTGAGGTTTATGTATGTAGATACAGGCCTGAGGAAACAGAAGACTGCCTCCCTTAAACTATTGATTTCTACAGGAAGAGAGAAATAAGTCTCTAGGCAACTTTTACCCTACTGATATTTCTTTGTCATAATTATCATAATTAAAATCTGCAACCCAACTCAGATGACTTCACAGCCTACAAAAAGAAGAAGAGATCCTACAGTCATAAAAAGGACACCTAGGTTATAAGAAAAAATGGCAAGAAGAATAATAGTAGAATAAGAAATTGTGCCCATAAATTCTAGTCAAAATACAAGCGCCTGGACAGGGACTTGAACCCTGGACCCTCAGATTAAAAGGCTGATTCTCTTCCGACTGAGCTACCCAGTCTCTAATAAGACCCTCCTTTTTGTCCCCTGAGTATAACAGCTGAAACAAGCGTATAATATTCTCCCTTATAAAGGTGAGCTAAATTTGAGGTAATGGTAGAATGTACAAAATGATGCTTTCAACAAGCACCCCTTTTAAAGGCTTTTAAGGATAAAATGGAAGGAGGACCAGAAGTAAATGAACAATGGGGAAAAAATATCAAATGTTGGCATACTTGTGGGAAGGCAGGCATACTAGTGCACTGTTGATAAAAGCTATGCAGTGGAACAAGCAACTATTTTTGGAAAGTCATTTGGAAATATGACTCGGACAGTTACTCAACTTTGACCCAGTGACACTTCTACTAAGCTTATACCTGAAAGGAATTAAAGGAAAAAGATTCATACGTCCAAAAATATGTTTAGCAACTCTATCTGTGGTTGCAAACATCAGGAAGACAAGTTGATGTCTATCAATTGGAGGATAACTGAAAAGATTATGGTATAGCTATAAAATGGAATACTATTGCAGTATAAGAAGTGACTAAAAGGATGGTTTCTCTGAAACCTGGGAAGATCTGTTTGAGTAAAAGGATCAGAGCTAAGAGAACAGTTTACACGGTAACAACTTTTGAAAGACAGTAACTTTAGTCTACCGTGATACTAGTGTACTGAGGGTGAAGCACCTCCTGATAGAAAGGAGAGGGACTAAATATGCAGAATCTGATACATTTTTAGACATAGACAATGTGAAAATTTGTTTCCTTGAATATAAATATTTGTTACAATGGTCATTTTCCTTTTGGGGTGAGTCTAGGGAGAGGAGAGGAAAAAAATAAACCTTTGTTAATTGAAGAAAATAAAATTTAATGGAAAATATTTGTAAAAATCATTATGGCAAACTGTTTTCTGCATTAGGGACAGTAGAATCACTGTCCTTGGACCTTGATTTCATGGTCTCAGATTGCTGATAGAGTATATAGAAGTGAGGAGTAATTTTTTAAGGAACAGAGGTTCTTCAGATCTAACTATTATTAATACACCCATAGCTGTCACAGAGTATATATTTAACCCAGGGAGACTGCTAGCTTTGTGTACCAGATGTAGGGAAATCAACCTTCATCTCCAGGGTTTGTTCTAATTCTATAATCGTTCCTTGATTCAGTCTGAAGCAACTCTAGGGGTCCCCTAGCATAATTGAGTCTGAGATGCACTACAGTAAGGTTCCACATCGCCTTTTGTCTCCTTTTGTCTGTGATCACAACAAACTTATGAATTTACAGATTCCTTGGTTCTTCTTGATAGCAATTAGACAAATTTTAAAAGAAATCAAATATTTTCCCTAAAATTGTCTCTAAGGCCTCAGAGGTAGACTGAAACATTTCTACTTTACCCCTATTTAGAGAAAGAAAGGCCAGTGAGGGGCCTACAGTCCTTGGTATGATAGCGTTAAGCATTCAAGTTTTGTGTGTCGTTTTCCTTCCTTTTCCTAAAATCTTTTCTTACATTTGGAACGAGTAAATTCAAATCTTTTAGGAACCAGAAACAAAGAGAAATCGTTTTAGGAAAATAAAAAATAAAACAAAACAAAATTTTGCCGTTTACGAAGCTGAAATAGCTCAGTTGGGAGAGCGTTAGACTGAAGATCTAAAGGTCCCTGGTTCGATCCCGGGTTTCAGCATATTTTAGAATTCGCGTTGCTGGCAGCTTTGTAATTGAATGTCCAGGCATTTGCACATACTTCACTCTTTATACCGTTTGTTGGCGTACTTTCACTACGCAAGAAAGTAAAAGTCTTGCTCCTTCTGTTTACTAGCTATTAGACGTATTCAGTATGGAAAGACAAGAAATAAAGACCCGGGGAGGAGATGAAGTACTTTCGGAAAGCTGCTTCATATTCTATCCAGAGATCTCTTAGCGTTTATATGGGAGAGATCTACCTTGCTAGTTCCCTTGAGGAAGATGGAAAACCTGAATCTTTAGGAAATATGGTACTTACAGAAAGGTCAGGGGGGAGGAGAGGGAAAAATAGAGATTCACCGAGACAATATAAACTAGCCTGAAATGGAAAGCAAGACATTCTAGGATCACTGGGGCTGATTGTCCTCTCAGTCATGCTTGAGTGCAGGATGCAAGGACGTATTCCCTTCGACCTCATTCTCACCTTCACCTCATTCCTTTCTCAGTTTAACTCTTGATCCAAAACCCGAACTCCACCTTCCCTGGTCTTATGTTGTCCCCTTGTTGTATGCAGAATTTGTGCTATTATGCCTCATGTCTCCCCTCAACCCCCACCCAGGCCCGCGATGGCTCCCTCCCTATTTCCCAAATAGGAACGCTTCAGAGCTGTTGTTTGGTTTTTTATTTTTTCAGCCCAACATATTCATCCACTACTTCACCTTAGATCAGTGAATTCAGTCAGATGGGAATGCTGAGATGTTCAGTCTGTAGAACATTGCCCCCTCCTCCAGTAATCCTTTGACATAAAAATCTTCCTTATTGTTCCTTCATATAACTATAGAAAAGCTCTGTTCCCCGCTCCATCTCTCTCTTTCTCTGTCTCTGTCTCTCTTCCTCTACTTCTCCACTTTCTTTTTCTCTCTGCTAAGGTAACCAGCTCTTCACTGGCCATGAAGGAAATTAGATACACTGGGAACTACCTCAGGACTTAAGATTCCTCATCTTCTGTTCCACTGCTAACTTGGACTGATCACTTCTCCTGTAGCAAATCAATCTATTAAACCGAAATTTAGTCCCCTGATCACTATTGTACCTCATTTTCATGATGGCATGTTTGCCCAGGCTCTGGATAATGGACAAAATTCTTGTGCCTTCCCAGTCACCAGTGAAACGAAACAGGGCTGTGTGCTTGCTCCCATGCTTTTTAGTATGATATTTTCAGCCATGTTGACAAATGCTTTCAATGAGGATGAACACTCAAGGTCAACTACCGTACTGATGATAAGTTCTTCAGTTTGAAAAGATTACAAGCCAAGACCAAAGTGGAGGGAGTGTTGGTGCATGATTTTCTGTTTGCAGATGTTTGCACTCAGTGCAGCCTCTGAAGCTGATGTGCAACAAAGTATGGATCAAATTCTCTGCTGCCTGTGCTAATTTTGGCCTAATAATTAACACCAAAAAAAAAACAAAAAACAAAAAACAGGTGCTCCATCAGCCACCACCACACCATCCATATGTGGAACCATCCATTACAGTAAATGGAGAAGTTTTGAATGCTGTGGATAAGTTCACTTACCTTGGTAGTGTACTTTCCAGGGATGTACATGTTGACAATGAAGTTGATGCATGCATTGCCAAAGTTAGCTCAGTATTTGGAAGGCTCCGAAGAAAGGTTTGGGAGAGAAGAGGTATTAGACTGACTACCAAATTGAAGGTCTATAGAGTCATTGTGCTGACCTCATTGTTGTATGCTTATGAAACATGGACAGTCTAGCAGCACCATGCCAGGAAATTGAATCACTTCCATTTGAATTGTCTTAGGAAGATTCTGAGGATCACCTGGCAGGATAAGGTACCAGACACTGAAGTCTTTGCTGGAGCTGAACTGCCAAGTATTCAAGCTATGCTTCAGAGAGGGCAACTCCGATGGGCTGGTCATGTTGTTCGAATGTAAAATGTAGGCTTGCCAAAAAGACTATTTTATGAAGAACTTGCATTGGGCAGGAGATCATATGGTGGCCAGAAGAAACGATAAAAGGATACTCTCAAGGTCTCTCTCAAGAACTTTGGACTTGACTGTGCAACATCGGAGACAGTGGCACGGGACCGCTCAGCATGGTGTGCCCACCTAAGAAAAGGTGTTGTGCTCTTTGAGCAAAGCAGAATTGAGATAGCACAAAGTAAATGCAGGATGCACAAATTTGGGATATCTACCCAAATATTCATTCGGACTATCTGTGTCCAACCTGTGGTAGAGCATTCCGAGCTTGTAGTGGTCTGATCAGCCACAATCAGACACACTGAAATTTCATTTTACAATGGTGATGTCATTTTGGTCCTCTTCGAAGACGAAGGACAACAATCCACCAGTACAGTGACTTCGCTCACTAGGAGGGAGGTAAGATTGCTGATTCGCTGACTGACTTTTAAGAGAGAAGCGGAAGAGAGAGATAAGGGAAAGTGAAGCAAGCCATGAATTTTGAATGACATATGGTAGACACCCCACCAACAACAAAGAAGTGGTTGAAAGTTATTTCCCAAACCGGCCGCTTAATTCAAAACTCTTGCACCTCTAGAGACTGTTAAGAGTGGACACATTTTTCTCCCTATTAAGCTGAGATTTCATCTTGTTTAGGAGTCACGGGAGTTCTAACTCAAGGGTCCTGAATCTGTCTATGAACCTGTTCAGAAAGATAAATATATTGATATGTGCATATAGATAGGTATATCTTAGACATCTCTTCTTTTCGATTTTCTGGTTTAAATGCCGAAAGGGTAATGTATAGCGACGACACTTAGTCAATGCATGTTGATTGATCTGATGGATAGATGAATGAATGAAAAGGAGATACTTAAAAAAAAAAAAAAAAACTTGAAGAGATAATTTACTTCTTTCTTCAACAGAACTGGAAAAGAAGGGAGAAACTTAAAGGGGAAAAAACCCCAATGCATATAATAGACACGTTGTGAGAGACGTTTGTATGTCTCCCTGGTGGTCTAGTGGCTAGGATTCGGCGCTTTCACCGCCGCGGCCCGGGTTCGATTCCCGGTCAGGGAAACAATGTATTCTGTTCTTTCAAACTAACTTTATCAACCCAAACCTACTGAGAATTAAATCCTAATTCTTAATAAGAACTAGGAAAGACCTTAACTTACAAAGGAGTCAGGGTCTCCCACTGCTTTCACCCTTATCCTCTAGTCTCCCCGACCTATGTATTTCCTCTGCATTCTGATGACGATAGAGGAGAAAAGTTGGTGATTTGTACAGCTCTGCTTCACTGAAATCCAATTCACTTGCAAGTCAAGACATCACTCTCCGGACCTATTTGGTCCTTTTACAGAACGAAGCACGAACCACAATCTAACCAATATCCCACCTAAGAGAAAATTTACTCCTTTACACCAATGATGGATTTAAAATATTTCACATATTGACGAGAACGCTTGGTTTACTAGTTTATTTTGCTCAACTTCGTGTCATCCCCCTTTCAAAAAATAACTAATTTCTCACAATAGATAATTCCCTATGTGCTGTAGGAGGGAGGGAGGAAAGGGCAACATTAACATATTTCTACAATTTTCCTTTCTTTTTTTGAAGGGAATAGGAATTTCCTCCTCCCGTAAAGGAAGGCATGATAAGCTAGTTTCCATTTATTTACTAAAAAGTAAAAAAAAATTAAAAGGTAGATCCTCCACAAAAAAGTTCGTGGAAAAAAAAAAAACCAGAGATGGCATTTACTGTCATCCAAGAGAAGTGTCTTTAAGAGATAAAGGAAAATAGAACAAAATGGAGTTTTTATTGAAGAAAAGCATTTCAAGGAGGATCCAGACATTCAGTCCACAGACAAATGTGTAAACTATTTCTGACGTGGAGACTTTGCTGGATCCCTGTCTACATCACCAGGAAATAGTGGTTCAGGTACAAAGAAGATCATCACTACAGTGAAACCTGAGGAAGATGGGAAGGCGGATTTGAAGCTTTCCAATAGACAACTTTTCAAGGTGGGGGGAAAGGGGAGAGATACCTCTGACCGGGAATCCCAAATGCCATTCTGCCATTAGAAGTTCGTGATTACTATTCTAGAATGTTGTCACTAGGATTGCTGAATGTTTCCAGGATTAGCTTCCCTGACAGAGAAATCGATTTTCATGGGGGTGGGTGTACAATTCAGTCGTCGATCACGAAGCTATTAAGTCAGAAACTAGATTACAGTTTAGTAGAGGACCAGGGGAGAAATCAAGGTATCAAATTTAGGCGGTTGTTTGTTTTGTTTTCTATTTTGCTCAGGAGGGAAGGAGCGATAGAGGATGAGAGGCGCAGGGGGACAGACTCTAGCAAGGGTTTTGGAAGGTGTGTAGCTCAAATACTCGACTTCGATACTCTTACAAATGCCGTGAACTGTCCAACACACCCGGAGCCCATGCTGAAATACCCCTCCCTGGGTCCTGAAAGAGATCACAGGAGTGAGAGTTGGAAGGGACCATCTAGTCCAAACTCCGGTTTTGTTTTGTTTGTTTTCGGATCTTCGTGATCCTTGACCACTCGGCTATCCAGTAAATAGCAGAATTCGAGTATCAACTCACGCCCCCTTCTCCAGGCCTAAGGTGATTTCCGCTCCACTTCCTCCTCGCGTCCCGATTCTTCCCAAGTACCCGCCCCCCGGACCCTCCTGGGCCCCCACCCGCATTCCTCCCCTCCTCCTTCGCCCCAGAAGCCGAGTCCGCTCTCCTGGGCTACACGCTGGAGAAGGCTGGGCTTGAAGCGAGAGAGGACATCCGAACTTTTCCAGTTCCTAAGCAAGCCATCCGTTAAATTAAGAGGCTGGAGCCCGGGGAAATCTCGGGGGACGTGTGCGCCAAAAGGAGAACGCGGGGCGCGGGCGGCCCAGAGTGTTCCTTGGCATTTCTGGCCGTGGAACCTCCGCATCTGGCTCACTCACGGGCCCCTTTAGGTTTTCTTATAAAAAGGACAGCCTCTTGTCCCTAAGCCGGGAAATGTGCTTGTTTGTCAGCAACCCAGAGCAAGTTCCAGACTAAGACTGATTGCTCAGGAGCGAGCTTCTCAGAAGTTTTGCTGTAAAGAGGAAGCGACAACAAGAGAAAGCCACCTTGGCAATTTTCTTGTGAGATGTTCGAAGGAAGGAATCTTTGTGGGCCCGGATAGCTCAGTCGGTAGAGCATCAGACTTTTAATCTGAGGGTCCAGGGTTCAAGTCCCTGTTCGGGCGAACCACCACGTGCTCCACTTTTTCCCCCACCTCCCAAACCACAGAACAGGAAAGACTCCCATTTTCCCGGACAACCCCTGCAGTCCTGCAAGTTGCCTTCGTTTTGCGCTGCGGAGCTACATGTAAATCTGAGTGTGAAAGACTGGGGATACCTGGAATGGAAATTTCTCTGCTGTTACTCATCTCCTCCCACCCCCACCCCTACCCCCACCCCCACCTCCACCTCCCGGACGGTTAGAGAGGAAGAAAGGGGACGATCCCACAAAGCGCCCAGACTGGATCCCGAGAAGACAAATGGCCCTAGGCACACAGAGATCAAAGCAGTTTCTTAGGACGTTCCTGCAGCAACCAGACTGAATGCTGCCGGCTGGATTTAAGAACTCCAGCTTAGGAAGAGAATACCCAGAAACACAACAACATTACTTGCAAAGGAACTCGACTTAACTTCATTAAGTTTACGCGAGGGATTAGTTTTCAGCCAAGGGCCAGTGGCGCAACGGATAACGCGTCTGACTACGGATCAGAAGATTCTAGGTTCGAATCCTGGCTGGCTCGGCTTCACTTTTCCTAAAACGCTCCCAGCGGGTGAAAGCCGCACTTCCCTTGCTCTCAGTTGTTTCAGTCGCGTCCAATTCTTCGTGACAGCATGTGGGTCTTCTTCGCAGAGGTGGTGGGGTGCTTTGCCATTTTCTTTTCCGGCTCATTTTTACGGACGAGGATAATGACTTACCCTGGATCACAGTTACTAAGTGTCCGAGGGCACATCTGAACTCAGGATTTATCCTGAGTCCAGGCCCAGAAATTTATCCACTAGCCAAAAATTTGGGCTGAGTAAGTAAACAGGTCAGGTTGTTCCAGTGCAGAAAGGAATTCTGGCGATGCTTCGAAAAATGAAACAAGAACTGATTTTTGAGGGGACGTAAAAATATTTTGGTCATTTGTTTTTACTCTGAACTTAACAAACACCAAATAAAATGGACATTACTGCACGCATAGTAGAACAATAAAAAGAAGATCGTACATGAAACTGCAATCTTGTATTTGTTCTGCTGAAGTACCCTTCGGCTGGAGACAGACGGTGGAGGAAGAATTAGACGCACCACCCTTATGGCTTTGACCGGGACTGATTCGCTCTTTCGTTGGCAAGGGATAGTTTCGGCTACAGATTGGATAGTGTGAAATTAGGAAGGTTATAAACTCCTTGAGAGCATCATCCCGGTCATATAATTTTTTCATACCCCATCATTCCTGACATATAAAGATCTTAAACACTGCATGCTAAGCAGGTTCAGAAACGCTGGCCACTGAAATTGCTGATGCAAGCCTTAAGTATTACAGTTGCCCACTTCACTTTTCAACCCAGAACGGCTTTTAAAATATTAAAGAAACAGAGTTTATTATACTGGGGAAACGGTGGATGTTTTCTGAAGTTTAAGAATCCACCCAGTGAACATGCACTTGGAAGAATTTGAATATTGGAAATATTTGGGGAATTCTTTCATGCAAGTAATTCTTTCCCAGGAATTGCCCCAGCAACGCCCCAGCCTACTCCTCCAAAGAGATTCTGGTCTATCTTTTATCAAAAAGCTTTCTCCGAAGAGTTGCCCAACGTGCAGGGAGCCTTCCTCTTTTAAAAGCCAATTCAATCCCACGATCATTTTATATGCTATCTGCTATGTGATAGGTAGTTTGACTGGTGATCTTGAGATAATATTAAGGATATTAATGTATTACGCTAGTTGTTCCATTGTATATTTGACTCTTGCATCCAAAACAACTCTGGAAGATCATCTATTAAAGGAAATGGGTTAATTTGAGTATTAACATAAAAAACTTTGTACCTTAAGAGAAAGAAATTTAGGATTTTAAAATTCCCTATCATATAAATGGGGATACCAAGATTCAAAAAAGTATGACAAGTGGGATTTGGTCCATAAAACGCTAAAGCCTATCTTCCGATTCTGAAACTTAATTTTCAGGTCTTACTATTGACTGTTAAGCTTCTTTCTTCTTCAAAGAATGTACTTTAAAACGTACTTAATTTCATTTCTCATCCTTTCACCGGAGTTAGGAAATGTCTGTTGTTTCTTAGGTGCATCCGAGTTTCTAACATAACTAGTTTAGAAGCCTGATGTTCAGGAAAAGTGAAGCCGAGCCAGCCAGGATTCGAACCTAGAATCTTCTGATCCGTAGTCAGACGCGTTATCCGTTGCGCCACTGGCCCTTGGCTGAAAACTAATCCCTCGCGTAAACTTAATGAAGTTAAGTCGAGTTCCTTTGCAAGTAATGTTGTTGTGTTTCTGGGTATTCTCTTCCTAAGCTGGAGTTCTTAAATCCAGCCGGCAGCATTCAGTCTGGTTGCTGCAGGAACGTCCTAAGAAACTGCTTTGATCTCTGTGTGCCTAGGGCCATTTGTCTTCTCGGGATCCAGTCTGGGCGCTTTGTGGGATCGTCCCCTTTCTTCCTCTCTAACCGTCCGGGAGGTGGAGGTGGGGGTGGGGGTAGGGGTGGGGGTGGGAGGAGATGAGTAACAGCAGAGAAATTTCCATTCCAGGTATCCCCAGTCTTTCACACTCAGATTTACATGTAGCTCCGCAGCGCAAAACGAAGGCAACTTGCAGGACTGCAGGGGTTGTCCGGGAAAATGGGAGTCTTTCCTGTTCTGTGGTTTGGGAGGTGGGGGAAAAAGTGGAGCACGTGGTGGTTCGCCCGAACAGGGACTTGAACCCTGGACCCTCAGATTAAAAGTCTGATGCTCTACCGACTGAGCTATCCGGGCCCACAAAGATTCCTTCCTTCGAACATCTCACAAGAAAATTGCCAAGGTGGCTTTCTCTTGTTGTCGCTTCCTCTTTACAGCAAAACTTCTGAGAAGCTCGCTCCTGAGCAATCAGTCTTAGTCTGGAACTTGCTCTGGGTTGCTGACAAACAAGCACATTTCCCGGCTTAGGGACAAGAGGCTGTCCTTTTTATAAGAAAACCTAAAGGGGCCCGTGAGTGAGCCAGATGCGGAGGTTCCACGGCCAGAAATGCCAAGGAACACTCTGGGCCGCCCGCGCCCCGCGTTCTCCTTTTGGCGCACATGTCCCCCGAGATTTCCCCGGGCTCCAGCCTCTTAATTTAACGGATGGCTTGCTTAGGAACTGGAAAAGTTCGGATGTCCTCTCTCGCTTCAAGCCCAGCCTTCTCCAGCGTGTAGCCCAGGAGAGCGGACTCGGCTTCTGGGGCGAAGGAGGAGGGGAGGAATGCGGGTGGGGGCCCAGGAGGGTCCGGGGGGCGGGTACTTGGGAAGAATCGGGACGCGAGGAGGAAGTGGAGCGGAAATCACCTTAGGCCTGGAGAAGGGGGCGTGAGTTGATACTCGAATTCTGCTATTTACTGGATAGCCGAGTGGTCAAGGATCACGAAGATCCGAAAACAAACAAAACAAAACCGGAGTTTGGACTAGATGGTCCCTTCCAACTCTCACTCCTGTGATCTCTTTCAGGACCCAGGGAGGGGTATTTCAGCATGGGCTCCGGGTGTGTTGGACAGTTCACGGCATTTGTAAGAGTATCGAAGTCGAGTATTTGAGCTACACACCTTCCAAAACCCTTGCTAGAGTCTGTCCCCCTGCGCCTCTCATCCTCTATCGCTCCTTTCCTCCTGAACAAAAATAAACGAATGAATAAAAATTCCACCCACATTCCGTGCCTTCACCTCTCTTCTTGTTCTCTTCTAATTTCGTTATCTAGCTTCTAACCACAACACTCACCTGAAGCTACACTCTCCAGAATCACTGATGATCCTTCTAATTACCCAGTATATATGATGGATTTCTCCTCTCTCTTGGCCTTCCTGAACTCTGCGTGTGAATCCACTCTGTCCCCGGGAGCTTTTTCATGACACTGCACTCTCTTAGTTCCTCTCTTACCTATCTGAGCACTCCCTTTCAGTATCCTCCCTGATTTGTTATCCACATGCTTCCCAGGACTTAAGAATAAATGTACCCCCTAGGTTCTTTTCTGAACCCTATTCTTCTCTCTCATCACTCTGTAACAGAAAAACTCATCAGTTTGTGTGGATCCAATTACCATCCATATTCTCATGACTTATAAATCAATCTATCCCTGGTGCTTTTTAGAGGTAGTTGGCTCCCACAACCTGAACCAACTACTAACAGAAATTGCTAACTGGATGTTCCTTAGACAGTCTCAAACTCAGCATATCCAACACATCAACTCAGTGTCTTTCCCACCCAAACCAATCCTCTTTCAAACTTCCTTTCATCACTAAGGGCACCATGATCCTTCCAGTCACCAAAGTTTACAAGTGTCATCTTCCAGTCTTCACTCAAACTCAAGCCACACAGCCAATCCAGCTGTAAAACCTTACTCTTTCTATCTCCACAGCATCTCTCAGGTTAAATTCTTTATCTTCAAACATATAGTCATCACCCATCAAGGACTTATCTCCTTTTGGCTGGTCTGCTTCATTAGCTTTCCAAGGGGTCTTTTTCCTTCAAGTCTCTCCCCACTTCAAACCATCTTCTACAGTTCCCAAAGTGATTTCTCTCAATCCTAGGGCTGACCATATCATCACTCTCTCTCATCTCCCTAATCAATAAATTGTGATGGTTCCCTATTATACTTTTGATAAAATATAGGCTCTTCTGGGCACCCAAAACTATTCACAAACTAGCTTCTTACCTCTCCAGAGGTAAGAAGTGCTTTTGCACTTGTTTTTTTCCCTGATGTCTGGAATGTTCTCCCACCATAATTTCACCTCCTGAAATCACTGCTTTTCTTCAAGACCCATTTCAAGTGCCACCTTGTATATGAGGCTTTTCCTTATCTCTCCACTAATGTCCACACCATAGCTGCCTGTGCCTTCTCCTCTAAAGTTACTTTGACTTGTATAAGTCTTATATAGAGCTATGTTGCCTTCTTTAGAATGTAAGCTCCTTTCATCTTTGAATTCTCAGAATTTCACACAGTGTCTGGCACTTAGTAAGTATTTAAATTAAAGAGTCAACCTGGGGACTCTGAAATTTAACAGCTTAATGTCTGTGTTTTGATGTAATTCTTTTCCTTTCTATACCTATTCATGTTATTTTAAGCATTTAAAAACACTAATTTGAGAAGGAGATAGGTCTATGGGCTTCCCTAGACCCCCCCTGGTCTAAAGGATCTGTAACAGGAAGAAGGTTTAAGAATCCCTGACTTTAAATTATCTCGATTGATGGCTGATTTGTTCTCCCACTCCCAGGCAAATCGAATTTTCTGTCACGCAAACTAATTCTGGAAACATTCAGCAACCCTAACAGCAGTATTCTAGGATGGTGATAAGGAAATTTCAATGGAAAGATACCATTTGGGATTCCTGGTCAGAGGCTTAATTTTTTTTTTTTCTGTCATCGTCTTCTGCCTTTAGGGGCCAACTACTTGAAGATTTCACCACTGGCCTCCCAGTCTGCTCAGGTTTCCTTGGGAACTAAACTTGCTTTGTGTCTAAACCCTAAACCAACATCTCCTGGTGACATAGATCTCGAACCCCTCAAAGCGCTCCCTCCAGAACTCGTTTACACATTGTTTGTAGACTGAAATAGCCTCCCCGAAATGCTTGTCTTCAATAGAGACTCCAGTCTATTCTATTTTCCTTTATTTTTTAAACTTCCCTTGTATGACAGTAAATATTACGGCTGGTTTTGGTTGTTGTACTTTTGGGGTTGTTGTCTTCTTTGGCTGTTCTTTTGCCACCAACTTGTTTTGTGGAGGATAGCCTTTTTCTAAATTAACAAACGAATGAATGAATAGTAGAAAAATTAATAAATGAATGAACGAATAAATGAATGAATGAATAGAAGGACGAATTTATCAAGCCTTCCTTATTCATTGTTTATGACATCCTGGTTCTTTCCTCTGGTGTCTTCCCACCCCTCCGTCGCAGTTTCTTCGCTTGGACAGTGTGAACAGAAGGCTCATGGCAAATGCTAATAGGAATGAGGGATCCATAACCAGCGGAGGGGATAATTCCTTTATCTTTCAAAACAAGGAAAAGGATGAGGAAGAGAACGAAAAATCTTATTTTTACCTCCCCCTCTCCCTCCCCGCCCTCCCCGCCTTTGCTACATTACATTTATTTTCCAACATATCCCTCCTTTGTCCCTAATACATCAAATGTGCTTAACAGCGTGTACAGTATTCCAAATCCATAATTGGGCTGAGGGAGTAAATTTTGTCCATTGTTGGAGTCTTGGTTAGATGGACTTAGTTAATTCCCAGTAGGTCTGTGGCTGATGAAGTAAGGTAGAAAAAGAGACTTCCCTGACCGGGAATCGAACCCGGGCCGCGGCGGTGAAAGCGCCGAATCCTAGCCACTAGACCACCAGGGAACCGTACGAGTTGTTCTCACATGTATTGTATGCATCGGGTTTTTTTTTTCCTCTTTTTCTTCTATTTTTCTTGAAGAAGTAAATTATCTTAAGTCTTTTCAAGTATCTCCTTCCTTCTATCTATTCCTCTATCTATCCAATCAATCAACACGCGTTAAGTATGAGCCCTGTATATTAACCTCTTGGCATTTAAACCAGAAAATTAAAAATTAAAAAAAAAAAACAACAAAAAACACCTCTGCATTTTACCCCGCATCCTGCAGGTCCTTCGAGAACCGCAGGCACAGTAAACAACAGTAAACCACACTAGGTCCATCTGGCTAACGGGCACATTCCTACAGCCACTCGGGATCACACAAAGCCTTCCTTAACAAAGCAAGATCTCTTACCTCACACAACCCCTTCCCCGTCCCCACGAGGACTTGGCGCTTCAACGGTTCTTGGAAGGAACCTAAGCATAACAAAGTCCCAGGAGAGCACTTGGGTCCAGACGCAGAGGGACAAAAACACAGCACTGTGCAAGTACTCAGTCTGGAAACAGACCCTGCTTGCAGCTTGGGAGCGACTTTTGTCTCCTTTACACACGTTAAAATACTGGGATCTCCAGGAACATGATGAACACTCACTTTGTCTCCTTTATACACGTTAAAATACTGGGATCTCCAGGAGCATGGTGAACACTCACTCAGCCCTGAAGTCTTCTTCTAGGACACCCTGGGGAAGTTTGAGATCCGCAACTCTCTGAAGAGCCTGGGGAGAAACGCTGGAGGAAACCAGCCCCTCCAAGGCGGAGGCGTAGTAGTCTCCTCCTGCCTGCCAGTTTGGTGGAACCGGTTTAAACAGGACTCGGGCTTCGAAGGAACGCAGGGAAAGCTTCCAGGATGACTGACCAGGGTTGAGAATCTTCATCAGCCCCAACGCCTCGTAAACTGGACTGAGGCAGGTGGCACCAGACAGAGTCCAGGAAAGTGTTTAAAGGCCAGAATGAGCTGGCACCAGGATAAGAAGAGAGGCAATCCAACCATTCAAGTCAACAAGTGTTTTATTAAGCACCGATTAAGTGTTAGGTGTAAGGAGGAACCAAGAGCTCTAGGAGCATACATTCCACTAGGAAGGGTATCGTGGGGAGAGTGGAGGTCAATCCAATATAATTTGAGGAGGAGAGCAGCGATAGCCACGCGCAGGATCCCTACCTAAAGGCTTTCCAAGAGAGATGGCATCGAAATGGACCCTTAAAGCAAGAATAAAAAGTTGGTGAAAAGGGGACTTCCTTTGTCTGCAGAGCCTAAGGGAAATTTACAATTAAATGAAATCATATGGAATGATGCAAAGACACTACACCAATTTTCAACCTCCCTCCAGGCTTCAAGTCTTATAGTTTCATCTCCGAGGCGAGAGACATTTAAGAGGCTAGTTTCTTTCAGTCGACAGAGTTCGGTGCTTATCAGTTCTTCAACCTTTTCTCCTCCCGCCTCCGCCTAGCCAGGGAAGAGGAATAGAATCCGAGGGAACGGTAGCTAAGATTATAGAGAATCATCTAGATCTCTAGTCATATAGGTAATCATCATCTATAATTGGCTATGGCCAGAACAGGGCAGGACAATGTCCCTTACTGCCGAAGGAGGGTACTTAGTAACCTAGGAGCGGGAGCTGCGGGCTCTGCTGGATTGGGAAAATGTGTTGTATGAAGCACTGAATATTCCTATCTTGAAAATGTGAGCAGCAGAGTCATTTGTCCCCATCCCTAAATCCCATAACTCAATGAAAAATAGAGTTCTTTTCAAGCCGGGAAAAAAAAGTAGAGGCAAGCATTTATGATTTCTGAGTTTACTTTTATTCAGGAGAACATCAGCAATACATCCTACACTGTGTACGGTTTCCGATTACTCCTCAATCCCTTGTGTGCTCTCCCAATTTCTTCTTGAAGGCAAATCTCTGCCTCGTGTAATTCAAGATTCTCTCCCAAGAAGAGGAAGGGCAGCCAGTAAATATCCCACTCTTTTGTATCATCATACTTTGGGGTGGGGCACTTCTGGAATGTGATATTTTGACCTTCACACCGTGGTCTGATGGGTCCAATCTCACACACTCACTAGGTCTAATTTCAGGGACGACTTAAAAGATCACCATTTTTTTTTGACTTTTTAAATATTTGCAGCCACTGTTTACTCTGGGAAATCTCTGAATATAATTTACATATTGTTCTCATCCAGCTTTCCATAAACGTGCACAACAGGCACCCCAGTCTCACTCAAGCACTCAAAGTAATAAACACACATTGCTTACAAGACAACCTCCATTTCCCCCCTCAGGTACCTTGGTGCAAAGGTACCAAGGACCATGTAAACAGTGAAGAAATCACATAAACAACTCATAATCATTTCACACAATTCTCCATTAGTAATTTCTGCTTTTACACCAAGGTCCTAAAGTCCTTTAGGCCTGGAGTTGTGAAGTTCCCTTAGAACGGAACTAAGCTGGGGTCGACTTGGGGTTACTAGGCAGCTCTGGCTTTAATTGAATAGTGGAATGATTTAGTTCACTTTGAGGAAAATCTAGATTCAGAAATCATTTCAGCAGATGTTTTAGTATGGCTTGAGGGTGGAATGTGGGAGAGAATTGAAACCAGAGACCAATTAGGAGACTATTGAAGTAGTTCAGGTGAAAAGTTAACAGACATGCTAAGTGAATAGAGGGAAGGGACAGATGTGAGAGATGCTGTGGAAGTAGAAATGACAATCAGCAATTTATTAGACATGTGAGATTAGTGGGTGAAGAATAGGGATTGATTCTGATTACAAACTGTGTAGCTGGAAGAATGCTGGTGCCCTTAGCAGAAATAGGAATATTGGGAAGAAAGAAAGTTGGATTGGGAGGAGTAGAAAGGGTAGGAATGTTAGGTTGTGTTAGTTTGTGATACTTCAGGGACATTCAACTGGGAATCAAGAAAGTGATGATGTAGGACTGGAGGATGGAAAAGACCACAGCTGGAGATATATGTGAGAGAGAGATATTTAAATAGAGATATAAACATAGATATGGATATATGTGTAATACATATGATATTTAAACCAATGTTAACTGATGAATTCCTCAAGAAAAGAGTAGAGAGAAGAGAGAACAGGACCCCATATAGTCTCTTGGTGTATTCCCACAGTTAGGGAGCAAAATAGGAAGGATGACCCATTTACCAGGAATAGTTAACGGTCACTCTTTTGGGATATAGATTCTCATCCCCTCCCCACTGAAGTATAGGGAAAACAAGCAGGGTGGGCTGGAGGGTGTTCTAGTGTCTGGATTCTGAGGGTCCCCAACAAACCCAAAATATGAGAGACTTTTAATAAATACTGTGCCCCCAAAGAAGAAACCTAATCAACTCAGTGGAACTGAATGGAGGAGAGTTTGCATATTCCCTTTATGAAAGTTGAAAATAAGAATGACTGAGGATTTCTCCAAGGAAAAATCTTTCTTCCTGTTCTTAAGCAACCTGAGAAAGGCAGCTTCTTTTGCGGCCTCCACTTTCCCTTCTCATGAAATCTCCTAAACCCTCTGCAGTATAGCTTTTGACCACATTATTCAACTGAAATGGCAATTTCCAAAGTCACCAATGATTCCTTAATTGTCCAGTGTAACCACCGTTTTTCAAACTGCCCAATCAATAGACTTGCAGTTCCCTATTACTTCTTGGATCAAAAATAAGCTTCTCTATTTGGGTGTTTGAATCATTTCACAACCTGCCTCCCTTTTACCTTTCCAGTCTGCTTAGGCATTGTGAGTTTCCTTCAAGACTCATTGTAAATGCTCCCTTTTGCATGAAGCTCGTCCTTTTTTCCCAGTTACCAGGGTCTTTTTCTCCAAGGTCACTTTGATTTTGATATGTATGTCTTATATTTCTATTAAAAATGCTAATAATATGAATTAAATTTAAAAGTGTGTTCATACACTTTGTGAGGAGAGGTAATTAATTATTAAGCATTTAGTAGTACATCCCTGAAATAAATATGTTGTTCCCCTTCGAATGTAAATTCCTTCAGGACAAGTATTTTCACTCGACTTGTTTTCTCAGAACATAGCTATAGCACCTGGCACATAGCAAGCACTTAAATGAATGATTCTTTACCTAGAGCCCTTGAACTTTATTTTTTGAAGCTAATGACTATATTTCCATTTATATGTTTTCCTTTATAATATAATCATTTGCTATAATGTATTTTAAAACACTAATTTTAATAGGGGTCCTTAGACTTCACCTGACTTCCAAAGGGGTCAGTGACATAAAAAAAGGTTAAGAACCCCTGAGTTAAACTCTTATGGGTTGATTGTTGAATTCCATTAGCACTCCCCAGCAAAATGAGTCAGATGAGCTAATCCTGGAAGCATTCAGTTACTCTAACATTGGCATTCTGGAAAGGGTAACCCATACCTTTTCCTTTGCATGGGATGTGGGCTTCCTGTTCTGGACAAGAAGACTGGTCATTTGTCTCAGCCTTTGCCCTTTGCCTTTAGGGCTGGTCTAGTCTAGTGAATACACACTCTAGTAGGATACTTTATTTTGACTAGCTTCCCCCTCCCTGACTCCTCAGGTTTCACTGATGTCACTTTGTGCTTCAGCAGAAATTGCAGTAAATGCACAATTCCCAAGAGTCTCTAAGTTGAAATAGTTGACAGGTTTGTATGGGATAAAAAGACCCTTAAATAAATGAAGAGTCTTCTCAATAAGAACAGAAGGAAAAAGATTTATTACAATTCTCGAGAAAGGGACGTCCTTCCACCAGGTTGGGGAATCTGATGGAAGGAGGCAACTTACAGAAATTTAAGCACAATTTTTATACCCTAACGCAGAGAATCCCACCTCTGCACTATCTCACCTCTCCATTGACTAGGAGGTGGGCTCACAATCTAAGCGCGGAAAAACTAGACAAACCCCAGGAAATCTTCACCTATCCCAACACAATTACCTCATCTAATATCTAATTTAACTGCTGATGTGGCTTTAGAAAGGAGGTGGGGGGGAGAAGCGGGAGCTGGTCGCATTGATAACGCAACAGTACAACAAACAAAGGGGAGATCTGAGTAACTTCCAAGTTTTGGCTACAGCCCACAGCACTTTCACAAAGAAAGTTGGTAGCTGGTAAGGGAGAGGGGCCAACATGCAGTCAACAAGCCCTGGATACCTGAAACTCAGGTATTCAGTGAGAGAGGCCTTATGGAAGAGAAATTTTATTTAGAAAATCCAATATTCCCTATATTTTTATTATGAAAAGTCTTCATAATCTCCTCATCTCACTCAGGTTAGTGGATAAACTGAAAGGTCAACCTTCCTTGGATACTGTTACTTGACTTATGGTATCAAATAGGATGGGACTCCAGTCTGGCCCATTTCCTTTGTCTCTTAAACTTCCATTCAACCATAGTAAATGGAATCTCTATTTTATGTAGTGAATTAATTTTGCAAAGGATCTACCTTTTGTTTGATTGTGTGTATGTGTGTTTAAATAAATAAGAGGAAGTTAGCACATCTGCTTTTGTAATTGTTAATGTAATTTATTTTCTTTCCCCTAATATCTTTCTATCTTTGGTTCAAGGCAGAAACCAATAGGAATGAGGGAGATGTGTTTTGGATATTGGAGGGAAGAAATTCTGAAAGGAGAGGAAGAAGGGAGAGAGGAACAGAGGAAGAAAAAGAAAAGAAAAATAAAGAAACTATTACATTTTTGTTACATCACATTCATTTTTTAACACATGCCTCCTTCCTCTGCTCTTCATTTTTAACCTGGAAGGGACAAAAGCAGTTGAGAAAAACCACCCAATATGTCAACCATGTTTTACAATAGGTGCAATACTCTAACCCCATAACCCAGGATGGTATTAAATTTCATTTTAGCCCAGGTACTGGTCAGAAGGATTGAATTGATAGTTACCAAATTCCTAATAAATTACATAAGAAGTAAAAGAAGCAGGACCATTAAAAAAAGGAACTTCATAACCAACAATCGAGCCCTGGCCTCCAAATTCTAACCCTAGACCACCGAGACTTGTGTCAGTGTTGCTATTTCATAGTCATATCCTATTATATAAAGTTTTTTGCCTGTCTTTTTTTGAATGTTTCCCGTTGAAATGAACTACTTATCTGGTCTTAAATTCTTTAGGGTATCTCCATCTATACATGCATTCATTTTTCTATCTACATATTTATCTAATCAACCCACACGAATTGATTAAGTGCCTACTTTATAGTTGTGCCCTCCTGATTCAAAAAGGAAAATCCCCTTCCTCAAAGAATTTACATCCCAGTCTGGGAAACAAGACATACATAGAGGACCACGGGTACAATATGTACAACGCAATTCCCACGGAGAAGGAAGGGGCAGACACCTGAAACCACAAGTATCCCAGAACCTCGACTTTAACAGCAAAGATCTTTCCCCTACCCTCCCTCACCCCCAGTAGAATCTGGAGCTTCAGAGGCTCCGGGAAAGGATTTGAGCATTCCAAAAGCCTAGGGAAGTACTTTGGAGGGACCGCAGACTGACAGCAACACAGCAATGTGTAGTACTCGATATGGAAAACGAGCCTGGAGACTGATCGAGAGCAATATCTGTCCTGTTATACACACTGTATGTACTGTAGGTCTCCAGGAGCCGGGGAAACACTCTCACTTGGCCCCTTGGCTCTAGGAAATCCTTGGGCAGTTAGCCTAGACTGCCTGGAGAGTGCACTTCCATGTGATGATCACTGCAGTTCTTGAGTTTGTCCATCTTCAGTGAACGTGGCATAGTAGCAAAAATGCAGAAACCTTGCTATAAATTCCCATTTACTGCTTCTCTAACCATAGACAAAACACTTCCCTTCCTCACACTTCAGTTTCTCCATCTGTGAAATGAGAAAAAATAACAACTGTGGCTTAACTTCAGAGGTTTATCTTGAGGACCAAATGAGGTAAGGTAAAGTTCTTTGCAACCTTTTAGCCTTATGTGAATGTCATTTTTAAACATTACTATTAGTTTCACGAGGGATCGCTATTTCACAAGACACTCATGTAATTCGTTTTAACCTCTCTAACCAGTTTCCTCATCTATAAAATCAGAAAGCAGTAATTTTACTATCTACTTTACAATTTGCTATGAGGAATGGATTTTGAGACGGGTAGCACTATATATGTGGGAGCTGGATTTGCAGCACAGGCCATTTTGAGTATCTTATTTGACAAGACTGTAGGAATTTTGAGGTTTTGTCTGTAGTTTATCCTCACAGCCCCTGCTCTGAACTCCTACCTCACCTAAAAATGTCAGCCCACTTTTCTTCCTCATTATCAAATGGGATTATCAGGTGATACAATAAATGCATCCCAGAACAAATGGACCCATGAATACCCTGGACTCAGATATGTCTTTATTGATTTCCTACCATATGCAGGAAACCTCCAGAGGACTTAAGGACATTCACTAGGCCTTAAAGAATTACTGTGAGTAAACTGTGACTTCTCCCTGCCTGAGTTCAAATCTCTCTTGTCTCTTCCAGAGTGTCTGCCAGGAAAGCTTAGGTCAGGGGTGGGGAACCTGTGACTTTGAGGATACATGTAGCCTTCTAGGTCCTTAAGTGTAGTCTTTTGACTGAGTCCAAGCTTTACAGAACACATCCTTTTATTAATGGGATTTCTTCTGTGAAGTTTGGATTTGGTCAAAGGGCCCCCTTGAAGACATAGAGGGTCACATGTTTCCTCGGAGATGAAGACCAGGGGCACATGACAGGCAGTAGAAAGGGAGAGTGGTACTGTGAAAAATACTCTCTTATGGTTCACAGTAGGACAAATTGAAAAGGGGGGGAGGTGATATTAATAGTTTTTATGATCCCCAAATATAAGATGTCCTTATTGATTTTCTACTGCATGTAGGGCACATAAATGTTGAGACAGACACAAGCTTACTTAGTTCCCTTATTTGTAAGAGTTGAAATGGTTGAATATTCCAAATGTTCTATGACTTTAGGAAAGCGACTCAATCATTTGAGACACCCGTATTCTGATGGAAATGTATATATGATGGCACTTTTCCATAACACTTCTTTGATTTTTACTAGGAATGATGTGGCATTTCTGATTCAGGCTTCATTGAAAAACCCTGAGAGTATAGATGGGATTGGTTTCTACAGAACTTCCTCCATAACTGCCAAAGTTAATGGCATTTTCTCAATCCTCACATTTCTATCTCTAAAGCCTTTGACACATTTCATAGCTCTTTCTTCCTTCTCTCTAGATTTCTGTGACAATACTCTCTCCTGATTCTCCTCCTAGCTATATGACCTCAGTATCCTTTGCTGGATCTTTATCCTTCATCCAGGTCATACACTAACTGTGAGGGTCCCACAAGGCTGTATCCTGAGTCATCACTTTTCCCTCTGTACCATTTCAATTGCTAATCTCATCAACTCCCGAGATTCAATTATTATCCCTATGTTGGTGATATTCTAATTTACTTATTCACCTTAACCTCTCTCCAGACCTCCAGTCAACTATTTATTAAACATTCCAAACTGAATGTCCCACAAGCACCTTAAAACCAATAGGGAATTGATTCAAATTTGCAAGAATGAAAGCCAATCCCCAATTGGTAAGTGTTCAAAGGATATGAATAGATAGTTTCCAAAGGAAGAAATCCAATGCACTGTAATGATATAGAAATGCTCTCAATAGCTAATAATTATGGAAATGCAAATGAAAAGAGCTCTCAGGTTCCATTCTATACTAACAAGATTGGCAAAGACGACAACAGAGGAAAATGACAAATGTTGGGAGGAATACAATAGTGAGTTATTGGTAGAGTTGTGAATTGGTGCAACCATTATAGAAAACAATTTAAAACTACACCCAGCTACTAAACTTGTACATACTCTTTGACCCAATAATACTACTATTAGGTTTATGACCCAAAGAGATCAAAGGAAAAAGGAAAAAAAGGACATGTTAAAAAAAAATTATAGCAGTTTTTTTTTATGATGGTAAAGAATTGGAAACTAGGGAGATATCCATCATTGGGAGAATGGTTGAATAAATAATAATATATGACTTTAATGGAATGTTATGGTATTGTCCTAAGAAATTAAAAAGGGGATAATTAAAAAAAAACAAAACCTGGGAAGGTTTCTATTAACTGATAGAGTGAAATGAGCTCTAAAAATGAGCTCTAAAAAACCAGGACGTTATTATGCAATAACAACAACACTGTAAAGACAAAGAATTTTGAAAGACTTAAAAACTCTGATCAATGCAGTGACCAACTATGATTTCAGAGAACTCATGATGAAACACAATATGGTACCCACCTCCCTACCCAGAGGTGACAGTGTCAAAGTGGAGGTTGAAGCATATATTTTGAAAGGCTTGTTTAATTCTGGGATTTATTTTGTTTGACTATACATATTTTTATGAGGGATTTTCTTTTTTTCCCATTTTTTTCAATATAGGAGGTTGGTAGGAGAGAAAATTGATATTTGCTAATTGGATAAATGAAACTATTCTATCACTCTTTGACTTCTTTCCAGTCCATCAAAAGCAATGTCAAGAAACATTCATTAACTGAAGTAATTAAAACAATCTTATGTGGATGTTTACCTTAATCCCATCAATATGGATCCTCCAGAGGGTCCCTGAACCTTGTCCAATCACCATTCTGGTTACTTATTTCACCCTGGGTCAGGGTTCTCTCTTTGGCTTATCTGGAGAGAGCAAAACTGAACTTTTTAGCGAGGGAACTGGTAACCAAAGAAAGACTGATTAGGCTTCTTTTAAATTAATCCCAAAACTTCAGACTTGGATAATTTTTAAATATTTATTATATTTCTAAAAGTGGAAGGGGAAGTTGGAGGAGGTTTTAGTCAGATTCCACACTACTGAAAATGCAAAGTCCTTAGCACTTAGGCTGACTGACTTTTGAAGGGGGAGGAAGAGGAGCAGGAGAAGGAGGAGAAGGAAGAGGAAGAGATGGGGAAATGAATACATGTGTACTCTAAGTTCAAAACTACTCTCCACAGATATTCAGAAATAATGAAACCTCTTAAATTACACTACTCAGTTAAAAAAATTATAATGATGTTTAGAGAAAGTAGAAAGGTGGTTCTTTTTTAAATGCAGACTCTCCTCACCTCTCCCATAGGCTATTCAATAGCATTTTGAGTAATTTCTCTACTTCAAGTCCCTCCCCACTCTAATCTATCCTTCACTCAGAGATCGAACTGTTTTTCTTAAAAGTACAAGTGTGATCAGTCAGCACCACCCCTTACTCCTATTCAATGAACTCCAAACATTAATTGGCTTTTAAAGCCCTTCACGACCTGAATCCTCCCTACCTTTCCAGTTGTCTGACACGTTACTCCCTTCCAGGAACACCATGTTCCCATGACACAGACCATACTCTTTCTCTAACCTCTCTCCATTTCCCAACTCCACACCTTTTCATTGACTGTCTCTCATGTCTTATATGCTCTCCCTCCTCACCTCTACCATCTGGCTTTCCGGTCTTTCTTCAAGGTTTGCCTGAAATCCTATCTTCTGTATTTTTGCCTTTCCCTATCTCCTATCCCTCCCATTGTCTTTCTTTTGAGATTACAGTTCATTTACATTGTATGTATCTGGTCCTATGTTATATGTTCTCTCCCCCTCTAGAATGTGAGTCCCTTGAAGGCAGGGGCTGTATTGTTGTTTTTGTGTTAGTAAAGTGTCCAGCACATAGTAAGCACTTAAACGCTTGTTGGCTGACTGACTAGGTACTGGAGATATAAAAACAAGAAATAGAGAGTCCCTGGCTTCAAGGAGCTATAAGTTTGGATAGAAAAAATTGGATCCAAATTGTGGTGTACATTTCCCTTCATCCAGGTCCCATAAAATGATCCCATGAGATTTAGGTGCTCAAGAAGTGTCCATCTCCTCTGGGGTCGGCAGGGAACGCTTGGTATGAATCGTCTCCTCCGTGGCAAGAAACCGGGAGTTAATGTGAGAGGACAGACAAGGAAAGGCCTAAGAATCCCTTTCTAAAATCTCAAAAAACGCATACATATTTCATATCAAGAATTATGAAAAATAAAACAACTTATAATAATACTATTAGGCGAGAGCGAAGAAGTTTCTTACTCAAGAATTTACAGTTGAAGAAGCGCTTTCGAAGCCTTCTTAGCGCAGTAGGCAGCGCGTCAGTCTCATAATCTGAAGGTCCTGAGTTCGAGCCTCAGAGAGGGCACAATATTTTGAATTTAAGTAGAAAAAATTTCTTCCCCACCTCCTTCCTCCAAGCCGTTATCTAGGTGTTAAAAGACAAGGAAGTTAAATAATGAAATTGGTTTCCTGTATTACCCTGTAACTAGGAGAAGAGGGAAAAAGCATGGCGTGGGGGAAGATTCCGACAGATCTCTGGTGTTGTAAGAGGAAAGGATTCACTTTCTGCGAAAGGAAAGAGGGTCTGTGAACATTCAAGAATATAATTCTTAGTTTCCGTTGAAAGAAACAAAACGCATATGGTTCGGATTTGCCTCGCCGCCACCAGCACGCACACAATGTGCAATAGTAAAAGCATCCTCTTATCCATCCCAAAATGGTTGAAAGAAAGAGAAGAATGCAAGAGCCTACCGCTCAACTTTGTACAAGCTCAGTGACTGAGTTAATCTGCAAAGCTCGAGAAAACTTTATCCAGACTCTGCTCTCTGCCTCAGGCCAGGGACCGTGATGTCTCTCCCCCGGGGAATATCTGAGAGCAATCACTAAAAACATCTGCGTTAAGGTTTTGCAAATGACACCCTCCCCCACCCTTCCGGAGAAAGGAATGGGGAGGGGTATGGGAGGAGATGCTGCTTTTTCTCAATTGAATTCTAATTGCTACGTAGCTTCTTGTCTGGCAGAAGAAAAACAGATCTAAGGCAACTATTCTATTTAGTTTAAAGGGAAAGCAACGCCGTCTGGTGGAAATTTTGGACAACGCAGTTATAAAATATTCGGTAAGAATTTGAATGAGTTGTCTGTGCCTGTTGTACCCGTAATACGTAATACCATTGGAGTTCGCTAAACAAACAAACACACACACGTAAATAGGACTCCAGGATTCCTCAGGGAACTGTTTAAACTTAGTCTTTAAAGGGTAACAAATAAAGAGAACTTGGGAGCACAGGTGGAGAAGCAAAACATCAAATAATGAAATGGGGTGGTTGTGTGACTAATGAAAATAATAGCTAACATTGATATAGAACTACTATGTGTCAGGGATCGCACTAAAACCTTTACAATTATTATCTATCTCACTTGATTCTTGCAACTACCCTAGGAGGTAGGTGCCATCATCCTGATTTTACAGATGAGGGAACTGAGGCAAATGGCAGTTAAATGACTTGCCCAGGGTTACACAGATAATGTCTGGGACTAGATTTGAATGCAGATCTTCCTGACTCCAGACCCAGTACTCTATCGACTGCACAAATTGAATGATCACCTGCTAAGGATATTGGAGAGAGAATTCCTTAATAAGACAAGGGCTGGATGTTTTCTGAGGCTGTTTCCCCATTATAATTCTATGATTAATGATTGTGACTTTTCACCAAAATGAGGCTTACTGTGACAAGATACAAAGAACAAACACTCCCATGGTGTGCTAGGTATGATGTTTGTCTCCTTAGTGAAAGTCCTAAGCTTGAATTCCAGTAAAAACCAAACACAATTTTTTTGTTTCAAAAACCAAAGTGCCCCAATTTGTGTGCCTGTTGGGTAATCTTCTAAGTTACCAGAATTTATCATTCCTGTCTCAGCAACTAATTAACTGTAAATTTCCAGGTTGGTGCTTCAGACTAATAAACAAATGATTTTTATAGGGAAAATCTGAGGTATTGCTTTTTGACTCATGCAACACTGTTTTCCTTTATCCTTCAAATCAATACCCATTCTAACACAGCAACTGTGACTCATATATCCTGTGATGAACATTCCTTGTTGAACACATTTTTTTTTTTTGTATTTGTCAAAGTGGATCAATCTGAATTGTGTGAATACATTTAATTCCCTGGTAAAACTCTAGGGATAATCTCTTAACATTTAGAGATAGAAAGACACAGACTGGATTTGCCAAGAATATATCATTCCATTTCAACATAATTTCCATTACTGACAAAATAATTACACTGATAGAGGAAAGAAATTTTTTTATATATATGTATATATATATGCATACACATGTATGTAATATGCACATATGTGTCCATGCACATATGTGCATTTATGTGTTATATCCATGTGTATACATATATAAACATGTAATATGATATGAATTTCAGCAATTAATTTAGCAAAATTTCTCATCTTGTCCCTGGAAACAAGATGAAAAATTATGAGCCAGATGACAGTCAATTAAAAGGATTCAGAAATGGTTGAATGATTTGACCCAAAATATAGGTTAATATATTAGGTTTTATATATCTAGGTTAATATATATTAACCTAGAAAAAAATCTAGTGAGTAAATGAATGGAAAAAACATTCATTAAGTGCTTGCTAAATGCTAGACATTACACTAAGCAATGAGAATATAAATATAAAAAAGCAAGACAGGCCTTGTTCTCATGGAGTTCACTTTCTAATAAAGGAAAGCAATACATGCAGTGCACTGAGAGTCTTGGAACACTGTTTTGCCCTAGGAAGACACAAGCATGGTGACTAGTCACAGGAGAGTTAATTGACTTTTCTTTTTTCTGGAATGATAGTGTTGGCTTGATTTATTTTCTCATAGTGAGGATGGAAATATTACATTCAGAACAACATGACAGGAATATGGCTGGAGGGCAGTGTCTACCAAATGTGGTGATCTTTCACCACTAGAGTGCCTTAGGGATCTGTACTTGACACAGCTATTTGATAATTTTATCAATGGCTTCAACGGAGGTTTCGCTCCTCCTTATCAAGTTTTCATATGACAGACAATAGCGAAGGTTACCTAACATGTTGACTTAGAATTCAGAAAGATCACAATAGGACCATGGGCCAAATCTTACTTTGTTATCAGGTGACTGACTATTGAAAATCAGGCTCTTAACGAGCATGTGCAGCATGCTCTGTTGATTTCTCCTTTGGGGCACATTCAGGTTTCCTGTCAGTTGGTGTGTGTCTTTGTGATTATATACTGAACCAAAAATAAGTGTGTGTAAAAAAAGACTCCCCTGAAAGTAACTCAGTCCTTTTCTTTCCCAGATAGCAAGCAAAGAGGAGGGGCAGCTTATTGGGTTTGTCCTTCATTCTCAAAGAGGACCATGACATCAGGGAAATGATGACAAGACTTGTAGTTGGTTTTGATTTGAGTGCAAGGTCAGCAGTCTCACTTTCTCCTCCAGAGTCACCTGTATCTAATGCCCTGGTATTCATCGGGATGACTGGAGATGGTTTAGGATGCAATGGAAGACCCTGGCCATTTTAGACTAAGGTTTTTTCAAATTCTCACTTTGAGAGAAATAATTATTCAAGAGATGAACCCTTTAATTAAAAAAAAAAAATCAAACTGAGAAGGTAAGACCCTTAGGGTTCTTGGGCAAAAGAGAAAGAAACAGTTACTATTTAGTATTTATATTCACTCTGTTCTAGGAGGGCAGGGACCTATTTTCCAGTCTATAAGCTCCAGCGTAAACTGAGCTTAAGGCTTGGTCTTTGAATAAGAAACCTATCCAGTAACCCCAAATTTAAAAAGGCAACTCTTGGCCATGAAAGTGTACCTTCCCTTGGCAGAGCACCCCAGGTAAGGAGGGAGAGGAGAGAGGACAGGAGAAGAGAGAACAGGAGAGGAGAGAAGAGGAGCTGCTACTCACTCATAGGTTGTGTTTGTCCTTCATTCTTGAAGAGGACCATGACATCTAAAAAAAGATTCTCACGAAGGTAACTCAGTCCTTTTCTTTCTTATATAGCAAGCAAAGAGCATGGACAGCAATGGATTTCTGGTGGGTAGAGAAACCTTTTCCTTCTCTCACCTGGAGCTCCCATGAAGCCATGAACATATAGGCTTGTGTTAAGCTTGGAGAAGATTTAGGGGGAATATGATTGCTATTTTCAAATAGTGAAAGGTTGTCATATAGAAAAGAGTTCAGACTAGTTCTGCCTAACACCAGAGGATCAAAGAGTGGAAGATGCAGAGAAGACTCTGGACTCCAAATAAGATAGTTCCTGACCATTAGCATTGTACCAAGCTGAAATGAACTACCTTGGAAAATCAATGCTCCTCACCTCTGCAGGTCTTCAAACAAAAGTTGACTGAACAATTGCCAGGGATATTCTAAAAGGGGATTCCAGTTCATATGTCTATGAACTCAAAGATTCTTCGAGTTTGTGATTTGGTGTAAAGCAAGTGGCTGAGTGAGAGCCAGTCAGTCAACAGGTATTTATTAATTATTTAACCATTATTAATTATTGTGTTTGTCCTTCATGGTGGAAGAGGACCATGATCTCAGGAAGATGGGGAAGGGAGGGCTGTGCAGGTCACCAGCCTCACTTTCTCCTCCAGAGTCATCTGGGTCCAGTAGCCAGATATTCATCAGCGTGACTGGAGATGTCTCAGGTTGCAAGGGAGATCCTGGACCTTTTAGGCTAAGGTATTTATTAAGGACTTATTGTACCAATGTCTGGTGATACAAAAAAAAAAAAGGCAAACAAAACGTTTTAAACCAGTCCTTGCTCTCAAGGAGCTCATAGTCTAATGGAGAGACATCATTTAAACAATGAAATACAAACAACATACATAGAAGGTAAATTGGAAGTAATCAACAGAAGAAAGACACTTGAATTAGGGGACAGGAAAAAGCTTCTTATCCAAGGTAGGATTTTAACTGGAATTAGCAGGAAGTCAAGGTAGCCAGAGAACAGAGAGACAGAGGGAGAGAATTCCAGGAATGGGGGGATAATGAGGAAAAATGCATCCATAGAGATAGAAATCTTGTTTTGGAACTAGTATCACTGGTTCCTAGAGAATGTGGAGGGAGTAAGATATAAGAACACTGGACAGGTAGAAGCCCAGGTTAAGAAGGACTTTGAATGTCAAAGAAGAATTTAATCCTGGAGGTGATACAGAGGTACTGGAGGTTATGAAATAGGGGAGTGATGTGGTCAGATCTGCCCTTGGGATAGCTCAATTTGGCATCCTAAAGATGAATGGACTGGAGTGGGAAGAAATATGAAACAGAGGGACCAACCTGTAAGCTAGTTATGAGGTAAAGATGACTTGTACTAAGGGGATAGCAGTGTCAGAGGGGAGAAAAGGACTTATAGGAAAAACTACAAGAAAGTAAATAAAATGATAAAATTTAACAAAAGGTTGGATATGGGGGGTGAAAGAGAATGAAAAGTTCAGAATAACACCTAGGTTGTATGCCTGGGTCACTGGGAGAATAGTGGCACCCTTGATAGTAATTTGAAAGTTAGGAGTGGATGGGCAAAGAGTTTGTGTTGAGTTTAAGGTATCAACAGGACAGCCAATTTGGAATGTCCAATAGGCAGTTGAAGATGGTAGACTAAATAAAGGATAGGGCTAGATAAGTAGAACTAAGAGTCATCTACAAAGAGATGCTAATTGAATCCATGGGATCTGATAAGATCACCCAGAGAAATATTGTAGAAGCAGTAGACAAGAGGGACCTGGACAGAGATTTGAGGGCTACCAACTGTCATTAGGCATGATCTAAGCATTATCTAAACTGTGAAAAAGATTGTAACTGCCTATCTCATTTAATTCAAGAGTTCCATGAATCTTCTTTTATGGTTTTTCAATCCACAGATACACTTTTTCTTATCTTAGTGGTTGAAGGAAAGAAAAATGATTTTCCTCATAAGCAATGACAAGTATGATTAGAATGACCCAATCCTGAATATTGGAAGAGAAAACTGTAGAACCCTGGCTTCTAGACCACCAGATCAGTCAATCAGTGAACATTTATTAAGCTACACAAATACCCATAATTTTTTCAATGTGAGTGTTCCCTTGTTTCAGGGTCATTAAGAGAACTGTGGGATTTCTCATTGACCTATCCAGCTCCCTCGCCTCCTCCTATTTGACTCCAACACCATTTCATTACCCATCTACTGTTTCTGTCCAAGATATTCAATTCCCCATATAACTATCATTGTACTGATGTTCAAATGCTATAGCTTTCGTCCTTTCCTTGTCACTGAGCTGCAGGTCTAAAAACTGAACTTTGTAGTTTTAGGATAGATGTGTCTCTCTTCATGACTTCCTCACTTCTGTCTGTGCCACTACACAAGTGTTCAAACCCGGTGTTAATGTGAACTTATCCACAAGGAAGAAAGGCATGTACCTTAGGCAGAGGCAATGTGAAGATATAGGAATACTCAATGATGGAGTGTGACTTAGAATACGGTCCCACTTGGGATGAGTGATGATGGGGTCTCTGTTCATCCAAAGAATTCAGTAGAGTTGAAAGAGATGGGGCAGGGGAGACCCAAGGACTGCTGTTTGGGATAGGGACTGGGGCATGAGGTGAGAAAGGCAGAGACCTTGGCCTTGAGGATTGTCCTTTGAGGTAAGGCAGGTTGGTGGAACCACCTGAGAGAGCTTGTGTATTTTAAAGGTGAACTTCATAGGGAAGGACTGTGGATAAACAAAGGAGGGAAAAAGGAAGATCCTTTCAAGTTTTCTGCTAGACTCATGACTCTTTGGGCCTAGATGTTACCTTCCCACCTAGAAGTCACTGATGACTCAAATTTTGTTCCCAAGAGTTTTTCCAGAATCTTCACGATGGCCATTACTGTCACCTAAGAGCTGCTAAACAGAGAGGAAGAAAACTTCAGAGATATTTGGATAGATAGGTAGGTAGGATAGATAGGTAGGCAACACTTAGTGTTTAACTATGTGCCAGGCACTGTGCTCAGAGGGTAGGGATAAAAATAAAAGTAAACATGTCAGTGCTGGCACTGAAGGAGCTTACTTTCTAATGGTGGAAGACAACACAGGATCACAGAAATCTGGAGGGGGGCGAGTTGCACCATAACTGGAAAGATAAATTCAAAACTCACCTCTTGGGTAAGAAGATTAAAGGTTAATTCCAAGGTTCCAGCAAGAGGCACATAAGGATAATGGTCCAAAAGCAGGAGGCCGGAGAGGAGGTGGCCCTCACAGAATGAAGGCAGTGCAGGGGTTAAGGAGGAACAAAACCAAACCCCTGAAGGGGGATGCCTTGACTTTACAGATTTTCCTCTCTCCCCTCCTCTCTTTAGCTTCTTCAGTCACAATTCTCTGTCCCTACTCCCCATCAAATCTTTTAAGGCAACAAAAATGGCAAAGGAAAATATTAAGGGATAGGTGGGATGGAGAAATAATTCGCATTTAAAAATAAGAGATGTCAAGACAATTATATATATGTGTGTGTGTGTATGTATATACACATATATATATATACACATATACATATATAACAGCATGTCTCATTTTCTGAGAAACTAAATTGTGTGTGTGTGTGTCTGTGTCTGTGTGTCTGTGTCTGTGTGCATAAAAAAGCCTGCTGGGATGATTTAGAGTAGACAGTATCACCACAGAAAAACTGAGATAAACTCCTAAAAAGGTCCAATGCCTGAAGGAGAATGACATCTATTAAAAGCACCTCTTAAAATTCTTTAACGGGTAGCAGAGTGGCGCAGCGGAAGCGTGCTGGGCCCATAACCCAGAGGTCGATGGATCGAAACCATCCTCTGCTAACACTTCATTATGTTTTAACATGCAGGTAGAGAAGTATCTTGATAGAAAGGCAGAGAAGTTACCGTGGTGTTTGTTAGCCAGCAGTGTTAAGAGAGGTATTTCTAGGAATAAGGATTTTCGGGAGAAGGGTCCAGATTGCAGATGCAGAAGGGCCGAACACCTATTCAGGGGAAACACAAATAGGGTACTTTACCTCTTGTTCACCTAACTAGCCATATTCAGGTAACGGGACCACCGGAAAAAGAAGGCAAAGCAAAAGCTTGCCGCAGAATGGCTCACACAAGCTACAAAGCCTGCCAAACTGTGCCCTTGAGAGGGGCTGGGGTGGGCGCCGAGGAACGGAGGGAGGGAGGATTGGGCAACACCCCAAATCTTTTTCCTGAAAGCCGGCAGCGGCCTGAGCCCCTTTGGCCCGTTGTCCTTGTCTCTCGAATCCCAGCATCCTCAGGGGCTACCCTACAGGACCACCCCGCACCCCCCCCACACACACCCTCTGGACTGGATTAACCCCCCCGACTACGTAAGATACTTATGGACACGGAAAGAAGATACCTGTAAACAAAAACTCCCTGTCTCAACCAAGTTGCGTTGCTGGGACTGGCGAGGTCAAGGATGAGGTATGCGGGAACACCCATTCATTCCCTAGATCTGAAATGGGATTGCCCATCTCACGCCATTTCCCTCATTCTGAGCTTGCGCTCCGGCTCTCTGTCTTTGCCTTAGGAAGCAGGGTAACATATGTTACCGAGGTTTTTTCACGCAGCTAAATGAGGATTGATGTAAATCCTTAGAGGTCAACTGACTGGGGCTTGTTTACAACGCCTTTCGATAAGTTTTCACCTCGTGTGATAGAGAATAAGATTGGAAAAGGAGAAGGACGGCTTTACATGGGTAAGCAAGGTTGCTGTTTAAATATACATATGGAATGAAAAATAAATCCTACGCGACCACGAAGGGATTCGAACCCTCAATCTCCTGATCCGGAATCAGGCGCCTTATCCATTAGGCCACGCGGCCCCCTGCCTCAAAGGGGCTTTTTTATTTTCCCCAGTTCTTTCTACTAGGAAATACAAACAGGAGTAAAAGTTTTATCATCTTTATTTCATTGGGTCTATGGAATTTATTGTTCACTTCTGGTTTCTAAAATCTATTCAGTGGAAAGATTTTAGTGTAAAGTTGTATCTAGCAACAATCCTTCTGTGGTGATTTAGTGTTCACTATTTAATGTTTTCAACACCCAGTTTTTTTTGAGGTGGTGGAGGACGAACACATAGAGGAAAGAAGGCAGGATTTGGAATCAGGCGAGATCTCGATTCCCAATCTCTGAGACTAATTTGAGGTCTTGGCAAAGTCATTTAGCTTCGATGAGCCACAAATTCCTCATCTGTAAGGACAAATACTGGGACACTGTGGGAAAATTAATTAAGGAATATAAATTCATGTATTAGGTACTTACTATTTGCCAAGTACTGTGTATTCTGGAGATAACAATACAAAATAGTTAATACTGACCATCCCCTGGAGGAATTAACTTTCCAAAACAGGACAACAAAAATTGGAACAATTAGCCTGTTCCAGTCAAACCCAACAATGTATCTAAAATTGGAGAGGAGTGCTTCACACCCTCCCTCAATTATTGTAAAGAACACATGCTTCAAGACGTAATTCCTTCATCAGGTGAGAATGTCTTTTTGGATTTAGGAGTCAATGAAACAAATGTATAAACTATACCAGAACAATCATTGCACACCTCTACTGAATCCATCAAAAGTCAAAACTAATTGTGAACAGTTCCTAGGAATTTCCACTGAATCAATCAAAGATGTAATGTGGCTTCTAGGAATGAAGTGCTTCTAGCCATTGGATGAAATAGCACAAGGAAATGTATTGGAATTAGTTGAAAAAAAGAGATATACCCCTGGACAAAGATACATCAGACTTCAGCAGGAAAGTAATAACTATTCTCTTTGAGGATATGAACATCTTGTGCCCGGGGGACTGGAGTAAATTAGGAGGGAGTGATACATTCCTGTCTCTCCTTCACCCTCATATACCATGTCAGTGGTCAGGGGACTTGAGGTTCCCTACTCCTGTACCATGTCATAAAAGAGACTGTACCAGTAACAAACATTGTATCCAGCTGGAAGTTGATAGAGAACCGATTAGACTCACATAAGGTAGCTTCGGAGAAAGCCAACTCTTTGGAGTAGAGTGGATTTCACCCTCGTGACTCTATCAGAACCCAACAACAACAGCAAAAAGGAAACGCAGGCAGAAACATCCTTTAAGAGAAACTTCCAAAGGATTCCAGTATGGAAGTCTGAGAGCTGTAAGATATTGCCTTGTCGTATACATATCCAAGCTTGAGCCCACTTTCCCCTGGACTCTCTATGTACATGGCAGACACTGAGACCCAGATTTCTGGGGGAACATCAATTTACACCAGGTGTACTTCCTATACCACTGTAGTGTATTGCCTTTTAAAAGCTAACTAAGATGGATTTGCCAGCAATTAATAGGGCCACTGCTTGAAGGCTCCCTCCCAACCCTGAAGAGAAGAGCAGTTAACCACCTTGCTAGGGAAAATGAAAGTTAGGAAGTCATTTGAAAGGGAAGAAGAACAAGTCCACAGGCAAACCTTGAAGTCTTACAGAAAAGTCCCCAACTACTATTCCTTTTCACTCAAGAAAAAATGAATTTAGGGAGAAAGTCTTATGAGATCGCTAGCTGGAGATGAATATAAACTATGAAGGATAAACTCAATTCTCTAAATCCTGAGTCAACCAATAAATCTAATAGCAGCTAACTTGTATATATAACTGTTTAGAGTTTACAAGACACTTTACCTATATTCCTCATGTGACCTTCACACCAACTTTTTTGAGGTAAATGGTATAATTATCCCCATTTAACAGAGGCAGAAAGTGAGACTGAGAGGTTGCGACTTGCAATTATAATTAGTAATTATATATTATAATTATATAATTATTACATATGTAATTATATAATACTATAATTATAATTAGTAGCTGAGGCAGAATTTGTTTCTTGCATAAACTTATCAGTTTTGAGCCCAATAAACCCTCACAAGTCCTTCAGAGAGACAGACTTGTCCTGGCATAGGAGAGGTAGAAAGAAATGAACTCTCAGATAATAACAGTAAAATGAACAGAATTCACAGATCAATTCTGCTTTGAAATCCTCTTGGTGATATAAAAGAAAATTTTAAACTCACTTCTCATATTTTAAACCCATGGTATGGACACAAGATAAGAGTAATAAACAAAAACAATATTTCCCCAAAAACCTCAACCCTAGTCACTGATCTGAAAATGCCAGATTCTAATAAATAAACTATAAGAAAGGATGAAGGTTGAAATGAAAATAAGTAACTCTCCTGATTTTCTCATTGTCCAATCCTGCCCTTTAATTTTTCCTCCTAAGCCTTGACCCAGATCCACAATAGGGCATTTTTCCTCATAGGAGGGGATAGGGACAATGGGTCTTCCTGTTCTTTCCCCAACTGTGCTAAGAGAAGATTTCATGAAGGACCTAAAGAAGCCCTAGTGACTTTGATCAGATGAGGGAGTATTCAGGGTACAAGACTATATATTGCATTTTATCCTGCTTATCTGGATATTCGTGGGGGGTAGGGAGGAGAGAAAACCAGCTAAACCTGATGTAATAACAATTGGGAAAATTGTGACCTTTATATCTTCATACTTACGCTGATCTAAATAACCTGTTTCAGACAACTTTTTTAAGAGACCAGTCATCCCATTTCTAAATCAGGATAATCAAACCATCAGAACTATTGGTAGGTGGCTAAAGTCATAACACCCAGGGAGGAGGCATAATAAGAGATGTTTTGGAATATGACTTTTTTTCCTTTTCAAATATTTTCACTCTAGGTATAAGATGGTATAGGATGCTCTAAGTTTGGGAAACTCCCTCCACATAAGCATTTAGATCATTCCTTTGTAATTTATAGCCTTAACGATAACCTGGGGCAGTGAATATCTAAGTGAATTACTCCTGGTAATTGCACACATTCTTATTGCCAGAAAATCCTGTTCTTCATATCTATGTTCTGTGACACCTTTATGGGTGTATTTGGAGATAAGACAAGTCTCAGGAAAGATTCAAATACTCAAATGAACAGAAATTTGTTCAATTCAATTAAACTTTTCAAAAACACTGATTTATGTGCAAGGCAAATTTCTAGGTACTAGAAATGGGAGGGAAATTTAAAAATCATACAACTTTCAAACTCAGAGCCACTGGACAAGCATTTATTTATGTAACTACTTTGTGCCAATCAGTGCTCTAAGTACTGGGAATACAAAAGTAAAAAATGAAACAGTACTGTCCTCAAGGAGCTTACATTCTATTGTGGGCAAGAGCAAGGAGAGGGGAACAATGTGTTTATGTATAAGCATATGCAAAATAAAATCTGTAACCTATTTTTTTAAAAGGCATAGGTTATTCCTACTGCAATTTCCTAGACTTTTTAGGTGCCAGACCAAGTATGTAAAATACAAGGAGCCGTAAGTGAATTACTTTGAATTATTGGTGTGTATAAAGTTGCCAACAGATCATTAATTGTCACTGATCAGAGCACTTAAAATGGAGAGGACTGAAATGCTTAATTAGGACTGTATTGGATATCTCAGAGATGTCCCAGAGATGCCTCATGGACAGGGAACCTGCCTTATTAAGATTCTAGTAGAGGATCAGTGAATCTGCCTTTGAAATAGGTCCTTCACTTCCTGGTTCCGATGAAGTTTCTAAGGTTTGGGGCTGGCAGGTAAAGACACCAGAGAGACTTGCCAGAACCCCAGCAGTGAGGAAAAGTCACAGAAGTTGACATTCCATAATGAATGGAATGCCTACTTGTAGAAGTCCAAAGTCTGAAGTATCATAAATGGTAAAAACAATATGATTGACTGGACATTAGGAACTAGCAAAAAATATGCTTCCATCTGCTCTCAGGAAAGGTTGATTGATAAAATCCCATCTGTTCATTTGTTGAACAGAGACATCAGACTTCTTGAGGCCCACTTGCATTCTGTAAGGCTTGTTAATAGGATGACAGATTCCCCTTAATTGTACATGTATAGGTAATGCTGTATAAGATAAAAGGTCTCCCCTAATTGTGTATGGGCAGTAAGATGTGTAGAGACAGCATATTTCTTTGGATTAAGATGATTTATGGGACAATTTAGCTCAGAGAGGAAAGCTGAACTTCTGAACTTAATGCAGGGACAAAGAAACATGACTTAGGAGATTTTACATGTTAGCACTGAATCAATTACAAAATAGAATCAGAATCGGTTTGATTTTCTCACTTTGATTATCTGCTAACTAAATGTTCTAGTTCTAGGTATTAGAGAAGTGATACTCATTCCGCAACATTTAGTAGCACATGCTGTCTCTTACATGATGAAATTACCTCTATGCCACTAGAAGGCAGAAAGTACAGTCCAATGCATTATTGATATATATATATATATATATATACACACACACACACACACACACACACACACACACATATATATATATATACATATATATATATATATATATATATATATTCCAGTAAAGTTAATTACACATTTCAAATGGAAATGTGAAAGCAGCCGAAAACTTTAGGTACATCTAAATGAGGGGTATCCTGTTCCTTTTCTGTTGAATTTCTATTCCTCTATCAGTTTTCTCTATGCTAAGAAAAGTTCTGGTATCTATATGGGACAACAGGATAAAATTTGGTCTAATTGTAATCTGAGATTGAATTGTTCTTGCTTACAAAGAGAAAAAAATTCTGATTTGATATTACTCCTTCTCAGTAAGATCTCCTCCATTCATCTTTAAGTGTTTCAGGACTTAAGAGCATTAACTGTCATAGGGTCTTGCCATGGATGATAGCCTTTCCTGCTCTTTCAGTTATTCTTTAAGATAACAAAGCCTTGGCATATGTTCAACATCCCCAACAGCCTTAGACCCAGATACTTGTTATCTGAGGATATGGTAGCCTGCTTCTCAAAATCAACATAAAGATGACATGCAGTTGTGACTTTGGGAAGTGGTGTTTATCTCAGCATTTATCAGTTCATCTTGAACACTAAAAAATAGCCTATGAATGATCTAGACAGAAACTATTATTGTCTGGGAGGAGAGAGAAGGGTTTTTGCAGAAGTTACCCAAAAAAGGGAGGGGCAACTATGAGACTTTTAGCGTGAAATTCTGAAGCTACAAGTGTCTATGCTTCAAAGATGAGTATGGCAAAGATGATATAGCAAACCTGACTACTTTTGCCTTTGCTTCTTTTTCTGAGCAAAGGTGAAAGTCCCTAAGGATGGACTTTCCATGCCCTGATGGTTCAAGAAATGTGAGCACTGGACCACCCAGCAGGACATTACCTCAACAACATGACCTTGGATATGATCGCTGCTCTCATAAAAATGGAAACATCATGGTGGGGCCAGAGATTCTGGACTTTGCCAACCTTGAATACTTTTGGTGTCAGTTGCTTGGTGAGTGCAGACCCAAGAAGAATAAGGAGCACTTGCTCAGCAGACCACATTGTCTTTACCTTCTGGAAAAAAAATAATATTCAGTGTTGAGTGCAACAATGTTTCTGTATTTTTCATGGCTGCCACAGAGTCCTTGGCATCCTACATGTTTTCTATGGGTAGTGAAGTCCATATCAACCCATACTTAATGCTTATATTGTACATTGAATACCAGTGCATGAGTTATATTAAAGCTTCATTCAGAGGGTTTTTCCACAATAAAACTTCTCAATGGTGTAAGAGTAAAGTGAATAAACTCATCCTCTGTGGGATAGGCCCATAGGATCAGTCAGTGTGCTCTGAGAGTCCTTTGGAACAGGCCCCAGGGGAACCCTTAATGTACTGAACTGGGGTACCTTCCCAGGAGCTGGACTTTTTACTAATGGACATCCACTTTGCTCAAATGACAAAGCAACTCCCTATTGTTCCCCATGACTTGGATGAGGGATATGTTAAAGGTGATTGGTAGCCAAGAGTAAGAAGGATAGATTCTTATTTGGAGGAGATTTTTAAAGGTTCTATAGGCAGTTACTGAAGATTGCTCTATGATCCATAAAGAGTCATGGAAACAGCTCTGCCTCTCTCTTTTGGAATTTTTTTCCAGTGCTTTTTCTCTCTTGGACTTTGACCAAGTGTGATTAGAAACTCCCCTATTCCTCCAAATCTCCCTCTCCTCCAGAGTCTTCACCTTTCCAAGCCAAACTCTTCTAGGTGGTATGGTGACCTGATTTAGAGTCAGGTAGACATAGTTCAAATCCCCTCTCAGACATATCTTAGCTTCATGATTTCATGTCATCTTTCTGCCTTTCTTTACATTTTCTTGTAAAATGGGAATAGTAGGATAGCACTTCTCTCCCAGAGTCAGGATCAAATGAAATAATATTTGTGATGTACTTTCCAAAACTTCAGGCACTACATAAATGTTCACCATTAATATATGCCTTCTATCTCTCTGCTGCTCTTTCCTGGACACATTCTTTAGCCTGTGGCATCAGGTACTTTTACTACTTCATGTATGGAGAGATCAGAGCCATTAGTCAAAGGATATGAAGATGGTTTTGAGTAATGGGTGGAAAGTATGAGATGAAATGGTGAAGCTCCCCTTCCCATCTCTCCCCTTAAATCCAGAGGAGAAGAGAAAGATTCTATTCAGGCTAACAAAGCATCAGAAAGAGGGAGAAAGAAAGTTTAGAATGTTTCTTACCTAGCCTTAAGTAGTGAATGGGTGTTGCCTCAGTCAAACTGAGACCTGTTAAAAACAGTAGCTTGTAAAGGTCAAGGTTCCCCAATGTATCCTGGGCCATCTCCAGTTGTCCTGATCTATGTCTGGGCATTGGACCCACCTAGTTCCAGAGGAGAAAGTGAGGCTGGTAACTTTGCACAACCCTCTCTCACTCAGGTTCAATTCAGTTGCATGTCGTGGCATCACCTCCCAGATGTCACTGTCCTCTTCAAGAACAAAGGACAAACAGCAGAAAAGTGAAGATCACTTTGCCTACCGAAAAGCTGGACATGGAGAGGAGGCCTCCACAGGCCTTCAAATCAAAGCTCTATGAAGATAAAGCAACATAGAGAATAGTATGCTCTAACTTAGAGTGCAGAGAGAAATTGGAGATGATGAATCATTAAGAGAAGGAGAAAGAAAACTTGGAGCTTTGATATGATTAGGATTCCTTGTGAAGGTGAGGGAGTTGTGAGATATAGATTATGCCCATCAACAATAATACCATAAGCTTTTATGGAATTCCTTTTATAGGAGAGAGGCAGCATGGTAGATAGAAATCTAACCTTAAAGTCAGGAAGAGCTAAGTTCTAGTCCTCTCTCTGACATATATGGGCCATGTAACCCTGGGCAAGTCCTCAGTGCTCCAGGAAACTGTGTTAGATGATTTGAAGAGAAGTATTGATAAAGTATCCTCATCAGGGATTTCCCTGATGCTAATGATGTCACAGGCCTAGTCTCTGTATATATGTGAAGAGAGTTGAAGCCTTGGGAGAAGTACAAACACTTTCCTTAGACTGTTGGCCAGGTGGTTGTGAGAGATGATCTATAGTGCAGTTTCCTCAGTCGAAGACTAGAAGGACTTTACCCCTTTGTTAAGTTTCTACATGCCATCTTAAGTCTCATTAGCCCCTGGTAAGTTACCATTCCTCAAAATCCATGTGTGAACCCTCTCTGCTTCCTGGTACATGTATGCTTTTCCCCTCCAAATACCAAATATGAGCATAATTGTTCTATTGAAAAGTAGCTGTCATGATGAGATCGGATGTGCCAAGTACTCAGCCAATGGGGAAACGGATAAGGAGGGGTGGTAAGGAACTTGTGTTAGGGCTATAAAAATCTGCTTCCTTCAACCAGCGAGTGAGCACACTCCTTGGCTACCACTGGTTGAGCAACAAGGGCTGTGCCCTTTCTCATGAGAAAGAATAAAGACCTTTTCTGATCTCTAATTCAGACTCCGATATTTATTGAGGTTGTGATCTCTGTCCCACATATGTTCATTGCACTATTCTCTCTTGGCTCTTTTTCTGACTTACTGACCATTCCAACTTAGTTTCTTATATTGACTCATCAATTCATATCACATTCTGTAATTACAGTGTTTCTCAAGGCTCTATTCTGGACCATTTTTTTCCTCTTCTTTCTCTAATCTCTTCCATTCTGTTCTGTTCTCTGTCTTTGTCTCTCTCTGTCTCTTTCTCTCTCTTTCTTCTCTTCTCAACCACAGATATGGACATTTCATTCTCCTACTTAATCACCTGCAAATGCTTGCTCTCTATTGCCACTAGGAGAGACAATCTCCTCTGTTTTGCTTTTAAAGGCCTTCAACCACTCGTCCCAACCTATCTTTCTAATCTCATTACATAATTACTGTGTTACCCACTTGATTTTGCTTTGATATTCTCCCATGCCTGGAATACAATTACTTCTCATGTCTTCCTCATGGACTCCTTCACTTCCTGCAAGCATCATACTCTACAGGAAACTTTTCCTGATCTCCCCAAGTCTGAGTGCCCCTTCCCTTAATATTTTGTATTTATTTTAAATATTTTCTTGTATATACTTTGTGAAATTGGACAAAGCTCTCCTCCTATCCCCTTTTAGAAATTAAGGAGGCATTTTAAAATTAAAATAATCTGAAGCCTTTGGACTATTCAGAAAAAGAAACTTGTCTTTCTTCCTTATGTCTCCAGTTCCAAAACAATGCCCCACTCCTAAAGGACTCCTCCCTGAGGTAAATAGGGTAGAAACCTCATTAGGCAATTGGGCATTGATTGATCCACCTTGATGGGATTAGGGTCATGATCTCATCAACTCTCTCCAGTTCAATTATCATCTCTTTTCAGTTGACTCTCAGATCTACCAGTCTCATCTCAAATTTTTAGATATCTCAAATGTATGTCATATAGCTGTCTTAAACAGCACATCCAAAACTGAACTGATTTCATCTTTCCCCTGGAACTTTCCTTTCCAACTCCCTATTGCTGACAAGGGTACTGCCATCCTCCCAGTCACCCAGGTTTGAACCCTAAGTGGCATACACATGTCTTCACTCTCTCGGCTCCTATACCCAGTCTGTTGTCATAGCTTGTCGATTTTACCTTCTTAATGGCTATCAAATATGCTCCCTTCTTTCCTAGGATACTTCCCATCACCTTTGTAAAGGCCTTTAGCATTTCAAGCTTCTCTGCACTCCTATCCACTCTCCATTCCACTCATTCTAAAGGACTGACTATATCATTTCCCCTATGCAATAAACTCCAATGTTTCCTTATTACCTCCTCACCCTTTTATTTCCCCTTTTTCATCCCACATGCCCAGATAAAGGGCCCTTACCAGTGCTATCTTTGTTCCATGAGCATTATCAACTTTTATACCAAAGGACCAATTTTTGTTCTTGTTCGGGGATTTTTTTCAGTCATGTCCAACTCTTTGTGACCCTTGTGGGGATTTTCTTGTAAATATCAATATTAGTGGTTTGCCATTTTCCTTCTCCACTTCATTTTACGGATGAGGAAAATGGACACCCAGGTAGTAAGAGTCTGAGGCCAGATTTTAAGCTCAGGAAGATGAATCATTGTGATACCAGACCTAGCATTCTATCTGCTTTAGCTATTCATGAATGTCTTTTTTTTTTTTTTCTGGTGGGGGAAATAAAAGTAATAATGTAGGCACAAAAGAAAGTTTCACACTCTTTTCTCTTAAGGCAGATGTAATAATTTTAGAAATCAAAATAATATTTTACCTCTGAAATGTGTATGTGTGTGTGTTTGTCTATCTTATAGGTACCTATTAGAGACAATTTTTGCCTTACTTTGTATCTACAGTAATTAGCCCAGTGCCTGGAATATGCTACATTCTTTTTGATACATTAATTTTCCTTCCTTACCTTGTACATGCCTAAATTTGTCAGGAGCCCTGATTCATTCTTCTGCTTGGAAAAGCCATAGTTGAGGATAGAGATAGATAGATGATAGATAGATAGAGAGATAGATAATACAGAGAATATTTACTAAGAAGTTTATTGGTCCCAGTGATGGAGTTCAGACTCTGGGAACCTCCCTGAACTCCCCATGAATCTTTCCACTTAATCTGGTCTTTGATATTCAAATCTGTCACCCTTGGTCTAGCCAGGCCTTCCATTATCTGTTACCTCTTGATTGCCCCACCTACTTCCCCAGTTACCCCAATCCCATCAAGATCCTCCTTGGACCTTCCTCCCAGACTACTAGACCACCTCTAGATCTTTCCCAAGAACTTTCTGTATATAAATTCCATCTAGCCTACATGAAGGTGTTCAAGTTTAATCCAGCACAGACTGTGTCTAGCTGAAATTCTGTCTGGCCCACTTGTGAATACAAGTGTTACAAATGCTTAGGCTCCTTAAGAGTCAACCCAATATGGCGAATCTTTAATAAACTGTTTTTCTTTGGCTTTAAGAAGGCTTGAATCGAATTCATTTGGGTAGGATCCGGCATGTTGGTATTCCAGGGTCCCCAGCACCCCTGAATCTCAATACCAGGAATTATGCTAGAAACAAATCCTTGCTAGAATCCTTTTTTAAAGAGGGTATAAAAATTACTCCCAGGACATTAAAAATGACTATATTTCATACTTTTCTAAAATTCAGAATTCCATTACAAGGCCCATAAGATCTAAGATACTGCACCCACTCCCTCTTCCTAGGGAATCCCTTTGCCTTAGCTGAGGGTATTCAATCTCATTCCAATCACTTCAACACAGGACTAGTCTTTAATGAGATGGGGCATTGGGCTTCCTTTCCCCAAGACTCTGATTTAATTAAACCTCATATTCCATCAGCAAATTAGTAAAAGTTAGGTGTAGGCTTATGCCTAATACTTTCCCAGAAAAGGGGAGTTTAAAAGGTACTCAATGCAAACTATGAATTTGGTTTAGGTCAAGTATTTATTTCCTGACACAAAAGGAGTACAAAAAAGCACAAGTTTGAATTTGACCAAAACAAAGTTGACCTAAATACATATCCTAACATGTCTTGTCTAGCACGGCTGGGAGATCTAAGGAAAAATGTCCAAAGAGTTTGAAATTCCACATATGTTTCTAAAAGAATATTCTCTTTGAATTGGAAAAGGATACCAATAATCCCTATAGTAACTAGAACTTTTAAAATCTGTACCATTGAAAATAGCTGAAAAACATATATGATAACAGGGGCCTCAGGATTGCAAAAGAGATTGTTTCTGTTTGATTACGTTAAAGTTCAACAAAAAGGAAAATAGAAAATTCTTTAGAAGTAAACTTTTGAGCAGAGACTTTCTCCTTCTCTTTTTGTGTGCCTAGCACAATGACTAAAAAAAATAGTGTTTAATAAAGGCTTTTTGATTGACTGAAAACATTGCAAATAACTGGTAGCAGAGGTGGAGAAGTGAGATATCAAAGAGTAAAATGGGCTTGGCTTTGAAGTAGTAATTTCCTGTTGCCAGAAGTGTTCAATGAAGTTTGACTTCCTGTGAGGGCACTGGGTTTGATCATGACTGAGGTCATTTCCAAATCTGCAAGTTTATGCAGATGAATGATTGTAGTTCTTCAGCATAGAGATACTTTCCTTTAGGAGTGTTTTAATACTAACAAAAAATAAAGGATAGCACAAAATGTTAAACCAAAATTTTTATAATGTGGCATAAGTGGAATGGCCCATGGGGGTTATCTATTAAACTTTCACAAATGTTCCCTGCCTGGTTCCAATCCACATGTGAACACTTGGAGGTAGGATTTACTTCTGGCTCACATGTGACTGTGGATGTTGAAGACTTCTCTTATTGGACACTAAGCCTGAGGAACTGGTGTTTCAGGGGTTGTGCATAAACAAACCACTGGACTCTTGAAGCTACTTCTTTTCCAACAGAGAGAGAAACAGTACAGGTGTGAGAAAAAATTCATTTGGACCTCTACTCTATTCTAATCAGTATCAATTTAATATGATCCCATAAGGGTAGTGATTCTAATTTCCTCAGAACCATGAGCTGCAAATTGTTAGGATTACCTGCTAACTAGAGGCCCTTCATCCTTGTTTTTCTTGTCATAGTGACCAAGCCCATTGTGGGGCAGAAGTCCTCCAATTTATTTTTGTACCACTGAACCACTCTCTCTTGCCCAACATGAGCAGGTGACCATCTTATGACCACTTAGTCAGTGGAGATGTCCCATGCTCCACCCAGTAGATGACCCTTCTGCAATTTGTCATTTTTGACCCTTGAAGCAAGATATATCAATGAGATTTTGCACTGTCTTTTGTATATTTTGTTATCCAACCTTATTTTTAAAAAAACACAAAGTCCTAGAAAAGGGGGTCATCTTAGATTGTGAGGAAGATCTGAGGGGAACATGGACCCTTTAATAAAGTGCCATTGGCTCAGAGCTCTGCCTCAGTCTCTTCTGTTGTAGGTTGGACAACTTTAATCCCCACACTGATGGGGAGAGCAACTGATTCCATTCCCTTACCTTGCCGTATGGTTGTGAGGCTTTGTATGATTGAAATCAATTGAGTCAAGATAAGAAATTTAATTGTTAGATTGAATGGCCTCTTCTCAATCTTCACTCTTGCCCTTTCTGCATTATTTTTATACCGTTGATTACCCTCTCTCAGACATACTTTCCTCTTGAGGATACTATTTCTTTCTTCTACTTCTCTAATGACTCCTTGTCTCTTTTGATATATTTCATTCCAGGTCATATGGAAAAATTGTGGGTACATGGCACAACTCTATCCTTGTCCTTCTCTTTTTTCTCTATAGGTTCTCATTTGGAGATGAATCAGCTACCATGAGTCCTGTTGTCAGTCTCTGCATGTGATTCTTTGATAGACATATCCAACTCTGATCTAACCTTGAGATCCAGGCCCATTGGACATTTTGAACTGAACGTCCTATAGGCATCTCAAATTCAATATGTCCAAAAAAGAACTTATTACCTATCTCGTAAACCTACACTTCTTTCAGACTTCCTTGTCACTGCTCAAGGGTCCAGTATCTTTCTAGTCACTTTGGTAAACAACCTTAAGTTTTATATTGCCATGTCCTAAAATTTGTCAAATTTATGAATGGAGGAATAAAGTATCCTCACTGGCAATAAAGAATATTGGTCGCCTGAACAGGGACTTGAACCCTGGACCCTCAGATTAAAAGTCTGATGCTCTACCGACTGAGCTATCCAGGCCCTGTAAGACAGATTTAGGCATTGCCTTACTCAAAGTAAGAACCTGAAAAAAAAAAAAAAAGACCTTTAAAAGGGCCAAGATCCCCCATTCCATCCCAGGCCATCTCCAATCATGCTGATCGATATCTGGCCACTGGATCCAGATGGCTCCGGAGGAGAAAGTGAGTCTGATAACCTTACACAGTCCTCCCTCACTCAAATCCAAGTCATTTGCAAGCATGTCATCATCTCCCTGATGTCATAGTCCTTTTCAGAATGAAGGACAAACCACAACACAATAGACTTTACATAACAGGATAGCAAACCTGCCACCCTGGTGGATGTCCCAACAGCAGACTCGTAGGAAAAATTTCTTATGCATTTAGGAGGAAAGGGAAAAGGATTCACATTAGTTATCAAGTCCTGGTCTTTCGATGCTAGCCGCCCTCAGCAATCCAAGCAAGGAAAACCACTTCTTTCTGGCTGTTTTGCCCTTCAAGCCATTAATTCATAAATCCCAATGAAAGAGGGCAAGGACATTGGGAGATACTTTGGAAACTGGTCTAGCTTAAGCAAGTTTTGTTTACAGGGTAAGATCCCTGGGTGGGACTCAGGGTGTGGCTCTGTTCAACCTTATCAAGAGTAAACATCTTAAGAGGAGGAATGCAAGGACCTTACTGAAATTCTGACATTAATAAGATCATTTAAGGAACTTAGTTGTGAGGGGAAGGGTAACAAGAAATAAGGATGCTTATCACTTGCTACCAAGGAAAGAATCAGTCCTTGTTATCATAGCCAATTGCATTAAACCAAAGGAAATTCAGCCAGTCAAGCATTTGTTAAGAGCCTACTGTGTGCTTTATTAGGTAGGATAAAGGGGCAAATGGAGACAGTTACTTCTCTTGTTCAGTCTTGTTTGTCATGACCCCGTTTTGGAGGTTTTCTTGGCAAAGTTACTAAAGTGATTTGTCATAACAGGGTTAAGTGACTTGCCCAGGATCAAACAATTACTAAGTTGCCTTCTACTAAGGCTAGATTTGAAATTCATGAAGATAAAAGTTTTCTTTATTCTATGCCCTGTGCTCTACTTACTGCACACAGGCCTATTTGGACTATTTTTAGCTTTAAAAAAATTCTCTTTCGACACTACCAAAGTGATTTTCCTAAAATTTTGGTCTGACTGCATCCCTCTTCTATTTGATAGATTTCCATGGCTACTTATGACCTCTAGTATCAAATAAAACTCCCAGATTGGGCAATTAAAACTCTTCACAGCCTGATCATATCCCACATTTAAAGCCTTACACATTATTACTCTCTGCATACTTTATAATTCAGATAAACTGGCCTTCCTGCTGCTCCTCACACTTAATACTCTGTCTCCTATCTCCATGCCTTTGCATTGGTTGTTCCTGATGCCTGGAGTGCCTTCCTTTCCCATCTCCCCCTTTTGGAATCCCTGGTCTTGAGTGCTGTCTTCTGCAATAGACTTTTCTGGGTACTCCCATCCCTTCTCTAAATCCCAAAGCTACCTTGTATCTTTTTTATTTATTTTCTGTTTACATGTTTACAATGTAACATCCTTGAAAGTATCTTTGTATTCTTTGTATCTTCCACTCCTAGCAATGTCTGACACATAGTAAATATTCATTTAAGCAATGATTGTTGATTGATCAGAATGGTTAACTTGTGTTGACATAATAAGAATCTAGGATTATCTTAAAGTTAGAACTATTGGAGAAATCCTATTTCAATGAATCTGCATGAACTTGTATAGCTTTAGGTACTACCTCAAACCCTACATCCAGGCTTTCAATGCCACATGCTCCTCATCTGCATCTTCCCCTTAGTCCTGCAGAGAATCTAGCCTACCTTCTAGAGGCCACGTCTCACACCTCTCACATTGGCCAAGGTAACAAGAAAAGGAAAATGACAATTGTCCGAGAGATTTGTGAGAAGATTTGAGCAATGGCTCATTGCTGGTGGAACTCAATTGTCCAGCTAATCAATAAAGCGATTTGGAACTATCCCCGCACCCCAATCACTGAACTGTGCATACCCTTTGACCCAGACATATGACAATTAGACCTATATCCCAAGGAGATTAAAGGAAAAGGAATAAAAAGACCTATAGGTATAAAAATAGTGATTCTTTTTGTTGAACAAAAACTAGAAACAAAATTGCTCAGGGAATGACTGACAAACTGTGGTATATTAGTGTAATGAATGTTATTACATACTAAGACATAAAGAGAATTTCTGAGACTTGTATGAAATGATACAGAGAGAAATGAGGAGAATCAAGAAAGAACATTACAAAGATAAACAACTTTGAAAGAACTGAGAATTCGTATGACTAGCTGTGACTCCGGAGGACTAGCGGTGAAGCGTGCTTGCAACTCAAGGAGCAAAACGAAAATACACTGTTGGACGCAGCAAATGTGTGGGTTTGCCTTTGCTTAACTAGACACTTATTCATTTATTTATTCATTCATTTAATCTAACAAAAATCTATCTTTTATCCCTACCACCTGCCACCTCTCCATTAAAATAAAATAAAAAAGAAAATCCTTGTAACCAATATGCTTTTGATCATGTTCATTGGTTACAAGGATTGTGCCTTTCTTTTCTCTCTCTCTCTCTCTCTCTCTTTTATTGGAGGAAGTATGGGGAGGAAAGAGGGAGTTAGCAATAGTATTGGCAAAAAAGAATTTTTAAAAAGAGTGTCATTGAAGCATTTTTTTAATGCACAGAAGAGAAAAGAAGTCAGTTTAAAAAGAAACCCAGACTGGCAGGACAGTTTTAAAGTAACATGCTGAATTTATTACATAAAAATGTATGTAAATGTGTTTTTTTTTAAAAAGTATGTAATAGAGGGTAATATTTTTCTATTATACTTTGTATATGAATAGTGTGGGGGTGTTTATTAAATTGAGGTGACTCCTATTTTGGTGTTTGTGACTTTCTTTGTATTCCCAGAACTTAGCATAGTGATAGCATGTAATAAATAAATATTGGAAAATTCTCCTAAAGAAGGAGAGATGCTACCCTATGGCCTCCAAGTTTCCTGGTGACCTAAGGCAATGAGAAGTTGAGCTAACTTGTCCAGGGTCACACACCACTATGCTTCTTTATCTAGGGGATGGGGACCTGGATCTTGCTGGCTTGTTCACTAGTCGACTTTGTTCACCTGATTAAATAATTATGCATTTTATAAAAGTTGTAGGGAAGGAGATTTTAAAAAACAATAGCTCTAGGCAAAGATCCTTTCTTTTTGGGGGGTGAGAGGTCCGGGTGGGGTAGGAGTGAGTCCTGGACCCTTTGGTAGTCTGGTGAACCTTTCCTGGAATCACATTTGTAAACGCACAAAATGAAATACATGGAATTTCAAAGGAAGCCAATTATATTGTAATAGTTATCAAAATCTTTTTTAAAAATAAGTTCATAAACCCCGAGTTTAAAAACCCCATGTTTCTAGCGTCTCTGATCCAGAACAGCATTCCGAAATGTGTGTTGTAATAGTAATAGTACACTGCTAGAGAAAGAAAAAGTCGGGGAAAATAGGGTTTTCCCATCTAATCAAAGATCCTTTAATTGACAGAGTATGCTTCTCTTCTAGTGATTACGGTCCATTTCAAAGAATTTAGTGGCTAAGTGGCCCACCACGCCCTATATCATGCACAATGTAATACGTCACGAATCCTAAAACATTATGCAAATTAAATCGTAAAGCTTGTTGGGAGAGCACTGTTTGGGAGTATGAACGAAGTAGAATATCCTTATTTCAGTTCTTTCAAGGGCAAAAAATGGACAAAGTATAACTTTTTTACATCATAATTGGACTGAGCGAAAGGAAGAGAAAGTGAAACGTAATTCGTCATAAGCTTAGTCAGAGTCGAATTCTTTTGGGTTTGGCTACCGGAGACCATTTGGTATCGTCAGTACGGTACATCCTTACCTGTTACTCCTTTTTGGAGAAACAGCAAATGATGATTGGAGCTTGCATGACACGTGATTAGTGTCTCTGCAGCAACTCGGAGATGGCGACGAACTCCTTGTTGCTCCTATCTGATTCGTACTGACGATAAAAATCTCTCTCTTTATTTTTTGTTATGGCTAAAAACAGGTATTTTACGTAACAATAATTTCTCATGGCTATCGTCCAGCGAGTCAAATTACATTTGTTCCAGTGAAAAAGCTAGTGAGTTGAATTACAGTTGTTCCAGTGTAAAAGGGTTTTATTGAGGAAAAAAATCGTATTTTCGGAAGTGTATCAGAGTAAGGAGAAAGGCATGGAATAATTACAGTAAAATTTCGGGATGCAGGTATTAGAAAGTGCTTAGTATTTCTTCAGGAGAATGAAACAGGAAGGAAGTGTAAGCAAAAATAAGAGAAAAAAAAGCAAGGAGGGTAACAGGTATAGTATTTCGGTAACCCTAATTAAAGTTGCCAACTCCTACTTTCTTCATTTCATCAGTGGGAACCTGTAAGAAGCAGAGTTTAGAAGCAGCAACGGAAAAAAAATTTTCTTTTACCGTATTATGTTCAATAGACTGTCACCTAAGAGCTTCAGAGGAGACAGTGGAGGAAATGGCGGGTCTCCTTCCCTCCTGACGCTTTTTCTTTCTTTCCTTCTTTTTGGCCTTCTTTCTTTTTGCTTACTCTTCCAGCACGACCCCACGTCTCCCTCCTCCCTCCCCGTCATTTCCTTTAACGCGAGAAAAGCGTACACGCATTGTGAAATTCTAGAAAAGACTGTGGGATGAGAAAGAACCACCGGAAGTAACGAAACCAAGCCGAAAGTGAGATGTGTTAATGCACCAGTTAAAGCTCAGTCAGAGGTAGCAGAGTGGCGCAGCGGAAGCGTGCTGGGCCCATAACCCAGAGGTCGATGGATCGAAACCATCCTCTGCTAAGGAGCTTTTTCGTTTTTGTTTTTTTTTTCATTTTTTGTTTTTTTAACCGTAGGGAAGAGGATCGAAATAGATTTTAATCCCGAAACACAAAGAAGGAGGAGGACTTTCGCGGTCTGTGGCTTTTGATCAGCGTCCTAATTTTACCGATTTTCCGGAGTTTTTCGCCTCTGCGTACTGTTTACAAAAGTACAAGCTGAGCATAAGTAGGCTTCGGAGAGTAAAAACCGCAAAACCACGAAAACATTTTTTTTAACCCAGAAGGGTTTAAGTGTATCTTTCAAAAAATGTCTTTCTTTTTTAAAAAATGACTTTACTCTTCATCCCGCTCCCCCCCTCTTATAACCTTAAAAAAAATAATAAAGCGTCGGTTTATTCAGTATGTATTGGAATAGATAACGAACGCCACAAAATAGATGAAAATTTTAAAACGGAGAAAATAAAAATAGCCCGATTTAAAAAAAAAAAAAAAGAATAAAGCCTATGAAAAGGACATCTTACGCCATGAGCTGTTGTCTAGCAGAGTGGCGCAGCGGAAGCGTGCTGGGCCCATAACCCAGAGGTCGATGGATCGAAACCATCCTCTGCTAAGGTCTTGCGTTTTTACAAATCAGTTACAAAAAGCCGGCATTGCCAATAAAGATGGTGTGTTGCTTTCGGCTACTGTAATTTGCGGTTGCTATGTAAAGAAGGGAAAGAAATACACTAAACCTTAGCCCTTAAGGAAAACAGAACACAGATGGAGAGAAAAGACTGAGTGAGGCCTTACTGACTTCGGCTTCTACCTGGGAGAGAAAGGCACAAGCTTCGGAGATGAGCACAGAACCAGTAACATCATTTTCCTCCTAAATCGAGAGGTAGGGTCAAGAAACTTAAAAGGTCAGGGCGGGCTACTGACCTTTGACCCTTGTGGGCCCTCATTTCGCTTCAAGAAACATGTTTAAATTCTCTCTACTATTTGCAAAGAGCAGGGGTCAGACGGTGGGCTACTACCTCCCACCGTGAGACAAGGGCAGAGGACAAAAATAATTCTACTCCTCATACCCACTCAGTCTTTACTTCTGTAAAGTCGAATAATTCATTGAGCAGGCTGCACGTCCACCGCATTGTCTATAGAGGAATCTTCACTCCAATTAAACTATTTAAGACAACCAAGTTTCAGATGAAGACGAGTTTCACCATCTGAAAATTTCCCATCTCTGGCCATAGCAGAAGGAAAGGAATTAATTCTCTCCAAAAGGGACTGACTGGTTTTAGGGAATAAATAACCTGAGGAGTAGGCAGTTAAACTTCCTTCTCACTCTCTTGTCATATGGTCCCACTCCCACCACTGGACTGAGACGGACACAGCCCGGGGCATCTATAACGTCTTGCTAAATGCAACGGCCTTTTCTCAGTCCTTGTCCTTCCTGACCTCTCTGCAGAATTGAGGCTTGACAGTTTTTCCTGTCTGGGTTTTCATGACACTGCTCTGATGTGGTTTTCTTCTCATCAGTCCCTTCTTAGTCACCTTGGAAGGCTGATCATTCATATGCCCCCCCAAGTCTTTGCCCTGAGCCCTCTCCTCTTTCTCCACTGTCTTGTCAGTTCCCATTTATTTAACCATCACAGTGTGGATAATTCCCATAACTACATATTGCAGTCCTCTCTCCTTGCAGTTCCAGTGTTTCATCTCCTTATCCTTATATTTCATCTCCTGTCTCCTAATCTCCACCTGGATAAGCATCTCAGACTCAATTTGTTCAACACAGAGCTCTTTATCTCACCCTCTAAACACACCCTCTGGCCAACTAGGAAATATACTTGATTTCTTTAAAAAAATTAAATTAAAAGTTTCATCCTTGAGTCTTTACTCTCTCTCATCCCCTTCGTAGTCAAGCAGTTGTCATGTCTTGTCCATTTCAGCTCATCAACATCTCACCTTCATCCCCTTCTTTCTCTACACACAGTTTCAGGCCTGGATTATTGCAAATACTTCCTATTTAATGTTAATAGTAATAATAGCAATAGTTATTACTTATGTAGCATTATAAGGTTTGTAACATACTTTATTACAAATATTATCTCATTTAACATTTGATATTCCTGCAGTCATTCTCTCCTCTTTCTGATTTACACAGTTGCCAAAGTGTGATAGGACTAGATCAAAGGTCTGACATTTGGATTTGATCACTTCCATCCTCAAGAAACTTCAACCTCCTCCCCTCTCAAAAAACAAACAAACTTGGGACAAAATGTAAACTCCTGTTTGGTCTTCCAAACACTCTACAATTTGACTTCAACTTACCTTTCCAAGATAATCGCATATTACACTGCCTCACACATTCTACACTCCTGCAAATGGATGGGCTCGACTGCTGATTTATTTAAAGCAGCTTCCCATATCCCACCAATGTGCCTTTGTACAGGCAATATCTGGTCACTGGATCCAGATGGCTCAGGAGGAGAAAGTGAGGCAGGTGAACTTGCACAGCCCTCCGTCACTCAAAACAAAGTCAAATGAAAGTCATCATTTCTCTGATGTCATGGTCCTCTTTGAAAATGAAGGAAGAACACAACACGATAACAGCAATCACCTTTGTACAGGTTGTCATTCACACTTAGGATAAACTCCCTCCTCATCTCTGCCTCCTGGAATTCTTAGATCCCTCAAGACTAAGCTACAATGCTATCTGTTTCAAAGGACCTCCTCTCAATTGTGAGGGCTACCTTCCGCCCTCCCATCATTGTGTATTGGTTTTGTATACATCGTCAATGTACTTATACATAAATAAAGTGTAGACCCCCAGTAGAAGATAAATTCCTTCAATGAGTAGTAAATAAACATTTATTAAGAGCCTGCTGTATGCTCGGTGCTTTCCTGAGCACTGGGAAGACAAAACCAGAACAAAATAAAGAAGACGGTCCTGGCTCTCAAGAAGTTCATAATCAAATGAAGAGAGATAGCACAGACCAGAAAGCTAAGTTGGGGTGAGGAGGAAGAGAGGACATGGTGGAAAAATCAGGGAGAGCATCTGGGTGGGAAAGGAGGAGATGGCTGTCCTGGGCTACCTCCTTAAATGAAGGTTTATAGCTCATTGCTCTGACCTCCAGTCAGAGAGGCAGAGGGTACTGTTGAGTCAGGTACTAAGGCAGAGTCAATCTTGCAGGATAATGAAGTTTCCCAATGATGAGGTTCCTATGTGCATGGTGGAGAAGTCAAAGGAGGACAGCCATATGGGAAACAAAATTCCTTGAGACCAAGGACTATTTTACTTCTGTACTGGTATTTTTAGAATCCAGTCCACTAGCTGATACATTTTGAGCCTTTTCAGTCATGTCTGACTCGTCATGATCCCATTTAGGATTTTCTTGGCAAAGATTCAGGAGTAGTTTGCCATTTCTTTTCCCTGATCATTTTACAGATGAGGAAACTGAGGCAAACTGAATTAAATGGCTTCCCTGGAATCACAGAGCTAGTAAGTATCTGAGGCCAGGATTGACCTCAGGGAAATGAATCTTCCTGACTCCAGGGATGGTACTTTATCCATTGCACCTACCAGGCGTATAATAAATGCCTATTGGTTGACTGATTGAAAAGGGAATGTCAGAGCTAGTCTTGGTGATTATTGGGTGGAAAGATGGAAGGCCAAACTCTCTCTTAGTAAGGAAGGTAGGAGAGAGAGACAAGGAAATTAGTCGAGAAACCCAGGGATGCTTTTATCTGTTCTCTGTGTCCAGATTCTCTCTGCAGTTTCCATTCAAAGCTCCATTTTGGATCCTTCTGTGTCCAAGTTTGCCTAAATGTTGGAAGCTGCCTCAGAAATTCTATCAGGCTCTTTGTAGTACCTTGCAGTCACCCATCTGAGTAGAATTTCCCCTTTTGCTGTTCATGACGGTGAAATCCGAAAGCCTCAAGTATAGATAACCTAGATTGTTGATCTCAGACAAAGAATGGAGGCCCATTTGCATAAAAGAAAATGCTTATTTTTTAAAAAGTCATACTGTTCAAACCAAGGGCTTTTCTCACTTGTCCAAGGAGACCTTATGAACTGAGTTATTCACAGTGTTAAACTGGTTATTGAGGACTGGGGTGCAACCCCCAACTTCCTCCAGCCATTGATTCTGCTGAATTAAGTCTACTGAGATCCCAGGTCTTCTGGAGAATTTTTGGCCTTGGTCTTAGCTACAAGCAAAGGAGAGCCCTCAAAATGCATATCTACAGTTTTATTCTCTAATAGAGGCTTTACAACTAGTGTTTATGCATGTATTTTAAAAATACTTTGATATCAGAAATTCAATATAATTGATTTCTTTGATTTTAAGTATTTTAATTCTATGTATTTAAAAACATTTTTCTGAGGAGGTCATAGGCTTTACCAGATTGACCACAATACAAAAAAAGTTAAGAATCTTTGCTTTAGAGAGAGGGGGGGTTTAATGGGAACTCTCAGAATATAAGCTGTATGTGAGAATTCTTAGCTCAGAAATGAATATGTTAACCTAGTATAAATAGAAATGCCATATATGTGGACCCAGGTTCATCGTATAAAACAATAGAAAACTATTAATAATGGCATGTTATAATAAAAATATAATCTTTAACTCTAGAAATAGAAAGTACACAATCTTCCTTATCAAGTGTTTGGCACTGCCTTATGTTAGCTGGTCACGAGGAGAAAAGAGGAGACAAAAAGGGGAAAGGGGAGGGGAGGCAGTTCACTGACTATAGATGGTCAAAGACCAGAACTCCAGAAGCCTTGCCTACTACTGGCCAGATGAGGCCCCATGCTCAGTCAAACATCCATTGTACTGGAAATGATTCAGTGTCCACTCAAATGGAAAACTTCGAGGTAATGTAATGACTTCCTGTATTCGAAAGCTCTGCCATCAGAAATCAGTTGAAAAGGGAAGGGGGAGAGTGAGGGGTGTCTGATATTCTTCTCTGAATAGACCTTCATTCCTCAGGAGTCATAGCTTCAAATTAGGATGGAACAAATAACTGTCTCTCTGGGCCTGAAAACCTTGTGGGGAGATTCTGGGCTTCTGATACATAACAGGGTAGACTTTGATGAAGGAACTGAAGCTCTAATCCAGAGTAGTGGCCCTCTAGGTCTCAAGTGGAGTCCTTTGACTGAATACAAACTTAAGAGTTCTGTGAAACTTGGGTTCAGTCACGGAGCCACACTTGAGGCCCAACACATGTGGCCTAGAGGTATCAATTTCCCCAATCATTGATTACATCAAAGACCAAAGAGGCCCATACTACCAGGCAGCTGAAGAGCCTCATTTCCTACATGAGAGAATCATTTCAATTCAATGGGTCACAGCAAAGGAGTCAAGCCCAGAGCTTTGTGTTGACATAACACCCAAAAGAAAGATCAGTCCAGTCTCTAACAACAGCAGTTTAAAATCTAGGAAGGGGAAAAGAAATGAGCACAAGCAGATTAGAAGTATAGATATAATTCAAGGAATAGGAGACTCCAGACAGAGAAGGATGAAAGATTCTCTATCTGGGAATGCTGGGACAGCATCTCTGCAAAGAGGCTTTCAACCTCGAAGAAAGAGACATATGTTCAGAGGTGGAATGGTAGGGAGAGTCACTGGAGGCACGGGCAACGTATAGTTGGATCTATACAAAACAAGTAACCAGATCAAACTAAGAACATCTAAGTTGGGGATGCTGGACTTTGGTGTGCAAGAAAAGGAAGGCCCTAGAGTGAAGACTGGAAAGACAGATGGGAACTAAATCGTGGAGTGAATTCTTTTTATTTTTTGAACTTTGTTTTTTTAAATGAACAAGAATTTATTTTCTTTTTCTTTTCCTTCTTCTCCCATCCCCCCCAAATAAAAGTAAAACAAAACCCTCGTAACAAATATGAAGAGCCAAGCAAAAACAAATTCTCTCATTGATTTAGAGTCTATCTTCATTCTGTTCCCCGAGAAATGAACTCCGGATTTCCAGTGAGTAGAGATAACTGAAAAAGTCATTTCTTCAGCCATGCTAAACCTAATTCTTTCCGGAAATTTCATCCTAAAGCAGAAGCCATAGAATGTGGGAAATAATCGAGAGACCTCTTGAAAGAAAGAGAAAAAAAGACGTTTAAGGCAAAACAAAGTCAATTACAAAATTACAGCACAATACAAATTCTGTTTTTGAAAAAAAAAGTTTACTACTCAAATTCTTAGCCTAGAAAATATGCAACATAAGCCTTCTTAGCGCAGTAGGCAGCGCGTCAGTCTCATAATCTGAAGGTCCTGAGTTCGAGCCTCAGAGAGGGCAAGATGTTTTTACCCTCACCATTTCATGAGCATGTTCTGTATAAAGACTGCTACATATCAGTTTTCAGACATCCGGCAAAGTGAGGGGACGCAGAGTCAGTTGTCCTCCGCAGTGAAATATTTGCAAAGATAAAAAAAAAGAATTTAAATAACAGTGAAATCAAGATCATGAATTCTCAATCCGACAAGTAATGTCGTGAAATTATAGAGAGTAAACGTCACCCCAAAGAAAAAGAATAAAACATTCTCACCTCACTCCCAGGAGAGGGAGTCGGTCCATGTGTATGGAATATTATATATATTGTCGAACTTGTTCTATTTATTGCTCGGTTTTCGATGATTATTCATGCTTCTTACTTTTTGTCCTTTCAAAACAATTATTATAAGAGGGAGAGGAAGAATAGGAGAGATAGCGACAGTAAACCAAAATATATCAATAAAATGAAAATCTAGAAGAGTATATATTTTTGATATTGAAAAAGTTACGAAGAATGAACTTGTTCCCAAAGAAGAGATGCAAAGATGCCTACCCAGTACCTTTGCAGAGGACTGGGGAGGCGTGTGTCACTAGAAAGGGGCAACAGTCCATAGATGAAGAATATTGCACCTAATATAAGATTTTATTTTTATGTACTGGATGGTTTTGCTTAATTTTTCTCTTCCTCTAGTTTCTTCCTTTAAAAAATTCTTTGTTATAACAGACGGCTTTCTGGAAAGAAAGAAGACCAGGAATACAGAGGGGAATCTAGGGGATATGAAAACAAAACATAACAATAAAATATTTTTTAAAGCTGCCTTTGTTCTTTTTTCTTCCCACAAATCAAAAACCTCCTTTTTTTTGTCATAGTTGTGGAATCTTCTAAATTATGCCTTTATCATTTCTATGGGCCAACTTGTTCCCTGATTTGGTTATACATCACAGGTTGGTGTTTCAAATTCATAGGCATTTTATTTTCCTGAGAAAATTTGATATCAGACACATAGATACTTGTTTTCTTTGATCCATCAAGCCAACGTCTAATCCATAGTTGCCAACCAGTTAATAAGTGCCTACTACATGCCAGGAACAAAGTGCTAAGTGCTAGGGATATAAAAAGGTAAAAGGCAGCTCCTGCCCTCAAGATGTTCACAATTTAATGGAGTAACTGTCACTGATTTTTTATATGATGAATTTCTCAGAGTACCAAATTCTGATTTGTTGGAGAAAATAAATGTTGAAGGACTTGAGAAGACATAGACCACTGATGCTGACTTGAATTCCTGGCAAAATTCTACTGCTTGTTTGTGAATACTTACAAAGGGAGGAAGTTATGTCTATGAGTCAGAATGGAATGGTTAAGAACAGGATAGGATCTTTTTTATAATGATCTTACATAATTTATTTTATTCATTTGACAACATTATCCTGAGGGTTCTTACATCAAATTAAGAAGAAAATCAATATCCAGCGTGAGATAATATGAAGCAAAATTAATTTGTCTCATTCAATAAATACTATGTGGTTTCACCAGTACAATGAGGTCCACAGGCTTCCCAGTTTACCCATGTAGTCTCTGAACAGACAAACATCCTGGACATCTGTGGGCAATGTCAACCCACCACTAGTAACAGATGTTGTGATTTAATCCTTGAAACTCTTGCTCTAAAAGTACTTATTTGAAGGATCTCCTTCATAACAGTGAAAGCCATATATTCTGAGGTATGTTAGACAATCAAATCCCTGCCACCTCTGTGACTGCAGGAACTTCATATTGTCTTAAGGCTGGGCTCTCCAGTTCAAATGCAGTTAAACTTCAACTTCTTTTTCTCCACAAGTTGAAACCTATGCATAATGAGGTTCAAAAAAGGTCTAAAAATAATTTTAAAACTCTCCTTTGTTAGATGATAGTCTTTCTGCACATCCCAACAATATTGTTCAAAACTGGAGGCTGAGTTGTAATATAACATATTTTTTTTGTGGCATTTATGGTACTGAGGGGAAAAGAAAGCAGAAGTAATATGAGAAAAGAACCTAATCTGGTGGCATTTCAATCCAGGTTTCCAGAGAGCCAAGACACTTGACTACTTAGAGCATAACTCAAAACTTTCAGGTGCTTATTTGAACTGTATTCAACATTCAAATACTTCAGTTCAGTTCCTAGCTCTGAAGAACAAAAGTTGAGTAGTGTATCCCTCCTTTTACCTGTTTGTCCTACCTCAAACCCCAAAATCAATGTTTAATTGATTTTAGTTATGAAATTAAATGAAATTGTCTCTGTATAGTTCAAAAATCCTCAAGATTTATCTGGAACGTTATTATATATGATGAACTTTTGTGCCTAATTCATTTTAAGTGAAAATGTTTATATACATATTTTTAGCTACATGTAATAAAAATTTTTAACATTTGTGTTTTTTTAAATCTTGATTTCCAAATTTTCTCCCCCCTTAAGAAGGACAGCAATTTGATATAGATTATACATGTGCAACCATACAAAACATTTCCCATATTAACCATATTATGAAAGAAAACACAGACACCTTTCCCCCCCAAAAAATTAAAAAAAACAAAGTTAAAAAAAGTATGCCTCACTCTCCATTCAGACTTCGTCAATTCTTTCTCTGGAGATGGATAGCATGTTTAATCATGTCCTTCAGAATTGTCTTGGAATATTGTATTGCTAAGAATAGCTAAGTCATTCAAAGTCTGTTATCATGCAATATTCCTGTTACTGTGTATAGTGCCCTCCTGGTATTGTTTTACTTTGTATCAGTTCATATAATTCTTCCCATGTTTTTCTGAAAGCATCCTGCTCATCATTTCTTATAGCACAATAGTATTCTATCACAATCATATACCACAACTTGTTCAGTCATTGCCCAGTTGATGGAAATTCCCTCAATTTCCAGTTCCTTGCCACCACAAACAGAGCTGCTATAAATAATTTTAAATATATAGGTCCTTTTTCTTTTTAAAAAATCTTTTTGGGATATAGACCTAGTAGTAGTATTGCTGGATCAAAAGGAGGCACAGTTTTATAACTCTTCGAGCATAGTTCAGAATTGCTTTCCAGAATGGTTGGATCAGTTCACCACTCCACCAAAAATGCATTAGTGTTCCAATTTCTCCACACCCCTTCCAACATATGTCATTTTCCATTTCTGTCTTGTTAGACAATCTGATAGTTGTGGGATGATACCTTGTTTTAATTCCTTATTATTTTTTTTTTGACAGAATCATTGGACGGACAGAACAAGCAAATGAGAGGCAGCTAAGTGACAGTGGATAGAACCCTATTTCCCTTGAGGGGACCATCAGCCTTCTAACTAATGTGACTCCAGGCATCACTACCTTTGGTCTATACTACTGCAACAATCTCTTAGTTGGGTCTCTCTGCTCTCTAATGTAACCTTCACACAGCTGCCAAAATTACCTTCCTGGTACACGGCTGACCAGGTCACTCTTCTGCTCAAGAAATTTCAGTCTTCCTATAGCTCCCAGGACAAAAAATGCAAACCAGTATTTAGAGCTCTTTACAATCCATTGCCAGTCTAATTTTCTGGATGTATTGTTCATTACTCCTTTCTTGGCACTTTCAGCATCAGTCAAACTAGTTTCCTTGCTGTTCCAGGGCATGACCTTCCCTTTCCTGTCTCTAGAACTTGGCACAGGTTGGTCTACATACCTTTGGACAGATCCTATCCCATGTCTCAAAAGTATTATGTTCTCACCTATCACACAGTCTAGGTTCAGATCATCTTCCATCTCCTAAGTGAAGCCTCTGATTCCCTCAGTTGCTACTTCTCTATTCTCTTTCTCAAATTTTCACTTATGTATTTAACTGTATACATGCCGTGTTTCCTCTCAACAGAGGTCAAGGGCTATTTTGTCATTATGTCTCTAGAAGCCCAGAACAGTAGGCACTTGAAGTTTAACTGTATTTGCACTGGAGAGCCCAGCCTTAAGACAATATGAAATTCATGTAGTCAAAGAGGTGGCAGGGATTTGATTGTCTAATAAACTGTTATGAAGGAGATCATTCAAAGATGTACTCTTGGAGCAAGAGTTTCAAGGATTAGATCACAACATCTGCTACTAGTGGTAGGTTGACATTGCCCACAGTTGTCCAGGAGACCACATGGGTAAACTGGGAAGCCTATGGACCTCATTTGCATCATATGCTCATCTCCCCACAGCTCCTTCAATCCTTGTTGGATTGGAAGGGGTGCCTCAGAGACGACCAGGGAGTAGGAGTCTTCCCATTCACAGTAGGGATGAACTGATGATATCAGAACAAGGAGGAAAGTGAGGAAGTGGACTAGGTGGTTTCCTTTTCACACCTAGAATTGCCTGAGAAAATTCAAGTTTTCCCTCTGTGCCAGGTATTGGGAGTCCCCTGGGACTGTGAAGGAAGTTTCCTGAGTTGGGAGTCATCTTTTGGGAGTCTCTCTGAGACCTCTCCAACATTAAAAAACAAGCAAAAACAGCCCTACCTTTTGAAACACAAAGGCCCAGAAACTGAGGTTTCACAAGTTGGCATCCATAGATGCAAGATAGCTTGCCCCTTCCCTGTTGTCTCTGACATTTACTTTGTAATCTCATGGTATAAAGGTATAGATATTTTTAAAAACTCTGCCGAAACCCGGGATTGAACCAGGGACCTTTAGATCTTCAGTCTAACGCTCTCCCAACTGAGCTATCTCGGCTCAAGTACTTAGGTTAACAGCTCCATTTCCCCTCTACTCATTGTCACTATCTGACAATTTCATTTTTCATAAATAATTTCAGGTAGGTAGAAATGAGGAATAAGAGAAAAATCAAGCAGCCAAGCTCTAAATACTAATCTACATTCATGTAAAAAAAGAAGGAAAAACACTTCATTCTTGTTCCAGGGTGGGAAATGTTTGGTTTCATCAATAAAGTGTCTAATTCTGATCAAGAAGAATGCATGATCTGGGATCTGATATGTGTATCCCATCCTAGCTTCAATTACACTTGTATACCTCAAGAGCTTTTGAAGATCCCAGGACACTGATCCATTCCAGAAAGAAAGCAAAACAAATCAGGAGATAATGTCACTAGAATCAAACATTCCATTTAAAATTCTCCAGACAAATTTCCTTTTCCATCTGCAGCTCTGCTTGGCTTCCATGCCAGGGAAGATCATACCCCCTTGCTGGGTACCCCAGGTGGCCCCCTCTCTCTAGCTTTTTAGTTTTCTCCCCTCGTTAGGTTGTACACTCCTGGAGGACAGGGCAGGTTTTTCTTATTTGTATTCTCAATGCCCAGGACAGTACCTGGCCCACAGTAAGTGTTTAATAAATGTTTATTGAATTGCACTAAATTCAAGACAACTCTTCTAAGTTTCCATTTATATGCAAAGTAGGAGGTAAGTGGTTTTGCATCAGTATACTCATCTTCTCACAACTCCTTCTACACGGATCATTTCCATCTTTTTTTCACCTGTGCCAACTATCCTGATATGAGATAAAACCTCAATTTAAAAAAAAAATACATGTTTTTCCATTACTGATTTACATGTTTTTAGATAGGTAGGTAGGTAGATAGATAGATAAATGTTAAGTATGTAGGTGTAGTGACTTTTCTCAGTTCTTCTTATATTTACACTAATAGATTGGTTTTAGAGATGTTGGCTGCTCTAGGTTCAAGTTACTCTATTAAAACTACTAGAACTATAACTTGGGAGAAACTTGAAGAGTTTGATTAGCCATAATTTCATCAAAGCAAAGGCATTTTGAAATGGAAAACCATGAATATTAGTTATAAATCATCGCTTCCATAAGAATGGGGCATACTTTCCCACAAATCATCATAGTCTCAATGGTAGAGTGAACATTAAGAGAGAGACACCTAAAGAACACTGGAAGTCAATTCAAATCATAGCTTTAGGAGACCTCCATGTCCCTTTTTCTGTCCTGATGCTCTCTTGCTGCTCCTCCTCAGTATTCTGTTGAGCTGACAGCTGATTTGGGCTACCAGGGACTACTGTGGTGTGAATAATTTTGTCACCATCACATGACTCACCACATCTTTTTTTTTTTTGTATTAGGCCACCATTTTGTCATGAATTGTTTTGAGCATTTCCCAATATTAAGATAAACATATATGTGGTATAGGTTGGTAAACAATTTGTGTGTCTTCACAAACCACTGATAAACAGACAAGACATCTAGAATGAAAACATTTGGTAAAACAACCTTGTGCCATTCATTTATATCATGAAGCATCAATCAAATTAACTGGAAAACAAATTAAATCACTCACCATCAATCAGAATTTAAGTGTAATCAGTTAACTTTAAGAAATTTAAGAACTTTAAGAAATCCATCAGTGAACCCTAGTCTCCAGCTTGACTTTGGGTCAAGGTCAACTGAGCAGCCCCTGTGTTCTCCATCAGCTGACTACCATTGACTACTGTGCTGATTGACTAAGATTTTCTGACTTATCAGGCAACCATCTCACAGGGAAACACATGATCTTTGGACAAAGAAGGGTCACTGTGGATTGGTATCAGACTTCTTTTCTGTGAAGTCCTAGGAAATCAGGTTGGTTGTTTATTCCTAGTGGCATTCAAGTTTGTATGCTCAATAGAAAACACGAACTTTGTGCATGCATTTAGTTAATAACGCTTGATTGCTAGCATTGAAAAGTGTTTGGTGTCTGCACCCTGTGTCAAACCTGCCCAAAAGTTCAATTCTGTGAGCCACTTGTTTATATGCAAGAAAATGTCCTACCTAGAGGACAGAGAAATTTCTTGATTCTCCTCTGTCATTTCTCCCCCTCCCCATCTTCCACCTTCAGTAGAGGCTCCTAAGAAAAAGTCAAGGAAGAATTCTGTCTCTGGAGCTTCCTTTTTTCCCCCCACAGCTTGCCTTTTTCTGGATTGCCAAGGATGATTCCTTGACCTAGGCAGAAAGACCTTTTCTGTCTTCACTGAGCGGGGAGCCGCCAAGTTTGCTTTTTTAAGAGCACCATCTAATGACTACCTGCTCTATAATTACATCACATTTGATGCAGGAATTGCTTCATAATTCCTAACAGTAAAGAAATTCACTTCCTTTGCACATATATGACAGTTTCCTCTATATATTGGGTGCTAAAGCATGTAATTGAGAGAATCACCTGACTCCCATCACAAGTACAGGCCTTTTCCTCCCCATCACTTATGCCTTCTTATGCACTCTTTCTGGTTTTTTTGGGGTGTGGGGGTGTGGAAATCAGGGTTAAATGACGCCCAGGGTCACTAAGTAAGAATGGGAGGCCAAACGAACTCATAACCCTAGGGCCAGTGCTCTATTCATACATTTTCTGATGGTGTGAACAGTTCATGTTTTTTGTGGATCTTAAAAGTTTTGCAAAGCATGTCCCTCACAACACACTGCTAGTAGTTATGGAGTGTAGGTATGAATTATGTCCATTATTCAGACCGTATGGCAGAGATTTCTAGGTGGAAAGGATCTTAGAGTCCATCTAATTAAATTCCTTTACAGATGAAGAAAGTGATTTGTCAAAAGTGATCCTCCAGTTAAGTGCATAAAATGAGATTTGAACCCTGGTGAACTAACTCCAAGTTCAGCATGTAAAACAAAGCGCGTATGTATGGGAAAGGGGGGAGGAAAGAAGCAAGGTGTTCTCTACCTTGGCCACCTATGGGGGAAATCTCGTGTTATGGAGAAGGAAAGTGGAGAAAAAGGAGATATCCGTGGAAAATCTATGCAGAGAACGCAAGAGAATCAGAGTGAGCAAAATAAAATATACCTGCACTCAATCAAAAGGTATTGACCAACTTTCCGGTATTTGTCAGGAACTGTGCTTAGGTGACCAATATGCCAGGTAATCGACCATCTTACGGGTTTTGCCATTTCATTGAAGAACGAGGGCTTGTGATCAGGAACAGCTTCTCTCGAATTTTTTTTTTTTTTAATGTAGGCAAAACGTCCCTGGGTGGGCTCGAACCACCAACCTTTCGGTTAACAGCCGAACGCGCTAACCGATTGCGCCACAGAGACGGTTCTGCAGGAACTTCCTACATCATGGTTTCCCGTATACCGAACGAGAACATTGTACCTATCAGATATCAGAACAAGTGTTCTTTCGGGTAAGCTGGAGCAGCCTGGGAATTGCTCCTGCGTTCATCCAAGCTTTGAATTAGAGGCAGAAGGAATCAATGCATCGTTCTGTCGGCAGGACCTGGGAATAAACGAACCTGGACCCTAATGGAATGAAAGGAAGTCGGGGAAGCCAACAGATGGAGATGAGGGAGAGCATTCCAGGCATGGTGGACAGATGCCTAGAGCTGAGATGAGTGTCTTGTTCATGGAACCGAAAAGAGGTCAGTGTGACTCGACTGAAGAGCAGGTGGTGTGCATGTGTTCGGGGTGGGAGGGTGGGTCCTGGCTTATGAAGGACCCTAAATGCCAAACATAGGATTTTGCAATTGATCTTGGAGGCCATAAGGAGCTAATGGATTTTATTTCGAAAGAGAGTGACATGGTTGGAACTGTGCTTTAGGAAAATCACATTGGTGGTTGAATGGAGGATCTACTGAAATGGAGAGAGACTTGAGGTAGGCAGACCCACCAGCAGCTATCACAATAGTCCAGGAGAAAATGGATAAGGGCCTGTGCCAAAGCAACGTCAGTCACAGAGGAGAGAAGGGGGCCACATTCTAAAGATGTTGCAAAAATTAAATCTACAGCCCTTTGACAACAGATTGAATATGAAAGAGAAGTTGAGGATGAAATGTAGGTGATAAACCTGTTGGAGTATGATGTTACTCTCTACATAGGGAATAGAGAAATAAAGGAGGTAGGGGCCAAGGGGAAAGATAATGAGTTCAAATGTGTTGAGTTTAACATGTCTACTAAATATCCAGTCTGAGATGTCTGGAAGGCAGTTAGAGATGCAAGATTTAAGGTCAGCACAAAGGTTACAGCAGGATCAGTAGATCTGAAAATCATCGGCATAGAGATGGTAATTAAATCCATAGGAGTGAATGAGATCACATAGTGAAGCAATATAGAAGGAAAAGAGAAGAGGGCCCAGGACAGAACCTGGGGTATGCCCATAGTTAGAAGGCATGATGTGGTTGAGGACTCAGCAAAGGAGACTTAGAAGGAGGAGCCTGCTAAGGCATAAGGAAAACCAGGAGAGAATGGTGCTCCCTAAATTGAAATGGTATCAAGGAGAAGAGAATGGTATCAAGGCTGCAGAGGAATAAAGTAAAAACAAAGATAAAAAAAACTTGTGCGTACATGTCGGCGTGCATCCATCTGCACTAAGTGATACTCATCTCCACTAAGTAATGGTCTTCCTGTTCTTCAGTCTGTATGTGCCTGGTCCTTCTGGTTTCTGGTCTGGTCACTGTGGAACAGGATCTGACATCCAGTGGTGTTTCCAGGGGCTGACCTGATTCGGTGAAGAAAGAACAATGAGAGCTCCCAACCCTTTCACATTTGATTCCCGCTCCTGGAGCGTCTCAGAGTTAGAGGAATGATCTAGTCCAATTTCCTGCCTGTTGAAGGAATCTCCTCCCTCATCCCTAATAAGTGATAGTGAAAATCATTCTGAATTAGTGGCCAGGAACTTCTTAGCCAGCAGGGGTTACTAGCTTTGGGTGACGCCCAGTTTTCCCACCTCTGTTCCTAAGCTTTTTTCCTTTCTGTTGCCTCTTGGAAAGTGAAGTAGAAGGCAGTCACCCGGGGTCCCGGAGGTCTTATATTCTTCTTCAATCTTCTACAACACGAGCAGCTGAAGAAGCCTCTCTCAATCAGTGCCTGATGCCAGCTCACCCCGATTAGTGCGCGATCCTTTCTGAGGAGCGCCAGATTCCCACCAGATGGTGATGCTATCTCCAGGAAAGTTACATCAGCTATTTTAGGGACCCAGAGATAGGAGTCTTTTTCACTCTCATTTTTCTTTCTAACTTTCCTGTCTAAATCTCAAGTACAGGTGGGAAAGGGGAGGAAAAGGGAGAGAAGAGGCCCCATCCAGGACCTCAAACCGTAGCGCAGGGCCTTTATAGAAATTAAGGTCTTAGATATTTGCCTAAACATTTACACATGATTTTTATAAGGATTTGAGAGGGTGTGTGTGTGTGTGTGTGTGTGTGTGTGTGTGTGTGTGTGTGTGTGTGTGTGAAATCTTGGAAAATTAATGTCTCCAGATTCTGACATCTAACAAAGTTCATTATCGAGTGCACTTAGTTATCATTCTGCTACAGGTATATCGCAAGTCGTTTTCGCTTCGTTTACAAAACTACTTTTTGCCTTCTTTGAGGCTCGAACTCAGGACCTTCAGATTATGAGACTGACGTGCTGCCTACTGCGCTAAGAAGGCACGCAAGAAACATTTTCACCTCTTAATTTTGTAACAAAAATAATCCCAGTTTTCTATTGTCAAATGGATTTTTAAAAAATATATTCTCAGGTGTTTTTCAACCGGCTTCGAATTTGTAATTTTTTTTTTTTGTATTACGGAAGAAAATTTCGGGCCCATACCCTATTGTTCTAATTATGCTCATTTATATTTTGGGGTGCCCATGGAGATCAAGCGTGTCTGGGAGACCTCAGGTGGGCACATCTCTCAGAACACTCTGGTCCTCTTGCGGCATACTGGTGTGAGGAGTGCGTAGGCTGGGTCTGACTCAGAAGGAAGGGTGGGTGTGAGAGAAGATGGGAAAATTCGACTGGAACCTATCTGCCTTTAGACATCTCTAGCTAAAATGATGCCAAAGGACCGTTCTGTTCTGAGTCGTCCTCTCTCCTGGGGCTCTTCGCAGGGGAGGATTATCTAAGTCTTACCAGCACCTCAAAATAGAAACCAAAGTAAAATGGGTAATGGAGTCAAGGGTTCTTTCTCAGAATGACTACAAACTACATTACATCCAACTTAGAATAAACAATAGAACGTAGGAAAGCATACAAACATCTCAACAGTTGAGAAAGATGATTTTTTTTTCTCAAGAACTTGGAGACACTAAAGGTCGTAACTGCCTTCTTAGCGCAGTAGGCAGCGCGTCAGTCTCATAATCTGAAGGTCCTGAGTTCGAGCCTCAGAGAGGGCAGGGAATTTTTTTGAGGATTCTGAAACCAAAAACAAATGAAAAACAAGACATCAAAACTAAACTGGTTTTCTACTCATCTGCGGCAGAATGGTGGCGAAACAGCAGAGACCTGTATCTCTACTCGTTTTTTTCTCCTAAATTGGAATCTGGAGAAACAATTTTCCATAGACCTGGACACGCAAATTTATTTCAGAGGGGAAAAGTATGTGCGAACTTTTAAATAAATAACTAAAATCTCAGTTTCATAGAAAGAGAAATTGCCTGGTAGTTTAATCCCAGATGCAGCCTCTTATCTCCTTTCCCTTCTCGCTTTCCACCTGCGCTTGAAATTTAGGCAGGAGAGAGGAGAGAAAAAACGGGAGACTGAGAGGGGCGACCCCTTCGATTTCTGGATCTTTACTAGATCTGATTTTATATTTCTTGTAGAGCTAAAACTACTACTCTCTTTGCCTCGTATTGCATGTAAATCAGTCGGGCGAAATCCAGGATTCAGTCCTTCCTGGGAAGCACTAGAAAGCAGTGGCTACCAAAATCTGCTACCTCGGGTATGTGGGAGCTGGTGAGGTGGGGAAGAGGGGTTTGAGTGGGTAAATGACAGTGGTTCTTTTCCAACCCCCAAATCTAATTCATCTATCAAAGCATCTAATTTAAGGGAGTGGCAGCTCCATCTGGTGGGCATCCGGCGCTAAGCAGCTAAGCATCCTTCACCATTCGAAATGAGAAGCCACTGGCTTGTACCTGAGTCGCACTAATTGAGGCAGAGACTTCTTCAGACGCTCACATTGTAGAGGACTAAGGAAAAAAAATAGTATAAGACTTCAGTACCACCAGGGAGCTGATTTCGGCTTCATTTTCCAAGTAAACAGAAAGAAAAATCGCTTGGGAGCAGAGGTGGGAAAGCTGGATGTCACTCAAAGCTAGCCATCCTTGTTGAGTAGGAAGTCCCCTGTCCCAGGTTCAAAATACAATCACTTTGCAGAGATGAGAGAGGATACTCTTCAGCAGACAGAATTAAGCTGTATCATTTCTGAAACTCGCCCCAACCCATGCCGGTGACCCCACTTTGTCCTGTCTGTTCTATCTTCTGAGTGTCTCCTTTGGCAACACCCTGCTGCCTGCCCTAGTCACCTCATACCTGGATTGAGACCATGGCCTGCCCGTTGGCCTCCCAATCACCAGTCTCTTCCTGTCCCAGTCCATTCCCTCTCAGCTTTCAAAATTATCTTCCTTAAGTTCCGGTCTCACCACAACCCCACTATAACCTATTCAATGCCATGTCACTCATGATATGAATTCCTTGTTGTATAAAAAGCTCTCTCTCACTGGAAGGGTTTAGAAAAAAGTTACTTGACATTTCTCAGGGATGAGAGAGGAGATTCCTTCAACAGAAAGGCATACGCACCTCCTCCCCCTCCCACCCACATCCACACAACCAAACTGTTTTTATTTTTCTTTTTACATCACTATATTTCCAAATATATCCCTCCTCAATTTCCTTGTCAGTGAACTACATCTTATTAAAAAAAAAAAAAAGATTTTTTTAATAGGGAGAGGTGAAGCAGTTCAGCAAAAGTAACCAAAACATTGAAAAAAATATGACTAAATTATAGTGTTATTCAACCATAGCCCTCCACCTCTGCAAAGAAAGAATCTCTTTTAATAAATCCACATATTGAAAATGCCAAATCCGATTCTTCTAGGTCCCTAAAATAAGCCTCAAAACTTCCAAGTAGAATGGGTTGATTAACAAAAGACCCCCAAGTCCATAAAGGGACCTGGCACGAATCCAGTCCAATACGACAATTAAAAGCATTTATTATCTGAGAAAAGGCTTGTAGGGAAGAAAAGCAGAGAGGGGGAGAGTTCATAGCTGCTCAGAGGGGATTGGAAAAGGGATGAGATAAAATAGTTTCTAAAGACTTTGTGGCGAGGAGGTAGGGTTAAAGGACAGATAACTGTGGACACAGTAAGCCAGGTGATGGGATGTTTAGAAAGTTCTGAGCAAGGTCTTGAGTCTGTATCTTCTGTTCAAAGTCATCCTCGAGTTGATCGAAGCTGATTCTGTGGTTTCTGGCAGCTACAGGCGTCTCCAAATTCGGTTGGAGTTCACTCGGCAAAGGCTCACTGTTACGTCAAGCAGTTTGGGAATTCAGAAGTCTTCCCGATTGACCCATTGTTGTGTACCTCCATTGTTGGACTCCACTGTTAGGAAGGGAAGTTCTAACATATAGCACAGTCCTTACAGAGTCCATGTTAAGAAGTTTTATCTAGTGTGAAGAAGAGCAGGGCATAGAGAAAAAGACCGGCATACACTCAGGGATTTCTGGTTTCTGTCGGTCACATTGATTCGGTGAGCTTTGGTTGGTCTTATGTAAAACTTTGGATGAATTCCAAGGCCCCTTCCAGGCTACTAAACTTACCTAACCAATAAATCTTACGGGAATAAAATTGCTTTCTTTTACATCTGAAGGGAACTCTCTTGAATTGTCTCTCGAAGAGGTCTCTGTGGCGCAATCGGTTAGCGCGTTCGGCTGTTAACCGAAAGGTTGGTGGTTCAAGCCCACCCAGGGACGTTTTCGACTTCAGACTTTAGGAAATGTGAATTTCAAATCTATGAGAATATGCTATTACAGTATGCATATCTCAGTGTTGGCACCACTTAGCGAGTCGTCTTGCTTCGTGGTGCGAACGATTAGTTATCTGTCTGACGCACTTACTTCCTAATGCTTTTTAAATCTAACCCTCGAGTTTTTCCTCACCTCTCATACCTTCTACCCATTTTCTTCTGGATTCCTCTCCCAAAACCATCAGGGTAGCCGCCACAGGTGACCAATTTAGCTAACAACCTGTCTCTCACAACTAGTATAAACGAGTTGGAAAGAGGGATAGGGTCTCAGGAGATCCCAGATGTTCCGTTCTTTCTGGTCAGAGTCAGACTATTATTAAGTTCTCCTTTGACACAAGTTTGAAGCAAATTAGAGCAAAATGGGATATTTGGCCTTTAGGTTCCATTCTTTCCCCACCAAAATTCTTCAGGAATCTTCAAACTCTGTGAAACTTTGACAAACCAAAGGAAGAAAAGCGAGAGAAAATATCTCTCAACGGGGCCGAAATAGCTCAGTTGGGAGAGCGTTAGACTGAAGATCTAAAGGTCCCTGGTTCAATCCCGGGTTTCGGCAAAAGCAGTGTTTTGGGGATTTTGAAATCCGGGTAGGAAGTTCTGTACTGTTGTATTAGCACAACAGACCTGGTTTGTTTTTTTTGTTTTTTTTTTAAATCAGTTGCCAACTTTTTATATCAGATCTTCTTTAGATGGATTCCCACAGAAGGTGATCCCACTATCCCACTTTCCCGGGAACTGTCACAAGGCCATATTCCCCTCATACCACCCCTTGTGTGGAGGGAAAATATTTTTTCCTCAAGAAAATGTGTAGGTTGAGAGCGATTTTTTTTTGGCGGGGTGGGGAGACTGTAAGTATGGAATGTCATACTTAAGGTCTTTGAAGTCATTAGGGAGAAGAAGATAGGGCTTTGAGGGATCATTCCGGACGTTTCTTTTCAATTTCTCTTGGGCCAGGAAGGTAGCTACAGATTCCTTTCCACTGGGTCCTCATCGCCATCCCCATTCTGGTCTCAGTTCATCCCTTTCTCGGAGTGTCTGACTACACCCGGGTGCTATTTAAGGAAACCCAATCCAATCCAGTTCAATCCAATCAATCCTTTTCAATCCTACCTAATGACAATTTATGTAGGTTCTGTCTTGAAGGATTCTAGAGTTACAATACCAAAAACAAAAGCAATACCTGACCTCCAGACGGTTCCATTCTACTGGAGGAGTGAGCGGGAAATATAGCACATAAACAGATAAGTATATCCATTAGGTTTTTCTTTTTAAATTTTTTACATTTTTAAAAATTTAAATTTTTTTTAAAAATTAAATTTTTTTTTCAAAGAACAACAATCTATTTTCCCTCCCATCCACCACCTTCCAGGATGGAGAGTGAGGGGGTGGAAATATAAAACTCTTCCAACAGATATGATAACCAAGCAAAAGAAATTCCCATATTGACCACATATGTTTATGTTTATATATATACACACATGTATGTATGTATGTGTATGTATGTATGTCATTCAGTATCTTGAGTCCATCCATGTCTGTCAGGAGATGTCGAGTGCATTCTTGATCATTGGTGCTCTGGTATCATTGTCATTGTGTTGATCAGCATTTTTAAGTCTTTCCAATAAAGGCCTGCTTGTTGAGATCCTCTGTAGAATTTATGGAAGAATATGGGCAAGTCTCATACAATATGAGAATGTCATGATTGATTATGTTGCACACTGTAAGATATAACACTTAGATGAGTGAGCTTACATATCTACTGAAGTAAGATTTGGCCCATAGTTCTAGCTTGTAGAAATATTTCTGGATTTGGACTGTCACACCAAGTGTTAGCTCAGAGATGTCTGTCATCTGCAATTTTGATAAGCCAATCATCTTTTCTCCCATCTAAATTAATTGATAAAACTATCGATTAGCCTAAGGACATAGACAGTTCCTTTCTCAGCTTTTAACTGTTTGATTTATCACACAAATAATGAAATTTGGTCCTCAACAAAATAGTTCATCATAGGAAAGATCAATGACAATTGGGGGGAATGACAATGACAATAACTGTAGGATGAAATTGGGATTGAAGAATCAAGGAAACAACCTCTCATTAGAGGTTTTAGATTTTCTCAAAAAAAATGCTCTTTACAGATTTGAAGCAAAAATTTTGTGATTTACAGATAAATGAGTGAAATAGTTTTGCTCAACACCAATGATTAAGGTACATTATTTAGAAGAGTCGTGTGCAGTGACACAAAGTGGGAATGCTAGCTTCTGGAAGAAAAAAGAAGAAACTTAGTTTAATTGTGGTTCAAATCCAGGCTTTAAAAAAAAGATAAAGTAAGAAATCAATCAACATTCATATATTACTTGACTACTATACTATAGGCCTGTAAGTAGGAGAGATTCAAGGTTTACTTTAATTTGAGAATACTGGTTCAGGTGCCCTTTGTTTGCTGTTTCAATGTTGTTGTCAGCGGGTCTAACTTTTATCATTAAACATAGAAATGATCTAGTCCAACACCCTGTCTGATCAAAGAATCCTCTCTACAAACTCCCTAACAATTGATCATCTAGCTTCTTTTGAGAACTTAGTATGACAGGGAACTCAGAACGTTAGAATCAGCCTATATTATGTCATATCTGACTTCTCTACCTCTATTCACTAGTGTTCTTCCTCTCCCAAGGAAATTTGAAAATCTAGTTTTGACTATGTCTTTCTAACCTGCCAAAAATAGTCCAGGTTTCACAAGTGTTACTGTCCAAAGCAGGTGCCTCCAGGATTCCCATTTCCATCTGAAAATTATGGTTTGTGTTTTGGGTTTTGTTTTTTTTTGTTGTTGTTGTTTTTTTGACAGCATTGTGTTATGTTCCTATTAGATCGTGGAATCTCCCTTTTATCTAGAGACATTAAATTATTTCCTTAGAATTCTCTCCTTTGTCAAAAAGAAATGATTAAGTTATGCAGTTCAATTTGCAATGTCTCATATTTGTTCCCTTTCGAGATTAGTCTGCCAAATCTCTTTAAAACTAAAAAAAAGGGTACACTGGGATTGCTTACCACTATCTCAGGCTTTGTGGGAAGGACTGAGTCATGGTCCCTTCTTATTGCTTTATTGTTACTCAGGTTGAGGAAATCGAAGTTTTGTAATTTCTCTTCTGGGACTGGAGAAATCCTTTCATTCTCAGCATCATCCCCAGAACAACTAGTGTTAGTGTCTTCATCGGGAGCCAAATACAATCTGTATGCAAATTCAAAGCTTTGAGAAGAGCCCAGCATAAAAGCTAGGTGACACCTAAGGCAACATCCTGAGGACTCTATTAAAGAGACTTTCAGGCGCTGTGAGCTACCTGTTTCCTACATGTGCTTTTGCAGCATTTGTCACTAGCGGTCCCTGTCTCCCACTTCCTTTTTGGACACTCTTCTGCCCTCTGTTAGTTCTCCTATAGAATAAAATGAGCTTATTCTTAGTCTCTTCAAGAGCTCTAAAAATTCTAAGTTGAAAAGAACGTACTGACCTTCTCTTGAGTCCATTGCTAGAGGAATTTAAATCAATGGAGTTCTGTAAACTGATGAAATTACAAGTCTATTTCAACAAAATCAGTGAAATCCCTTAGCAGAGGTTGACTTTGCTGCTCCACCGAAATGCCACTTCATCCACGTTGCAATAAGATCAGAGGGACGTGTCAGGAACTTCAGCACCAGAATTGATTCCGAACTAATTACTCTGGGTCTCCTTTAGAAACTTTCAGATTTGAAACAATAGAAAACAGTTGTCTTTACAAAAGAATAGTAATCAAAAATGCCTTTCAGAGGAGCCGAAGTAGCTCAGTTGGGAGAGCGTTAGACTGAAGATCTAAAGGTCCCTGGTTCAATCCCGGGTTTCGGCAAGGTTCATCCCATTTTGCATGGGAAATGTCAAACGAATTCGATCTGCTCACCCTCAGGACTGCTTTCTTCTCCCTTACTTCCTTCAGCAGCAGTGACGTTTTTTGGTTTGCCTACTACTATGCTCTGAATTTTCTTTGTCAGTTGCTTTTGTTGGAGCGTGATTCTTCGACTTTGGCCTAGGTCCTTCTCTGGTCTGGACCGCAGTCGGGAAGACCTTCATTTAAGTCTTACCTTGGTCTAGCATAATTCATAAGCTAGCCTTTAGTGAATGAATTGACACTGCTTGCTAGAAATGCATCCAACCAAAGTTGTAGATCCCTAAAGCAAAGCCTCTGTTATCCTTTTGATAAAAGAACATATCTTAAGACCCTTCACCTTGTCAACAGTTATTATTTAGAGCTAAAAGAACTCTGTTAGGGAATATGTTCCCAATCAATCAATAAGCATCCGTAAGTTTCTTCTATGTGCCAGACATTCTTTTTGGCTAGCTTTCTACAAATAAAAGAATAAAACATTCCTTACTACAAATGGTTTATTCTGCTTATTTATGCAATCTGTTGCTCATCACTATTTTGCTTCATATTACTTAAATGCTGGGAAGTTTTCTCCTCATTTCTAAAATCATGAAAACACTAATTTCATCCCAAATATACAAGGGGTTTTTTTGGTATCATTCTAGATCTGGGAACTCTAGATAATCTCCATGCACTGAGAATTTTCATTTAGCTAATGGGTGCTCTAGAATATGTTAGAAATATTAATAGCAGTTCTTTTTATGGTGGGAAAAAATTGGAAACTAAGAGGGTGTCCATCACTTGGGAAATGGCTAAACCAGTTATGTTCTATCAATGTGATGGAACACTCATGTTATAAGCAATGATGAAGGGGATACTCCTTCCTCCTTTCTCTTTCCCTTTCTCATCCCATCTGTCTTACTACTCTCTTGCACTCCATCCCTGACTGATCTCTAAGAATCCTGCAGATGTGTAGGTTGGGATTTTGAGGGAGGGAAAAAAAGTCAGTTCACATGATCAATGTATTTGGGAAATGTGTATAATGTGTAACATCTGGAGACCTCTCATCTCCGAGATGGGGGAGGGGGAAAATGTCAGAATACTCAGAAGGCCACTACTTGTGGTGGAAGACAGTCTCTTTCAGAACATTTTGGTTGCTAAAACTTTGCTCTCTGTGGAAATGCATCTCATCTCATCTTAGAAGACTGAAAAGATAAACATGTAACATGACCTACAATATTTGATAAAATTTCAGTTGCCTCAAACTTGGTCTCTGTAAAAGCTAATTTTGTTTGAGAAAACTCAGACCTCTCATCTTGGTTATATTCCATGAGAAATAAAGGTAATCTGAGGGAGAGGGAGGAGAAAGAAGAGGAGGAAGAGAGAGAGAGAGACAGAAAGAGAGAGAGATGCTTTAAGGTGGAGATTAGGAAGTTGTACATTACAATCACATAGGATAGACAATGCAAAGGGTCAGAGGGAGATGAAATGTCCTATGTGAGAAGCAAAGAGAACACTGGCTACATTGAAGGATGCAGGAGGTGTAGTAGTGTATACTGAGGTTGAAAAGATCTATTGAATTACTGGTCTTGTTTTGTAGTGCGATTATCACACGTCCATAGCTCTACGGACATTGGAGCCTAGGATCCGGCCTTGAGAGCTCATTACCGTTTGCTTCACCAAGAGAAAGTGTTCAGAAAACCTACAGCTTGGACATCTTGGAAAGGCTTACCTTACACAGTTTAACAATTCAAGTTAACAAATAAGTTAGATAGATTTGAAAACGGGAATTTTATTTCCTTGGCCATTTTTACACTGGGAGAAAAGTACTAGCAGAGGATGGTTTCGATCCATCGACCTCTGGGTTATGGGCCCAGCACGCTTCCGCTGCGCCACTCTGCTCCTCAACAGCAAGCCTGAACGTCAGGTTTTATCACTTTTACTTTCATTCCAGGTTTTCTTTATATGGATTTTCCTTAAGTTTCTCAGTCTTCGGAGTTTTCTAACATACTTGAATTTTTTTCCCCCTAGTAAAACAATTTGAGGTGAGGGGAAGCTAGAATGGAGTGATGCGAAAGAAAATCTAAAAGCTTTGGTATTTCACCTGGGATTAAAAAAAAAAAAGCAGTGACTTTATAATTAAAGCTTCGTCTTTCCATCTTTGAAAGTGATAGCAATACATATTGTGAAGATTAAGGGTCATGGGAGGGCAGCTAGAGAAACCTTCGAAAACTCAGAAGTATCTTGCACTTATTCGCTGTGATCTTTCCACAGACCTTCTTATCTCTCCCACGTACCGTCCACTCACGCACAAAGCACTGCCTTTCTGTGGCTTTCTATTTTTCCCATCCAAAATTATGCGAAGGGATGAAAAAGCCAAGTGAGAAATGCTCGCAGGCGTAAAGTCTAGCTCTGAGAACTGACCGTGGTTCTGAAAATCTGAGGATGAAGGAGGCTTACTAGGAATGAATTCTGAGTCAGAGAACAGGAGAGAAAGACCCAGAGGACATACGGACCATTCTTCAGAGGCTGCAGCTCCTCGGAGGTCTCGTGTTTTGCAGGAATCCAAGATTCGATGCCAGATATCAGATAATTCTCATAGCCTGTGGAAAACTATTTCCCTTCACTTGAGGACCCTTTTTCTCCCTTTCACTGTCAGTCTCTCCTGAGATGTGGAGGTCCACTATGTGACTCGTTGGCCAAAGGAGAAAATGCCTTTTTCCTTGCTTATCCAGGTGGGGTGTGAAGTGGGTGTAAGTGGGCCTCTCTGTGGCTCCAGAGGCTTGTAGCTTTTTACTATTACAACAAAAGGTTGGCGATTAAGAGCAGCATTCGATTCAATTTCATTCGGCAAGCATGTATTAGGCTCTTAATGAGTCAGACATTGGAGAGGTCTGTTCTCAAGAAATTTATGTTCTACTGGCAAGAAGAGCTGGTATAAGTAACTCTGCCTAATTCTATTTCCATAAGAGAGAAAACTCCTTGGGCATCCAAATTCACTATTCAATTTTCCCCTCTGGGAATGGAGCTGCTATATTCATTCATTTACTCAGATCTTCCTTTAGGCTCTGTGTTATCTCTTCTTCCTTTGTTTGCTATAGGTTCCCGTTGGGGGGAACCTATAGGTTCCCTATAGGAACCCTTTAAAGAGTGCTGGCAATCTCTGTTTTCATATTGTGGGCATGGGCTATGGGATCTGGACTCTGCTCCCTCTAGGAGTAACATTTGTATATTCAAAGTATAGTCATTCCCATCAAGCAATGGAGACAAAAGGACACAGAAGGATGGAAATTGAAGGGATCTTAGTTTTTTCTTTTCTTTTTTTTTAAATAAAAATTTATTTATTTAACTTTTTACGTTCATTTTCATAAAATTTTGGGTTCCAAATTATCTCCCCTTTCATCCCCTCCCCCCACCCCAATACACCAAGCAATCTAATTTTCCCTATCACCAATCTGCCCTCTCTTCTATCATCCCTCCCTTCTCTTGTCCCCATCTTCTCTTTTGTCCTGTAGGGCCAGATGACTTTCTATTCCCCATTAACTGTATTTCTTATTTCCTAGTAGCAACAACAATACTAAACAGTTGTTCCTAAAACTTTGAGTTCCAAATTCTCCCCATCCCTCCCTCCCCACCCATTCCCTTTGGGAAGGCAGGCAATTCAATATAGGCCCTATCTGTGTAGTTTTTCAAATGACTTCCATAATAGTCGTGTTGTGTAAGACTAACTGAATTACCCTCCATCCTATCCTGCCCCTTATTGTTTCTATTCTGTCTTTTGATCCTGTCCCTCCCCAAGTGTTGACTTCAAATTGCTCCCTCCTCCCATTAGCCTCCCTTCCATCATCCCCCCCTTGCTTATCTCCTTCTCCCTCACTTTCCTGTATTGTAAGATAGATTTTCATACCAAAATGAGTGTGAATTTTATTCCTTCCTTTAGTCGAATGTGATGAGGGTAAACTTCTTGTTTTTTTTTTCTCAGCTCTCCTCTTTTTCCCTCCACTAAAAAGTCTCCTGCTTGCCTCTTGAATGACATATAATTTACCCCATTCCATTTCACCCTCTTTCCTCCCCCTACCTTTCTCTCTCACCATTTACCTTAATTTCTTTTAAGATATGGTCCCATCCTATTCAATTCAGTCTGTGCTCTCTATCTCTGTATGTGCGCGCATGTGTGTATGTGTGTGTGTGCGTGCACACATGTACATGTGTATGTGTGTATATGTGTGATCCCACCAACAACCCAGATACTGAAAAGTTTCAAGAGTTACAAATATTGTCTTTCCTTGTAGGAATGTAAACAGTTCACTTTTGGTAAGTCCCTTATGACTTCTCTTTGCTGTTTACTTTTTCATGCTTCTTCTCATTCTTGTGTTTGAACGTCAAATTTTCTTTTCAGCTCTGGTCTTTTCATCAAGAATGCTTGAAAGTCCTCTGTTTCATTGAAAGACCATATTTACCCCTGAAGTATTATACTCAGTTTTGCTGGGTAAGTGATTCTTGGTTTGAGTCCTAGTTCCTTTGACTTCTGGAATATCCTATTCCATGCCCTTCGATCCCTTAATGTAGAAGCTGCTAGATCTTGAGTTATCCTGATTTTATTTCCACAATACTGGAATTGTTTCCTTCTAGCTGCTTGCAAGATTTTCTCCTTGACCTTGGAGTTCTGGAATTTGGCCACAATGTTCCTAGGAGATTCTCTTTTTGGATCTCTTTCAGGCGGTGATCAATGGATTCTTTCAATACTTATTTTGCCCTCTGGTTGTAGAATGTCAGGGCAGTTTTCCTTGATAATTTCATGAAAGATGATGTCTAGGCTCTTTTTTTGATCATGGCTTTCAGGTAGTCCCATAATTTTTAAATTGTCTCTCCTGGATCTATTTTCCAGGTCAGTTGTTTTTCCCATGAGATATTTTACATTCTCTTCCATTTTTTCATTCTTTTGGTTTTGTTTAGTGATTTCTTGGTTTCTCAGAAAGTCATTAGCCTCCATCTGTTCCATTCTAATTTTGAGAGAACTATTATCTTCAGTGAGCTTTTGAACCTCTTTTTCCATTTGGCTAATTCTGCTTTTGAAAGCATTCTTCTCCTCATTGGCTTTTTGAACCTCTTTTGCCAATTGAGTTAGCCTATTTTTCAAGGTGTTATTTTCTTCAGCATTTTTTTGGGTCTCCTTTAGCAAGGTATTGACCTGTTTTTCATACTTTTCTTGTATCTCTCTCATTTTTCTTCCAGTTTTTCCTCCATCTGTCTAACTTGCTTTTCAAAATCCTTTTTGAGCTCTTCCAAGGCCTGAGCCCACCGGACATCCACCTGGGATGTCTGGGATACAGAGGCCCCGCCCTCTATGTCTTTCCCTGATGGTAAGAATATTTCCTCGTCATCAGAATTGAAAGGCGGGAACATTTGCACCTGCTCAAAAAGCTCTCTATAGTCTTATTTTTCTTCCCTTCTCTGGGCATTTTCCCAGCCAGTTACTTGACTTCTGAGATTCCTGTCCACCCCCGCCTGGATCCGCCCAGCTAGTGCTTGGGCTCTGAGATTCAAATGGGCTTTCCGAGGCAGCTGTGGCTGCTATTTAATGTGAGCTTAAGTTTTGGTGCTGGGGTGGGGGCAGGGCCACCTCACAGGCTCAGCTCCCTCAGGGGCTTTATGCAGAGACCTTCAGTAATGGAGCGGGTGGGGGCAAGGCCGTCTCCCAGGTTCAGCTTTATGCAGAGACCTGAGCTTCTGCCTGCTGCTCGGGGAGTCCCGGGCCGCCGCCCCTGCCTCTGCCACTGCCCCTGCCTCTGCCTCTCGAGGGGGCCTGAGCCACGGAGACACCCCGCTCCCCTCTCGGCCAACACAGACGTCTCTCTCACTGACCTGTAGCATCTGTGAGTGGAGGGACCTTCCCGGCTGCCAGAGGTTCTGTCCCTGAAGCGTGCTTGGATCTGCTCCCCTGGGGCCATGGCCAGGGCAGCACTGGGGTGGGCTCCGCTTTCCGGGGCACGATGGACCCCTGGGGATGGCTCTCCAGGGCTCTCTGGAATGGAAATCTCTTCCACTGTGTTTCTGCGCACCTTGCAGCGATCCAGAATTTGTGGGGAGTTCTTCTTGTAGGAAATATATGGGCTGTGGGTTCGGAGCTAGCATACGTGAGTCTTTCTACTCCGCCATCTTGACTCCACCCCCTGATCTTAGTTTTTTCTAGTTCCCATTTCATCCCTGATTTTTAAAAATAACACAACTGAGCCTAGGAGAGGTTAAGTGACTTGGCAAGGTCATAGAGGTAACTAATATGTCCAATCAAGGCTCGAACTTATTATCCTTATTCCAGACTCTTCCCATTATACTGCATTGAGAAGTCTCCTTTCTTGGATGTCTCTCTTTTCTTTGCTGATTTCTGTTTTTCTTTTCCAAAGGGACAGAAGGAAGTATAGAAGATAAATTTTTCCACTTTTCTAATATTTGCAAATTTCCCATCAAAAAGTGGGATTGATTTCTTGATCACTGTGCCCAGGATCCCATTTCTGTCACCATCTTGGCTTTTCCTAAAAAAGAAAAATTTGCTTGGCATTGAAATTATCCACTTTTTCCTCTTTCTAGAATTCATGTATTGCTGCACGAGACTGCCACATCTCCTAAACTAACTCATTATTCCCAAAGATAGGGCAGTAGAATCCTAGCAGCCTGACCTTCAAGGGCCTCAGATGTTCAGGTAGCTATTGGGAAATCCAGAACTTGCGGACAACAACTCTGTGTTGCTGAGACTAAGAATGATTTCGGAGTTCCCTCAGCTTTCAAGTCCAGATTCTGTAAAAATGTTCAGTGATGGGTGGGCATTTGGGAAATTGCATTCTCAGGACAGATTTCCAGGTCATTTTTAACACAGGAGACTCAATAACTAGATTCACTGTGTTCCTCAAACTCTTTCAACCACACCTTGACTGCTGAGCCACCCTGCCCTTTTTCCCCCATGAGGTAATATATGAGGCTATATCCCACTGCTGAGAGATGAACAGTAAGGTAGTCTTGTGCTTATAGCAATGAAAAGTTGAGGGGATAAGAAGTGAGACTGGTGATTGGGAGGGGGTGGGTGGGTCATCATAAGCCTCTAGCACAGAGGCTCAGTTGAAATCTCTGTGCTCTTCAGCCTCTAACCCAGCCAACTGAACAGAGTTTGTTCTTATACCAGGACACTAGGCAGCAGGTGTTAGCCCATTTCAGTCTCCAATATTTGAGATACTTTTTCTTCAGTGCATTTTTTTTGCCCCAATGATTGTAGGGTGGATATAGAACAAAAGAGTTTTCTGTTTTATGTAAAGATATTTAGGAACAGAATAAAGCATCGGAATGAACTTAAAATTGCATTCTTAGTGGCAGTGAATGAGGAATCAGTTTATCTACCTCTCTTCCCTCTAGGAGAATTATTCTGTCTTGCAGGTGGGTTTGGGTGGAATTTGAAGGGTGGACTTCACTTCAAGGAGCACAGCTGCATCCCTAGGGACTGTTCCTCTTTCCATGGAGGTATTAAGTGCTCTAGTACTTGTTGGTACAGTTTTCGACTATGGCTGAGGAGAAAAATTCATCACCCTCCAATCACTGAGGGAATCTAAATAAAGCTGCTCCAGCCCCAATATTGTAACTTTCTTATAGGCCCCATTGAACAGCAGGCCCACTGCCCCTATCTAGTCACTCACCAATCCCCCCAACTCAATATCCTGACTTCTTCATATGTATGCCTCACTGTTCACCAGAACAACAGGTGTGTCCATGAACTCATATTTCTCACAGGAACAGCATATCCATGTGATGGGATCCCAGTCATTGGCTGTATCTAGCCACTGCTTCTAGACTCATTCCTTGTATTTCCCACAGAAACAATCAGTGTGTCCATGCACTTAACTACGACAACATCCATCCAGTCGCAGACAGGACCACGATACTCAGTCAATCAGAAAGCAGCATGATCAGGATGCTCAAGCAGGATGTGGACCCCAAAACAATAGAAGAGACTGTCTCTAAGTAGGCACCTGTGCGGTAATAGCAAAAGCTGTCCTTTAGATGAACTTACAATATCATTATTTTATTACATGCCTCTCCCCATGGGTTTTTCTATATGCATTTAGGGTAATTGCACGCACAGTTTCACTGTGGCTGGGATCCCTCCCCTATTATTTAATTCCTTAACAAATTCCTCCAGCCATCTTAATATTCATAATTTCTATTATGTAATTGCTTTCTCTGAAGTTGCTGGTTCATCTTGGAACATAGCCAGCTTCATGAGAGGCATCAATTTCAATAAGTGCCTATACTTGGATGAAAGGCATCAATTTCAATAAATGCCTGTACTCTGAATTCTTAGAGATGGTTCCACCACAATACATCATGAAACCACAACATCACCAAGGTGAAACCCCTCTCCAAACAGATATAGATGGAGCCTGAGGGCAACAGAAAGAAGTTTTCCACCAGGCTGTAGCAGAAGCACTTCAGTCTTGGTAGGTCATGCCAAAATTTGTACATCACTGGCATGGCATTTAAAAAGATAGGATCACTTCCATCAAAGAATGTTCTTAGTGGAAGTGGTGGTGGTGAATATTCAAATAAATTCGAATAATTTCACTTCAATTAAACTAAGCAAAACTCAAAACATTTTAGGGATCCCGTTCATCACAAGGTTCTAGATTTACCAGTACAAAAGCACTTAGAGGAACACCAATGCAAAGGAGTAATCCACATACGCCTTGGCTAGAACTCAATTTAGTTGGAGTGGAGAGTGCCAAACCTGGAGTCAGCAAGGCTTATCTTTCTGAGTTCAAATCTGATCTCAGACACTTACTAACTGTATGACCCTGGGCAAATTACCTCACCCTATTTGCCTCAGTTCCATATCTACAAAATGAGCTGGAGAAGGAAAGGCTAACCACTCCAGTATCTTTGCCAAGACATTGGTAAACTCCATATAGGGTCATGGAGAGTTGGACATGCCAGCTGAAGTGATTGACATCAAGAGAAATTAAGGAAGAATAATTTTCCCTAAAACTCTTTCCAAATTCCTGAAAAAGTTCCCCTGAAAGGTGGGTAATAGATTGAAGACCAAAAGGCTTTTTGTTAGGTGAATGTTTAAAGACAGAAAGAACATTCATTAGGTGAATGGATTTAAATACCAGCTTTCTGACTTCAAGGACACTAGGTAGTTTTCCTTGTGTGAGGTAGAAAACTGGGGAGGGATTTATCTCTCTATTATAAGATATTGGACGCATTGGTCTAACTTAAAGTGAATAAGACATTTTTAGAAATTAAATTTACAATCTATTTGTGGTATGTATATGTATATGCAAATTATTGGGCACCATTTATAACCTAAAATTTTGGATATCCATGCCCAAGAAGTCCATGAAAGAGCCTGGAAAGTCTTAGACTTGTTTTCAGTACCAGAAGGCAGAACTATGAGCAGTGGATGGAAGTTGCAAAAAATACATTTAGACTTGATGTAAGGAAAAATTTCCCAATAATTAGAACTTGTATTTGTCCTTCATTCTTGAAGATGACCATGGCAACAAGATGATGACATGACTTGCAGTTGACTTTGATTTGAGTGAGGGAGGGCTGTGCAAGGTCACCAACCTCACTTTCTTCTCCTGAACCATCTGGGTCCAATGACTGATAGTCATCAGGATGACTGGAGGTGGCCCAGGATGCAATGTGAGACCCTGGCTACCCATAGTCTCACATGGTACCCATTAGAGCTACCCATAAGGGGAATGGGCTGCCTCAGGATGTAGTGACTCCTCCCCTCAGATTGTGCTTTGTCAGGCAGTCTAGATAATCATTTACTGTATACCATTTCCTTTTTGAGTTGCACTTTGTCCAAGAGGTCTGTAATCTCAAAGCTGGGAGAGTACTGGAGTACTATAAATTGAAATGTTAAGCCTAGCTCCATGACTGTTAACCCAATCACTACTCATGGCTCCATTTATTTTAATATTACTGTGTGGCAATTTATTGAATTAATTCCCTTCTTTGTTTATCTCTTAAAAGGCAGATGTTTCTACTCAAAGGACCTTTACACTAAATTCTGATTTAGAGTTTATCACCTTTTGTTAGCTTGTCTCTTTCATCCAAGACATTGTTTTTAAGAGAAAGGAATTGAACTGGTCCAGGCTTTTAAGCAAACCTTTAAAATGAGATCTCTATTGATATCTTTTCTTTTGAAATTACCTAGATTTCCCCTGTCCTGTATTCCATCCATCTTTCCAGAGAACTATCTTTTGTAACAGAGAATTTTTCAAGAGAAAATAAGAAAGGTGAAAAGAAAAAAATCAGCAAAACTGACAGAAGAAAAAAACCACTCCATTTTATATGATGTTGTGTGCCCTTAGACTCCTCCCCTTTGCCCACTTCTTCAAAGAAGGGGGAGGTGTCTTCTCATAACCATTATTTGAGGCCCAGTTGGTTCTTTATATTTTGGAATATTCAGCTTTGACTGTTTTGCAGTAGTTTTTGCCTTTTACATTTAGTCACTGTGTATATTGTTGTCTTGGCTCTCTTTACTTCACTTTGCATAAGCACATATACATCTTTCCCTGTTTGTATTCATCATGTTTGTAATTTCCTACAGCACAATAACATTCCATTATGTTAATTTACTACAACTTGTTTAACCATTCCCCAGTTGATGGGCATCCATTTTTCCCCAATTTTTGCTAAGACAAAAAGTGTTACTATAAAGGTGGTGAGGTATATAGAACTTTCCTTTTTCTCAATGAACTCTTTGGGGGCATATGCCCCAAAGGAGAACTCCTAAATCAGAGTACAGACATTTTAGTCACTTTGCTTCAAAATTACAACTTGTTAAGCATGTATGTGTGTGCTTTTTTTTTTTTTTACATTAAGGTAGTGGGTATTGGGGGCCTTGTCAAAAAAGTTAAATTTTGTGCCATAAGTACAGACATAGGAATCTTTTTTCTTTAGGTTTTTCATAAAGGGTATTTAATTAATTGATTTTCTTCTGGGAAAAAGATAGAAATATTTGAGCAAAAAAAAAATGAGGGAAGAGGAGAGATTAGGAAACTATACTTTTGGAGGAATAGCTCTGGTTTCTTCCCTTAGGTCAATCCACACCAAACTCTGACATCTTTAGTGACAGGATACAAATTTTATCAATTCTTTGTCACTGTTATGTATTCTCAGGAATATGTAAGATATTTCAGCTGTTAGGTTTTTGATTTAAAAAACACTATTTTTATTCCAAACCTAATAAATTAGAATCAGTGTAGGAAAAGCACCAAGATGCAAGGAAAAACACACAAAAGTTCTTGAAGGAATTGGAAGTGAAGGCAAGAAATGCTGTTTGTAGACATGGTACTGAAGAGTTGATAACACTGAAAGGCTACCACTTCTGATACTGTATGTGTGACTTACAGCAAGTTGTGCTGGGAACAACACTCTAATACAATCCTACTGATCTCTGTTCCCCCCATGCAACTTAGACTAGTTTTTTTCTTAAAAGGTATTGAAAGGATCCTCAAGACTTGACTTCCTCTGAGACTGAAGCCATTGACATCACTTTCTGGTTACCAGAGTATACGATATCTACAGAGAGCTCCAGTTTCTCTCTGATGCTTGGCCACTAGACTAGGATAGGCAACTTGGAAATGGGAGATTCACTCAACTTAATCAGCCCTCAATATGTGTGTGTGTGTGTGTGTGTGTGTGTGTGTGTGTGTGTGTGTGTATCTCCTTCCCCTTCTATGGCAAACTAGTGAATGGCATATGGATATCCCACTTTAACTGGAGAATGCTTTATGAGTTTCTCATTCCCCACCCCCCTCCAAAACTGAACATAAACACCAGAGGACTAGACTGAGCACAGAACATGAACCAACCTCCCAGTGCCCAACTTAATATTGAAACATAAGGATATTTCTCAAATTATTTCTCAGGATTAAGATAGCATTTTACAGAACTTAAAATGCCATATAAAATGTGAACTGTTTATTAATAAAGTATTCCTTCTCCCTGCATAGTGTTCCAGAGAAGTGGTGGTGGTTTTGTGAGAAGATTTTCTGTCACAAAGATGAACATAATCAACACTAAAGGAGCTGAACACATCTCATGATCATGACATACCTATCCTTGAATGAGAACTCAAACTATAATCTTTTGGGTTAAAACATTAGTATTTTGAGAGAGAAACGAAAAGATTAGAATAGCTACCAAGGAGTCTTAGAGATACAGGAGGCTTTTCCCCTATGACTCTCTTCAAATGAACTCTAACAAATAGTCGCCTTTATCACAAGCCCCCTCTGCCACATGAAAAGTAACCTAGCTCAGGACATGAATGTCCTGATAGTGGTAGTGTGCTAGAAAACTAATGCTTAATCAAGACACTTTTTTTTCCCATTAAAGATATTGAGCATTCAGTGGCTTGTAGAATGTTGCTGTATAAACAAGTTTGGTTGAGGATATTTTGGTTTAGATTAGACAATCTGAAGATCACATTCTATTTGTCCCCTTCTGAAACATACCACCAAGCTAAGAGTTCTCCTTTTGTAAAAGAAAATAAGATACATTGATTTCACAAACAAGGACATATGTATGGCCATTGTATACACCAGTAAGACACAACAGCTGACCTTGACTACATTTGCTGATCACTAATGATCATGTCCTTTCGGAGAACTGTCTTCAGGAGCAAATTTAACTACTAGGCACAATGCAGAAATGACTATGTCTCTAAAAATTGATGTTTGCTATGTACTTATCTCAAGCAGCCTGGCATTCAGTGAGGTTTGAAACGGGGACCAAATCTGCAAACTCTGCACACAGTGACATAATCAAATCTGCTCTGAGCCCCAAGATTTGCCTGAGGCATTAATGCTGAGGGAAAGTTCTGTATTAACCATCTGTATTCTTCTTCAAACATGAAAAATGCAATATGACAGAATAGAAAGAATTAGGGTTTGGGAGTTTGGAAACCTGGATTCTATCTATTGTTATCTTGGAGAACTTGTTAGGTAAACTTCAATTACAACATAACCAGTTTAGATATCTATTTTCAGTTTTGAAGACTCAGTTTTCTTATCAGCCATTTGGGAAGTACAGGGACCATTCAATTTATTAAACATTTATCAAACACCAACTATGTACCAGTCATTGTGCTAAGCATTGGGGATACAAATTTTGAAAAAGACAGCTGCTGTCCTCAAAGTTTACAATCTAATAAGGGAAGATATCGTGCAAAAGGAAGCTGAAAAGCAATGAGGTGGGGCATGATGTTCCAAGGAGTTGGAACCAAGTGGAGGTACCTGGAGGAGGATGGAGCCAAGATAGTTGAGTAAAAGCAGAGATTTGTTACAGCTTCCCCCCACCAATCCTCAATAAACCTGTAAAAAATGGTGCTAAACAAATTCTAGAGAAGCAGAAGCCACAAAATGTCTTGGGCTGGAAATTTGCTTCAGTCTGGAAGGGTCTTCAATGGGAAGGGTCTATTGCACCAGGTTGGGAGTGGAGTACAGTTCAGTTAAACCCAAGGACTGAGCAGGAGCAGGCCTTAGGGGACTGAATGACTGGCAGCTGCTGTGGATTCCTGACTTTTCAACCAACAAATGCTAAAGATAGTTTCAAAGGTCAATGGGAAGGGTCTCTCACTTGGCTAAGAGGGGAGCATGATCCAGCCCAGCTGCAGGACAATTGCAGCCACTGCTGAAGGAGAGGCTGCTTCTGGAGCCCTCTATTTAACAAAGCTCAAAAGTGAAGTAACTGGCTGGGAAAATGAGCAAATGGTGGGGGAAAGAAACAAACTATAGATTCTTATTTTCTCAGTGAAAAGGTACTTTCTTACATCATTGGTAATGAGAAAGATCAAAATATACAGCCAGAAGAAGACAACAACAGCAAAGCTCCTGCACCCAAAACTTCTAAGAAAATTATGACTCTGTCTCAGATCATGGAAGAGCTCAAAAAGGATTTTGAAAATCAAGTCAAAGAAGTAGAGGAAAAATTGGGAAGAGACCTGAAAGTGATGCAAAAAAAATAGTGAAAACCAAGTCAACAGATTGCTAAAGAAAACACCCAAAAATGCTGAAGAAGATAACATCTTTAAAGTTAAATTAATCCAAATGGCAAAAGAAGTCCAAAAAGCCAATGAGGAGAAGAATGCCTTAAAAGCACAATGGGCTAAATGGAAGAAGAAATCCAAAAACTCACTGAAGAAAATAATTCTTTAAAAATTAGAATGGAGCAAGTAAAAGCTAATGACTTTATGAGAAATTGAGAAATTATGAAACCAAAACCAAAAGAGTGAAAAAATAGGAGACAATGTGAAGTAGCTCACTGGAAAAACAACTAACCTGGAAAATGGATCCAGCAGAAATGATTTAGCAATTACTGGACTACCTGAAAGTCATGATCAAACAAAGAACCTAGACATCATCTTTCAAGAAATTATCAAGAAAAACTGCCCTGATGTTCTAGAACCAGAGGGTAAAATAGAAATGGAAAGAATCCACCACTCACCTCCTGAGAGAGATCCCAAAAGAAAAACTCCTAGAAGTATTGTAGTCAAATTCCAGAGTTCAAGATCAAGATTCTCCAGATCAAGGAGAAAATATTACAAGCAGCCAAAACCAACCAACCAAACAAAAAAAACCAATTCAAGTATTATGGAAGCACAATCAGGATAACACAGGATTTAGTAGCTTCCACACTAAGGGCTTTGAGGGCTTGGAATATGATAATCCAGAGGTCAAAGGAGATACAACTAAAATTAAGAATCACCTACCCAGCAAAACTGACTACAATATTTCAGGGGTAAAAACGGAACTTCAATGAAATAGAGGACTTCCAAGCATTTTTGATGAACAGACCAGAGCTGACTAGAAAATTTGACTTTCAAATGCAAGAATCAAGAGAAGTGTGAAAAGATTAACAGGAAAGTAAAACCACAAGGAATTTACTATAGTTAAACTGTCTATAATCCTACATGGAAAGATGATATTTGTAACTCATGAGATCTTTCTTAGTAGTAGGATAGTTGGAGGGGGAAAAACAACAACAACTATATATATATATATATATATATATATATATATATATATATATATATATATATATATATATACACACACACACACACACACACACACACACACACACACACACACACACACACACGTATATTTGCATATGTATATATATGTATAGATATATAGAGAGAGGGGGCACAGGGTGAGCTGAATATGTAGGGATTATATCTAAAAAAAAGAAAATTAAGGGTTGAAAGGAATGTACTAGGAGAAAGATAAATGGAGAGGTAGAATATAGTAAATCATCTCACATAAAAGAGGTAAGAAAATGTTTTTACAATGGAAGGGAAGAAGGGGAAAGTGAGAGGGAATAAGTGAACCTTCCTTCAGGAGGGAATAAAATATGCACTCATTTGGGTACGGAAGTTTATCTTACCTTACAGGAAAGCAGGGGGGAAGGAAATAGGAGAGGATAATAGAAGAGACAGAAGATTGGAGGAAAGAGTAATCAAAAGCACTCACTTTGGTAGAGGAACAGGTCAAAGGAGAGAACTGAATAAATGGAGGGTGAGATAGGAGAGAGGGAAATATAGTCTTTCACAACATGAATGTTATGGAAGTGTTTTGCATGACTACACATGTATAACTTTATTGAATTGCTTGCCTTCTCAATTAAGGTGGGTGGGGAGAGGGGAAGGGAGAGAATGTGGAACTCAGAACTTTAAAAATGAATGTTAGAGGCTGTTTTTACATGCAACTAGGAAAGAAGATATTAACAATGAGGCATAGAAATCTCTTATTACACAGGAAAATAGAAGGGAAAGGGATGGGGACAGGGTATGATAGAAGGGAGGGCTGATTGGAGGAAAGGGAAAAAGGGCAATCAGAATACATACTGTCTAGGGGTGGGGGTAGGGGTGAGATGGGGAGAAAATTAGAAATTGAAAATTTTGTGGAAGTAAATGTTGAAAACTGAAAATAAAGAAATTTATATAAAAAAAGAAAAAAGTTACCTAAAACATATGGATTTTCATCCTTTATAAAGAAAGATTTGGGGAGGAGTTTAGCGTTCCACCATCCAGCCCTGTACTTAAAGGGGAGAAGCAACTAAGGGGGTGATGGAAAAACTGAGTCAAACAGCATAGTGATATTTTATGAATTTATTTATTTAACTTTTTATATTCATTTTCACAAAATTTTGGGTTCCAAATTTTCTCCCCTTTTATCCCCTCCCCCACCCCAATACACCAAGCATTCTAATTTCCCCTATCACCAATCTGCCCTCTCTTCTATCATCTCTCCCTTCTCTTCTCCCCATCTTCTCTTTTGTCCTGTAGGGCCACATGGCTTTCTATTCCCCATTAACTGTATTTCTTATTTCCTAGTAGCAACAACAATACTCAACAGTTGTTCCTAAAACTTTGAGTTCCAAATTCTCCCCATCTCTCCCTCCCCACCTATTCCCTTTGGGAAGACAGGCAATTCAATATAGGCCATATCTGTGTAGTTTTGCAAATGACTTCGATAACAGTCGTGTTGTGTAAGACTAACTGTATTTCCCTCCATCCTATTCTGCCCTCTATTGTTTCTATTCTGTCTTTTGATCCTGTCCCTCCCCCGAGTGTTGACTTCAAATTGCTCCCTCCTCCCATTGCCCTCCCTCCCATCATCCCCCCCACCCTGCTTATCTCCTTCTCCCCCACTCTCCTGTACTGTAAGATAGGTTTTCATACCAAAATGTGTGTGCATTTTACTCCTTCCTTTAGTCGAATGTGATGAGGGTAAACTTCATGTTTTTTTCTCAGCTCTCCTCTTTTTCCCTCCACTAAAAAGTCTCCTGCTTGCCTCTTGAATGAGAGATAATTACCCCATTCCATTTCACCCTCTCTCCTCCCACTACATTTCCCTCTCACCGTTTACCTTAATTTCTTTTAAGATATGGTCCCATCCTGTTCAATTCATTCTGTGCTCTCTGTCTCTGTGTGTGCATGCTTGTGTGTATGTGTGTGTGCACGCATGTACATGTGTGTGTGCATGCATGTACATGTGTGTGTGCATGTATGAGTGTGTACGTCTGTGTGTGGTCCTACCAACTACCCAGATACTGAAACGTTTTAAGAGTTACAAATACTGTCTTTCCATGTAGGAATGTAAACAGTTCAACTTTGGTAAGCCCCTTATGACTTCTCTTTGCTGTTTACGTTTTCATGCTTCTTCTCATTCTTGTGTTTGAAAGTCAAATTTTCTTTTCAGCTCTGGTCTTTTCATCAAGAATGATTGAAAGTCCTCTGTTTCATTGAAAGACCATGTTTTCCCCTGAAGTATTATACTGAGTTTTGCTGGGTAAGTGATTCTTGGTTTGAGTCCTAGTTCCTTTGACTTCTGGAATATCCTATTCCATGCCCTTCGATCCCTTAATGTAGAAGCTGCTAGACCTTGTGTTATCCTGATTGTATTTCCACAATACTGGAATTGTTTCTTTCTAGCTGCTTGCAATATTTTCTCCTTGACCTGGGAACTCTGGAATTTGGCCACAATGTTCCTAGGAGTTTCTCTTTTTGGATCTCTTTCAGGTGGTGATCGATGGATTCTTTCAATACTTATTTTGCCCTCTGTTTCTAGAATCTCAGGGCAGTTTTCCTTGATAATTTCATGAAAGATGATGTCTAGGCTCTTTTTTTGATCATGGCTTTCAGGTAGTCCCATAATTTTTAAATTGTCTCTCCTGGATCTATTTTCCAGGTCAGTTGTTTTTCCAATGAGATAGTTCACATTCTCTTCCATTTTTTCATTCTTTTGGTTTTGTTTAGTGATTTCTTGGTTTCTCATAAAGTCATTAGACTCTATCTGTTCCATTCTAATCTTGAGAGAACTATTTTCTTCAGTGAGCTTTTGAACCTCTCTTTCCATTTGGCTAATTCTGCTTTTGAAAGCATTCTTCTCCTCATTGGCTTTTGGAACCTCTTTTGCCAATTGAGTGAGCCTATTTTTCAAGGTGTTATTTTCTTCAGCCTCTTTTTGGGTCTCCTTTAGCAAGGTATTGACCCATTTTTCATGCTTTTCTTGCATCTCTCTCATTTCTCTTCTCAGTTTTTCCTCTACCTGTCTAACTTGATTTTCAAAATCCTTTTTGAGCTCTTCCATGGCCTGAGCCCACCAGACATCCACCTCGGATGTCTGGGATAGAGAGGCCCCAACCTCCACGTCCTTCCCTGATGGCAAGCATTGTACTTCTTCATCATAAATGAAGGGAGGAAGGAACATCTCTTCCCCAATAAAGTAGCTCTCTATGGTTTTATTTTGCTTCCTTTTTCTGGGCATTTTCCCAGCCAGTTACTTGACTTCTGAGATTCCTCTCCACCCCTGCGTAGATCTGCCCAGCCAGTGCTTGGGGTCTGAGATTGAAATGCTGGTTCCCAGCCTCAGGGTTTTCCATGGCAGGCATGGCTGCTATTCAATGTGAGCTTAAGTTCTGGTGCTCAGGTGGGGGCAGGGCTGCCTCCCAGGCTCAGTTCCCTCAGGGGGTTTATGCAGAGACCTTCGGTAATGGAGCTCCTTCCTGCTTGGGGAGTCCCGGGCTACCGCTGCCTCTGCCTCTGACACTGCCTCTGACGCTGCCTCCCGAGGGGGCCTGAGTCACAGAGACACCCCGCTCCCCTCTCGGCCAGCACAGAAGTCTCTCTCACTGACCTGTAGCGACTGTGGGTGGAGGGAGCTTCCTGGCCGCCGGAGATTCCGTCCCTGAAGCCTGCTCGGATCTGCTCCTCTGGGGCCGTGGCTAGGGCAGCACAGGGGTGGGCTCTGCTGTCTGCAGCATGATGGGCCCCTGGGGATGGCTTTCCAGGGCTCTCTGGAACGAAAATCTCTTCCACTGCGTTGGTGCGTGCTTGCTCTGCTCCAGAATTTGTGGGGAGTTCTCTTTACAGGAAATTTATGGGCTGTGGATTCAGAGCTAGCATACATGAGTCTTTCTACTCTGCCATCTTGGCTCCTCCCCCAGCATAGTGATATTTTAGATGGCCATCTTCTCCTGGATAAGGTATGATGTTCTCTGAAGTACAAACCAACCTGAGCTGCTGATGGAAAATGAAGACTCCTCATGAACCTGGTTCCACTCTGATCAGTATGGAAGTTTTGACCTGCTTTGTTTCCCAACTCAAGTCAGTTCACCCTTCTTTAGGCCACCTGCTAGCCACCCCCCCCCACCCCCACCCAACCCCTGTTCCTGGAGTTCACCATTTTAATGCCAAACATAATGCTCACACAGGACTGACTCTGCAGCTCAGAACTTTTAAACTCATGAAATCCACTAGCCTCACTCTCTAGTAGCAAGGATCATAGGCCCACAACATTCCCAGCCAGTTTAGACATCTATAAAGGCAACTCCTAGATCTAGATGTCTATATTGCATTAGTAATTCAAAATTAAACAGGAAGTTTCAGTTTTCTGTCTTCAATCCACAGCAGCACTTGCTCCATGCTTGACAGACATAATAGTCACGAGTGTGGTATAGCAGAATAAGCATTGAATTTGGAGTCAGAACACAAGTTTGCATTCCAGCTCTATCATTTATTATCCATGATCTTAAGCAAGTCATTTTACTTTCCTGGGTGTTATTCCCTCATTGGTAAAATTAGGAGGTTGGGCTACATGCCAGTTTCTTTTATTACTGAAACCTAGGACAATGCTGACATGCGTTAAGAGGAAGAGAAACTGCTTGAAACAAGGAAACCTTATAAGGTCTAGGTGTTTTATTTTATATGAGTTCTGTTGGTCTCTACCTAAGGGGAGCCTTTCAATGTCTGACTATCTCCTTAAGGAGTGGTATATATCTCCCAGGAGATGGGTCCTGGACCTTTTAAAAATGGAACACACAACTTCAATACTATTACTATGGCTTTCTAGATCACCCCAAACACAAATTGTTTGAATCATGCCCAAGCATCCCAACTCAGGAATCAGATGCCTCCCTATGGAAATATACACATTTCATTTCAAGGAGAAGGAAGAATAAGTAAGGAGGAAGAAAGAAGAGGAAGAAGCAGCTTTATCAGTCAGTGTTCTTATATAACATGCAAGTGTGTGTGTGTTTGTCCTTCATTGCCAAAGAAGACCATGCCATCAGAGAACTGATGACATGACTTGCACTTGACTTTGTTTTGAGTGAGGGAGGGCTGTGCAGGTCACCAGCCTCATGACTTCTCCAGAGTCATCTGAATCTAGTAACCAGATATTCATCAGGATGACTGGAGATGGCCCAGGATGAGGCAATTGGGGTTAAGTGACTTGCCCAAGATCACAGAGCTAATGAGTGTCAAGTGTCTGAGGTGAGATTTAAACTCAGGTCCTCCTGAGTCCTGCACTGGTGCTCTATCCGCTGCACCACCTAGCTGCCCTAACATGCCTAACAGTAGCTAATATGCAAGTAGTGTCTGGTTAAAGTGACCATTTTTGAAGTCATATCATAGGAACAGAGGACAAAGACCACAAAGGAATGGTGAGAAAGAAAGTATTTCAACTACTTATTATCAGCTTACCTCCATTTCTCAGGCATCTACTGAAAAAATATCCATTTATTCCTCCCCTTTCACTCAAAAAAAGGGAAGAATAAGGTTCTCAGATGGTAGACATAAGAAATTAAAAGAGAAATCCCTGAGTTGATAAGCAACCAAGTTTTTCTTTATAATTTTCAGAAATTTATTCAGTGCATCCTCCCCCACTTCACACACACACACACACACACACACACACACACACACTGAGAGCCATACATTTATGCAATTTTGTTTATTTGGTATTATACCATTCACACTCTGAAGGGCGAGATTTTGTTCAATAGATTACATGGCATTATATAAGATTACTTTTTTCCCTGTTATGACTGTATGTAAACTCTATTAACTCTAATATGAGTCAAAGTAAAAATAATCAGGCTCCATGTACTTGTCATCAGTTGTCCTTCATCGGAAAATATTATTTCCTGTAGCTAGATTTCCTCAATCCGTAACCTATAAAGAATTGTACAAATAAAAAAGTCTTTAAAAAGTTGCTTTTCCACTACACAAATAGCCTAAGACAAAAGTTAAATTCATCCTTAGGTCCCACTTATTATATAATTTTACAACTTTAAAAAAATGTTTAATAGTTCTATAAGCTGAGACTGTAGTTTCTTCTGTACTCCTTTTCCTTCTCCCTCTCCCACTCCCAACCCAGGGGTTGCTGGGATTAGTATAAACATTTGTCTACAGGGAGTCTCTTCACACAGTTGTGACTGTAGCAGAAGGTAAGATCCTCCCAGCAGCCCAACTCCTAAGTTGGGCCTTTGAATATGTTTTCCAAAGCAGGGAAAATGCATCAGATTCCTAGGCCTGCCTATAAAAAGTTTGTTTAACCTACAAGACACGCAGTTAGCCTACAGTTTTATGGATCCTATAGAGGAAAAAGAAATACATAAGTACCAACTTTACCTTCAGGAACATAAGCTGTGTCCTATCTATACTCCTGCTTGTTCCATTAAAGAATCTTCCCATTGAAAGATTTCTCATAAAACTTCTGTTCCCAACTTTTTATAGAGATTAGATTTTAGCTGAGAACTCAAAGCCAGAGGAATCCCAAGATCAAACTATTATATCCCAACAGATGTGCTTTCTACACAAGCTGTATAGTTCCCACCTACCTCTGGGTATGCTGCGTTTTGGTACCGTCCATACTTCTACAGGTTCTGTTTCAGGTTTCGTGTCCTTGTGTTTACGAAGCATCTTCCTTTTAGGCCTGTCCAATTTAACTGAAGGAAGGAGTCATGTATTAAACCTCTGCCGAACTCAGGTCCTCTTAACTTCAGGGCCAACGCTCTATCCACTGCACCATCCCATATGGTTAGATATAAAGAAGGAACATTAACATATTTCTATGTTATTAGACAGGTGGGCTCTATAGAGCACTGGGCCTGAAGTTAGGAGAACCTAAGTTGATGTCTGTCCATCCCAAGACACTTAAAATCTGTGACCCTGGAGAAGTCAGTTAACATCTGTTTGGCTTAATTTTTAAAATGGGGATAATAAGTACCTACCTCTTGGGCTTGTAATAATATTTGTAAAAGCACTTAGCACACAGTAGGCACTATATACATGCTTATTCCCTTCCCTTTGGGTGTTTTCATTTGTGTTAAGGATCCTCTTTCTGTGTAGGGGAGAGGGGGAGAGAAAATATTACTTTTTGGATCTCATTAAAAGAAAAACTTAGGTTGGGTGGAAGATTTTCCCTTCAATACTTGAGTCTTTCCCACATTAATCTCCATGATATATAAGGATGGAAGGGAAAAATAGAATGGAAGCAGATCAACTAGAATTTTTACATCAATTTCAGCTTACCTGTCCAGTGAGAATTTGGGGAAAAACTCAACCCAATCTAACTCCAATCAAACTCAAAGTATTACCTAACCTTTTGATCTAGACAAGGCTCTACTTAAATGTGTAATATTGGACAAGTCATTGAATCTCTTAGCTTTACTTTCATTACCTCTCAGTTGGAGTTGACACCTTTCTCGAACTAGTTCTAATGGTTACTGGAGAAACAAATGAGATTGTACCTAAATTGAACTGTAAGCACCAAATGCCACATCAGTGTCATTACTTATCTGGTTCTATTCTGTTGGAAACTAACATCTTTAATCAGTCTGAGTTTCTAAGACAAAAATAAAAAGTCATAATAATAGATTAACAAGGATACTTTAAAACCTATTCAGATGAGAGGCAGGGAAAGAGTTAAATGTATTCAGATGGTTTGTACTAGGTTAATCTGTTTAACTACAAGATAATTTGGAAACAAGACCATATAAACACCAGACCCCCCCACTCAAAACTGCCAGTATTAGAAGACTACAGAAACATTCCCATACCACAATAACATAGAGTTGTCACATCAACTAAACGGATCACAAACCTGTTCCTAGGGCAAATCTCTAGGTATCATTTGATCACAATCTCAACTTTTAGGATGAACAAACCCAGGCTTAAAAAAAAAAAAAAAAAAAAGGAAGACACTTGTCTCAAATCACAAACCTAGAAAGTGGCAAACCTGGGATTTTAGTTCAGATCTCCCAATTTTAAATCTAGGGTTCTTTCTGTTAGACCAGGGAAAGGCACAATTTGACCTTCCTGCTTCTGTATAGTCTGTGAGCTAATAATGATGTTTTTATATACATGTGTATGTGTGTCCACACACATATATGTATACAGTATTTCAAAGTACTAAAAACCATCCCTAGCTTTCAGTACCTAAGATTTTTTCTAAAAGGCCAAGAGCTGGATTTGGATCTCATGTAAGTTTGCCTATTTCTGTACTATATTCTTGTCCACTTAACATAAAACTATTTCTGGTTTGTTGATCCAGCTAAGTGGTACAGTGGGTAGAGTGCTATATTTAGCATCAGGGAGACAATTTCAAATCCTAATTCAGGCACTTACTGTGTTGTCCTAGGTAAGTCACAACCTCTCACACTCAGTTTCCTCATCTATAAAATAGGGATAATAGTATCTGCCTTACAAGTTAATTGTGAGGATTAAACTAGGTATTTGTAAAGTGCTTTGTAAACTTTTGTAACTCTTAAAGCCCTATATAAATGCTATTTAGTTTTTTTTAAGAAATTAATTACAATATAAGTATGTGGGGAGAATTCAAAAAACACATACCTTGTTCCTTGCTCCTGACTGTAGAGGACATATTCTGACTGATGAATTTGGGTTTAGCACCACTTTTAACCCAGAAATCATCTCCTGCCACCATCAAGTCCTCCTTTTGTAGTCTACCTAATTAGGATGGTAGAAATTTCAATATGGTACTAGAAACAAGAAAGGTGCACATGCTTAAATGTCCCAAGATAGTTTTAACAGCCAGTTGACTTGTACAAACACATACTTTTTCCTAGTTCCTAAATATTTTGGAAAGTTCCTGAAAGAAGTGGTGGGTGGTACAAAGAAGAGACGTTATTCCTCCACTGTGCTGTTTGCTGAGGGGGTGCTACAGCAATGAAAATTCATTGACATTTAAGCCTCTATAACCAATTGTGTAGTCAGCTTTTTTTAAATAAAGAAAAACTTTTGTAGCCTACATTTTCCCTAAAAACTTCAGCATAAGAGAATAACTTTTAGCCATAAAAGAACTTGAGAAGTCTTGATGTAGCTCCCTGCCTCCAGGCTGGTAAATATTTATTGCCAGTTCTGTGATATTCTGACTTTATGTTGAAGTAAGAGACATCTAGAGAGGATAATTGTCTTTCTGAAGATTATATTTTAGTGTCTAAATAAACATACACACTGTTTCTTGCATGGTATAGGGAATGTTTCTTCCCTATGCACCAGGTATATCTGATACAGTTAAAGAGTCGGGTTTTTCTTTTGGGAAGAATTTTACAAAAAGCCATTGCACTATTAAAATGCAGGCAACATGATCATGGATATAGTACTGCAGTCAAATGACCTAGATTCTTCCCTTAATTCTGCTGTTATCTTTGTTTTGGTCAGATCACAAAATTCCTGGGCTCAGTATTGCCTTCTGATCATAGATTTTTTATAGGAGGACCTTAAAGATTGAGCCTAAGCCCCTTAACAGACAAGCAAACTGAAATGTAGAGAGATTAAGTGAATTGCTCACAGGGTCACATATAACAAGTGGCTGGGGTAGGATTTTATCCTGACTCCAAGTCCAGTGCCCTATTCAGTACACCATGTTTTTGGGAGAGGGGGGTTCACTCAACTTCATACCACATTCTTAACTCTGGGAATCCCTAAACTGACTATTCTTATTCATAATCCCAGAACCAGAAGAACATGATAGAAACATCTGGATCACTAGAAATTCCTGTCCAACTGGGTAACTTGTGACTTAGCTTTCTTCATTTTGGGATTCATTGTATATTCTTTTCAGGCATGTTCCAAAACTTTCCTACTGTTGTCCTACTGTCTTATTTTCTCATATCTATAGTTTTCTGTTATCTCTTACTTTAATGGTACAAGTAGATTACCACAGAATTACTCACCTGAGGAAATTACTTTTACCCTTTAAAAAAAAAATTCAATCTGAAAAGTTTCCTCATCTACCGCAAAATTTATCATATCCACTTGATTCCAAATAATATATTATTTTGATTCCTCATACGGTTTCCATTTCCTTACCCTCATGCTCTCTTCTTTCAGTCTTACTTGAGTCCTCTATCTGGTACTCAGAGAATATAGCAAAAATTCAAAAGTTTTACCAGTTTCCACTCTTTAGCAGATTTTTGCTGTGTTTGGGATCATTGGGACCACCCCGTCTTTCTTTAAAAATGCTTTTCTTACAAGGTTTGTCCTTTCCTGACATTCCCCAAAGTCTTCAGACTACCAACTCTTGTGTATCTATTGCTTTCTCCCCACCCCACCACCCCCATCACATTCTACTTTGTAGATATCCCAGTGGACAGAGCACTGGGCCTGATATCAGGGAGATGAGTTCAAATATGGTACTTAAGGTTTACAAGGGGAGATTGTGTACATAGGCTGACAGAAAGGGCTGTGAATGAGAATTTATTTAGCATCTACTACATATCAGGCACTGTGTGAAATATTTTGAGATATCATTTGATCCTCAAACAACCCTGAGAGCTAATTGCTGTTTATTATCCTCATTTTACAGTTGAGGAAACTGAGGCAAATAGGTGACCTGCCTAGAGTCACACAGCATCTGAGATCTGATGTTAAATTTGACCTTAAGTCTTCCTGACTCCAGGTCCAGTGCTCTATCCACTGGGATATCTACAAAGTAGCATGTGATGGGCAGGGGAGAGAGTGATGGATACACAAATTACTCTAGAAAAATGTTTAAGGGATTTTTTTTAAATTGGGAAGGGAATAATAAAGGAAAGCTTGGTGGAAGAGATGGTACTTGGACTACAGTGTGAAATATGAGGACTTTAAGAAGCTATGATAAAGTAGGCATGCATTCTAAGTATAGAAGTTGACTTACGGAAATGTATGGAGTTATAATAATATCAATGGCAGGGCAATAATAGCTATCCTTTATAGAATATTTTAATGTTTATAAAACATTTTACCAATGTACTTAGTTCTCATAACAACCCTGTGAGGTGAATACTATTATTATCTCTACTTTACAGATGAGGAAACTAAGCTTCAGGCATGTTAAATTACTTGCCCAGGGTTAGACAACTGGTATCTGAGGCAGAATTTGAACTCAGGTCTTCCTGACTCCAAGTCCAGCATATAACCTCTGCATCAAGTAACTAGGTGTCTCTAGGCAGAGTCCAGATGAGGATTGAAGGCAGAGTTTAGTTTGATTGGAAGTGAATGGAACAGTGCAAAAATAAGGCCAAAAAGGCACTATTTCTATCACTGATATTACCATTACCCTCTACTACCCAAGTTCAATCCTTCATTTATCTTTATATAAAAGATAGTTACCAAGTCCTATCTATTATTTTATTAAACATCTCTAATGCTTCCCCTTCTCTCCCCACTAGCACTCCAGTTGTAGTACCCTCATCATGATTCATGTAGATGACTTCAATCGCATTTGGGGGTGGGGGAGGGAAAGACAAGGGAGAAAGACTTCATTCATCATTCTTTGGAACAGGGAATTCCCAAAGAGGTAAATCTCTTAACTAGTGCAGATCCCAAATTCATCAGCATCACTTTAGCTCTAAGGGGGAGAAAGAGATGATTTCCTTAATTGGAAATTGGAGAGCCTCAACAGCTTCTTAATTGATCTTTCTACTTCCTTGTTTCTTCTCCGGTCACTCTTAGGATCCTAACATATTAATTTTCCTAAAACACAGGAGGCAGTAGGATGTGGTGTTACTTCAGTTCTCATGGCTCTAGTCCACTGCTACTGGACTTCAGGCCTCAGTTTGCTATCATCTGTGTGACCTTAAGCAAGTGCCTTTCCTTATTTTATAAGAGTAGAAATAACACATGCACCATCTGTCTCCTACGGTTGAGAAAAATTAAATGACAGCATGCAGAAGATAAGCAAACACTGAGAAGCATTATTGGCATACGCTCAATTCTTGCTTGTGACACATACTGGCTGTATGGACAAGTTACTAGAGCTCTCCACATCTCAGACAACTCTATGACCAAGTCAGAGAAAAGGTGCCAATCACAAAGTTAGGAGGAAAGGGTGGAACAAGGAAGAAAACACTGAACTTAAAGTTATTTATATAGTCTGATAATTCCCAGTGGATGACTCACCTACAGGATACAATCTTAACTTCCTCTCAACTTTAAAAAGCCTCCTCAATCTGGCTGCACTCTACTTATTCAACTGAAGACTGTCACCATCACATTCTATATGCCATCCTCCCCCAAATGCCATGTCTGCCTTCTTTTCACACTCCAAGCTATGTTAATCTCCCCTGAATGTGGTGAACTGTCCTAGAGGACAGAGATACTTATCCTTTTCCCCTAATTCCACACTTTCTAGGATGGTATGACAGAAAAAGCCAGTCAAATACACTTAAGAAGCTTACTTCTTGGTGGAGCCAAGACAGGCAAGTGAAGATGGTAGAGTAACTGTACAGACTTTCTAGAGCACTCCCCGTCCAAGCTCAAATACCTGTAAAAAATGACTCTAAAATTGTGGAGCTACAGAACACACAGAATGATGGAGTGAAGCAAATCTCCAGCCTAAGACATCCTGGAAGGTTGCTGGGAAGTGTCTATTGTGTCACGCTGGGAGCAGAGCTTACTCCAGCATGGGTCCCGCCAGCATAGAGGGGACCTGAGTAGGCCTTAGGGCTACTGAATCTTTCACACCTGTGACTGTTTCCAGACTTTACGATCCTAAAACTTTGAGGACAAATTAGAAGGTCAGTGGGAAAAAAAGCTGTGGGACCTGTGTGAGAGAGTAGAGTGCTGCCCTAAGGCAGGAGAGGGGGGAGGGAGAGGAAGAACCCTCGACAGCAACAGCAGAGGCAGCTGCAGTCACAGTTTCTGGAGCTCTAGGCCCACAGATTGTGGGGGCGATTGAGTGGCTGATAGTACACCCCTCGCCCCCACTGAAAGCAGAGAATTACCTTGACAAAGAGCTCAAAAGTCAAAGACTCTTACTTAGGTGACAAGGAAGACCAAAACATGCAAACAGAAAACAACAAAGTTAAAGCTCCTCCATCCAAAGCCTCCAAGAAAAATACAAATTGGTCTCTGGCTATGGAAGAACTCCAGAAGGATTTTAAAAATCAAGTAAAAGAAGTAGAGCAAAAATTAGGAAGAGAAATGAGGGTGATGCAAGAAAAATCATGAAAAACAAGTCAACTTCTTGCTAAAGGGGACCCAAAAAATGTTGAAGAAAATAATGCTTTAAAAAAAATAGACCAACCCAAATGTCAAGAGATCCAAAAAGTCAACAAGGAGAAAAATGCCCTAAAAAGCAGAATTGGCCAGATGGAAAAGGAGGTCCAAAAGCTCACTGAAGAGAATAATTCCTTAAAGATTAGAATGGAGCAGATGGAAGCTAATGACTTTATGAAAAAGTCAAATTATAAAACACAACCAAAGGAATGAAAAGATAGCAGACAATATGAAATATCTCAATGGAAAAAAACAACTGACCTGAAAAATACATCCAGGAGAGACAATTTAAAAATTATGGGACTACCTGAAAAGCCATGATCAAAAAAAGAGCCTAGACATCATCTTTCAAGAAATTATCAAGGAAAATTGCCCTGATACTGTAGAACATGAGGGTAAAATAAATACTGAAAGAATAAACAGATCACCTTCTGAAAGAGATCCCCAAAGGAAAACTCTAGGAAAATTGTAGCCAAATTTTAGAGCTCCCAGGTCAAGGAAAAAATATTGCAAGCAGCCAGAAAGAAATAATTTGAGTAGTATGGAAATACAATCAGGATAATATAAGATCTAGCAGCTTCTACATTAAGGGATCAAAGGGCTTGGAATAAGATATTCCATAAATCAAAGAAGCTAGGATTAAAACCAAGAATCACCTACCCACCAAAACTGAGGATAATACTTCAGGGGGAAAAAATGGTCATTCAATGAAATAGAAGACTTTCAAGCATTCTTGATGAAAAGACCAGAGCTGACTGGAAAATTTGACTTTCAAACACAAGAATCAAGAAAAGGTAAACAGGAAAGAGAAATCATAAGGGACTTACTAAAGTTGAACTGTTTACATTCCTACATAGAAAGATCATATTTGTAACTCTTGAGACTTTTCTCTGTATTAGGGTTGTTGGAGGGATTATATACATATAGACAGAGGACACAAGGTGAGTTGAATAGGAAGGGATGATATAAAAAAAATTAAATTAAGGGGTAAGAGGAAAATATTGGGAGGAGAAAGAGAAATAGAATGGGGCAAATTGTCTTTCACATAAAAGAGGCAAGAAAAAGCTTTTTCAGTGGAGGGGAAGAGGAGGGAGGTGAAAGGAAAAGGTGAACCTTACTTATCACATTTGGCTTAAGGAGTGAATAACATGCACACTGAATTTGCTATGAAAATTTATCTTACACTATGGGAAAGTAGGGGAGGAAGGGATAAGCGAGATGTGAGGGGATGATAGAAGGGAGGGTAAATGGGAGGAGGGGGATAATTAGAAGTAGTTAGAACACTTGAGGAGGGATAGGGTCAAAAAGAGAGAATAGAACAAATGGGGGGGGCAGGATAGGATGGAGGGAAATAAAGTCTTTCACAACATGACTTTTATGGCAGTGTTTCGCATGTATAACATATATTGAATTGCTGACCTCAGTGGGGATGGAAAGGGAGGGAGGAAAGGAGAGAAGTTGGAACTCAAAGATTTAAAAACAAATGTTAAAAATTATTTTTACATGCAATTGGGAAATAAAATATACAGGTAATGGGGTACAGAACTCTTGCCCTACAAGAAAATAGAGAAGATGGGGCTAAGGGAAGGGGGAGTGTGATAAAAGAGAAGGCAGATTGGGGGAAGGGGTAATCAGAATGCATGCTGTCTTGGAGTAGGCAGAGGGGAGAGATGGGGAGAAAATTTGGAACTCAAAATCTTGTGGAAATGAATGTTGAAAACCAAAAAAAATTTTTAAAAATGAAAGAAGCTTGCTGGCTGCATATCTAGATTACAGGCAGAATAGTAACTAGCCCAGGGCCAGTAGGACCTCAGGCCAGAATAAGGCACTTTAGAGGGTAGCACAATTAAACCTATTTACTCCAGTGAGAAGGGAGATAGAGGCCACAAATTCAAATTCTAGCTAAGAGGAAAGGAGGAAGCATACTTCTTAGTCCTTAGAGATGTAAACAAGGTTCAGGTGTTAGAGTGAATTTGGAAGGAGAAGGATAATCCCAGCTGCTACTTTTCTTCCCAGAGGCAGTGTGGGAAGGAACCCACGGTCTCTCTGTTGAAGCAAAGGACCACAGAATTAGATTCAGAAGAGACCTTGGAGAGGCCATCTAGTCTAGCCCCCTTATTTTATAGATGAGAAAATGGAAGTCCAGAAATGGTAAATAATATATACAAATCATAATAGAAAAGTAAGAGGCGAGATTTGAACCCAAGTTCCCTGAATCTAGACCTGGTGTTCTTTCACTTGCACCTGCTAGACCTCTGATCTCATGTTTTTGATCAGGTCTCTTCTTATTGACAATCTATATTCCCCATACTTCTGTAGTATCTCATTTTTCTCTTAAATGAATTTGTGATTACATCACACATTGATTTCATACAATAAATTGGAAAGTGTTTTTTTGAGGGCTCTTATTAGGACCACTTGCTAAAGACAGAGGTTGTTCTGAGTGCTAAAACTTCTAGTTATGGTTCTGTCCACAAACCTATTGACAGACCCAAAATAGAGAATGGAAAAACCTTTAAAAAAATTTTTAAAGTGAAAGAGGTTAATGTATTTTCTCTTTCCACTCCCCACCCTATAGTACCACCATTATTAAAAAGTAGTTCTAGGCATTTCCACACTGAAACACTCTGAAAACATTTCTCCAAGATTCTACATGGCTCACCTTTTCTCTTGATCACCATTCGTTTTTTTAGCAACTCGCCACAAGCAGTTTCATAGTAGTCTCTGTCCTTAAGCTTATGAAACAAGGGAATACTTTCATAGTCACCACTTTTAGATTTGTCTTTGGTTTTTACAGGCCAAACAATTAGCTGGGAAGATGTGGTAGTATGAGATGGCTTCCAGATTACCCGATGACCAATCTCTTGGTAAAAGCTCTCATTAGAAGGGGTCAGATCTCCCCTTGGGTCAACTGCTTCAAAAATATATTCAGCCTCATCGAAGTCTTTGTCACCATCAATATCTTCACCTTCTATTTCCCACAAATCTTCAGAATCAGGATCAGAAAGACTCTCCTTTTCCTTGAAAGAGCAGGTTTTCTGGGTAGGATACCTAGGTAGGTCTTCCTGCTCCCTGACTCTTTTGATATGTTCTTTAAGCTTTCTACTTGAGTTTATTTTAGTATCACAGTCAACTATACCACCAGCTTCACCTACCATCATCACTCCCTCCTTATAGCAATCATCCTGGATCTCAGACTCTTGTCCAGTGCCCTCTGTGCTTTTGCCATATGTATTCTTCGCAAGTACAAGGTCAGTCATAGGCACGTTGTCCAGGGAAGACTCTTCACTTTTGGAGGATTGTTCCACAGAGCTAACACTTGGGCTCTTTCTCCGAGGCAAGGGATGGATGCCTGCATCAATCTTCTCAAAGCGAGCCAGCCAGGTGGGAGTGGGGTTGAACTCACCCAATTCATTTCTCCAAAAACCATCTCTTAACTTGGTCTGCCCATTTTGTCTACTTGGGCTGGGGGGCTCTTGACTCGGGCCATTGATGGCCTCCATGCTAGAACAAACTGATTCCGCTTGCTGGTTCAATTTTTGAGTAGACCTATTTGGTGTCAACACTGACAGCCTTGGACTTGCCATTGAGTGGACCTTTTTACCTGATCTATTCAACTCATTAGGTTGCCATTGGTTTGCTGTTTCTAGGGGGGTCGAACATTTCTGAGTGGCTATCCTCTCCTTATCTTTATCTAAACTTCCTTCCAGGCTAGGTCCTGGCATCTGGACCTCTTTATCTTGTACACCTTCAGGATACTGTTTGGTCAACATAGCACTAGCTTTGTCTTCTTCTGAATATTCTGCGGTTGGCATTTCTTCTCTCTTATGAGGGGTATATAGAATCCCTATCCTCTCACAAGAGCTAAGTGAAAACAAATCACATTGTACTATGTTTTCTGGTGCTGTTTTGCCATGTGTTAAATCATAAATAGGGATGGTTTCTTTAAAGGATTTCCAGAGCTGTATTGCCGGAGAACCATCTCCATATTCTATTCTTATCTCTTCCTTTTCAAAGGCATAGTTCCCTGAAGGAATGTTTCCATACATGGTAGCTGAAGAATGACTCTTACCATGAACCTCTCTCTCTTGCACTGGGGAAGACAAAATGGTTGTCTTTTTTTCAGAGGCAACATTAGTCATTCTACCTGTCTTGCAGCCATTAGCATCTAATGTTATGTCTTGTTGCTTTTTGGACTTGCTTTCAGGCTGTTGGGGATCAGTCTGGGTCTCTTTGGTTTCTGTATTTTTCCCAGGGCTGCTGTAATGACAGAAATGTGCAGCATGCTGGAACAGAGGATATGAAGGTTGAGGATGGAAATAGGGCCTTCTGTTCACTCTGGTTGGCACAGGAGCCTGTGGCATGAGAAAGCCAGGGTACTCATGTAGAGCAATGGAATAATACGGAATGTAGGGGTTTCCATTTCTGTACCCTAAGGAAGAAACAAAAGACAAAAACATTTTTAGGTGAATTTTTACAGTGAGTTCTTAGTCGTTTCTTTCTTTTTTGTAAATTGATTTATTGATAAGAGGTCATTCTATGCTAAACATAAAACAGTCAAGCAATTTATGTTTTGATTGCTGAAAGCTTTTTAAAGTTTTCAATATTCACTTTTATAAGATTTGGGGTTTCAAATTTTCCCTCTCCAAGATAGTGTGCAATCTGATATACACTATACATGTATAATCATATTAAACATATTTCCACTTTAGTGATGTTGTGAAAAAAGAATCAGAACAAAAGTGAGAAGAAACCATGAAAAAGAAAAAATAACATGCTTTGATCTGCATTCAGACTCCATAGTTCTTTCTCTGGAGGTCGTTAGTATTTTCCATCACGAGTCTCTTAGATCATCATATTGCTGAGAACAGCTGTGTACAATGTTGTGAATTCTTAGTCTTAACCTAAATTAAGTCTGGTCTATGATGGACCATGATTTTTCTTTACATTTAGTAAGATTTATGGGCCTGGTATATTACAGGAAAAGGATGTGCCCTATTTGGGCTTTTGGTTTTATCACAGCAAATCTACTCATTGACTAGGAACATGTGGTCTATGTAGTTGAGTTGTTTTTCAGTTGTGCCAACTCTGTGACCCCACTTGGGGTTTTCTTGGTGAAGATATTGGCTTGGATTGCCATTTCTGTCTCCAGCTCATTTTACAGAAGAAGATAAACTGAGACAAAAGAATTAAGTAGCTTGCCCTGGGTCAAAGAGCCAGTAAGTATCTCAGGCCAGATTTGAACTCAGGAAGATTCATCTTCCTGACATCCTTTAGAGACCTGTCAGCCTATTTACTTCAACACTTAGATGCCCATATGTGGGCTATACATAATACTTACTAGAAGTCTGTTCACAAGTGACTGAAGAACTGTAATCAGTGTTATCTTGGTAGGAGAAAAGGAGGGAGATGTCCTTTAGAGATAGAGATTGGCTTTAGACCTGGATAATTTAAGTTCTGACCACCCAGCTCCACCACTACACAGGCGTAATAGGGTATCAAATGAGGTTGTAATGACAAGTTGACTATGTCAATTGATGGCCAGAGGACAGGGCCCAAAGAATTCCTGGGCTTGAGGCAAGTTTGGTTAGTGTGTCTGCAACAGAATAGAGGGGATGCAGGAATATTGCGTTGTAGATTAGAAGAAAGTTATGAGTTAATTTTTTAATACTCTTCCGAAAAGGAGACCTCATTAGGACTGAAATGATATTAAGTATTATCATGTTAATAATTCAAGTTGTGTAGATAATATTCTGAAAAGGAAATTCTGGCTGAAAAACATGTAGACTTGAGTCATGACCATTATTCATAAAACTGAACTCATATTGTTAAAGAGGATTATAATTGCCACTCCAGTGACTAATATTATAACAATTATCATGTAGAACACTAACTTTTTTTAATTGAAATTTTCTCAAACAAAGGCTATTCAGGGGCTTGTAGGATATAAATGGATATTTTTAAAAAGTAAGAAAAAGTATACTTCCTGATGGCTCTAAAATTCTATAAAAAAGTCAAATTAGATGTTTGGACCTTACAGGCAGGGATTTTACAGCCATCTGATCCTAAGGTTGATGAGTGCTTGAATGTTTGCAGGGACCAGGAATTTACTACCTCTGAGGATTCTGCACTCCATTTTAAAAAATATAACTTTCATAATTAGTTTCCCATACTGAATCAGAAGTTGCTTCTCTAAGACTGTTACTCATTGGCTTGGATTCTACCTTCTGAAAAGATGTAGAAAAACTAGACTTCCCCCAACCCCATCATGATAATCCTTCAAATATTTGAAGGTTATTATTATTGTCTATCCCTTAATCTTCCCTTTTCCAGGGTAAAGATTCCCCAATTCCTTCAATTTAGCCCAAGACATTTCTAATCCATTCTGGTCAACTTCTCTCAGATGGGAAGCCTACTTGGGGTCAACTTCTAATCTACCAGGGTCGCTCTAATAACATAGTAATAGGGATTGAACATATTTTGTATATGCTCTGGCCAGCATAGAGTATCATTGCTTTAGAGATTATAGGTATATTAATTTAGTCAAAGTTTGTAATAGATGCTATGGTCATTATGTCACATTATGCACAGTCAACAACTCCAGTTTTTCTGCTCCCTAACCAACCCAAGACACATATTGTTAAATCAGCTATTTCATTCTATATTTGTATAGTGAAATGTAACCTCACTGCTTATCAAATTTAAGCTTAACACATTTATTTATTAATTTAAACTTATCAGATTTATCTCTAAATTGAAATTTCTCATTTACAAACTTCTTAGATTTAGCTTGTATTTTTGTAAAATATTTAAGATTTCAAGAGAATTTATTCTGTGAAAGAAGACATTAGCTCTCCTTTTCAACTTTCTCATCCATAAAATATGAAATCTGGTTTTTAATCTAAGCCAACAATGAAATTGTTGACTAAGAGAATGCAAAGATTAAAAATCATTGACATACTCTTAGATTTCCCTCCAGTTTGACATTAGTTAATATTCTGAGTGCTATGGTTGTTTAGAAGTTAATCTACCCATAATATTATCATCCAGACTGCACTCCATCTTTTCTACAAGAAAAAAAAACAGCTTCAGATTTTGGCAATCTTCTGACACAATATTCTATTATATTCCCTTTATCTGACAGTTTTGGTCTGTGACCTCAGGCAAATCACTTCACTTTGATGGACCTGTTTCCTTTCATTAAAAAAGAAGATCCTTGATTAGAAGCCCTTTCTAGCTCTTGATAGAATATCCTGATTTAATAGCTAAAGAAAGAAATTAGACATTCTCAGGGAGCCCAGGTGTGCACAAAACAGCACATGCAGAAACAACAGGTGAAGGTGAAGGAGGCCTTAATTCAAAGGCACTGTTAAAGGCTTCACTTGTTCACATTTTTTCCCTTCTTCCCCACAATGCCTTCCTCTGTGTAATTTTTTCCCTTTAAAATTTGACATCTTCTTCATTTTTTTTATTTTTCTACTTTAAAAGAAAAAAAACATTACAGCTGTAAGGAATGTTAAGGAGTTCTCAAGGAACATAGGATCAGCTGGAGCACAATGGCAGTTACTAGTTGAAGCATACTCTCACACTGCAACGCTATCTTGGGGTAAAGGATGGAAACAGAGACATAGATTCTATTTTATACCATTTTCTCTAACTAGCACCATAGCAAGGCTAAGGATGCTACCTTCTTGGGGTGGTGCTCCATTAAGGCCAACACTGTCCTGCTTGGCTCCATCTTAACTTCTTTAGCTTTCCACCTCTCTGGTATCATTGCCAGCTGGTGGTCCAAATCCAAAGAGACCCTAAATGCAATCTTCCCTTTTAAAAATGCTTCCAAACTACTATCTTTGTATGACAACTTATCTCCATTGATGTTTTCCTCTTATCAGTGAGAAATAAAACAACAAAAAGAATCACACAGATGCGGAACTTTCGATTCTCATTAGATGGAAGCTTTAAATGGAGTTAAATCAGAGTATTATTAAGCTAGGTTGTATTTAAGATTAGCCATCACAGTCTTCAGAAAGAACTGGGAATGAAGCTAGAGAAGGGAGGAGAAATAAAGAGGAAAACAAATAGAAGAGGCAAGAGGAAAAGGTAGACCAATAGGTAGAAAAATAGAAAATTTTCTCCTGAAATATTTAAAAAACATGCACTTCAAAAAGCTGTTTTATAGGGTTGTAATGGTCATTGGCCTTACCTGCTGCTGACACACAATAAGGATTATAGACAGGATTCAGGTACCACGGATTTGGGAATGGGGGTTGTGCTGTGGGTTGAGCGTAAAAAAAAGGTCTTGCATTGTTGCCTTCAGAACGTGATCCAGTTCCTGGAGCTGGTGAAGCATTCATTTTCTGGACTGAAACACATTTATGTCATTATAAGGACCAATATTTTGGTGTTTGCTACTTTGAGGAACTGTCTTCTTCTCCTCCAAGACACCGCCCTTTCCTCCAACATATCCAATTCCTTCCTGTCTTTCCTTGCTGATCTGTTCCCAGTTACATCTCCAATTGGAACCACATGTGTTTTCCTCCAATCTCCACACTTCATTTCAACAAAGACAGAATTTAGACTAAATATGAGGTCAGATAAATGTGCCCCCCAGGGCCACGTTAGTCATATCATGCTAACTTCACCATTCATTCCTACCTAATTTTCCTTCCCTACAGTCACATCAGTGGTGACTTAGTGATCCTTAGCGTAGAGGGAAACAGTCTCCAACCCATAGACCTCTGAGGCTGAGAACGAGTCATTTACCCTTGGCCCTACTATCAACGATTGCCTTAAGGAGTACGTGTGAAGACAGTTGCAGGGCACCAGGCTCTATCTCTTGGTCCAGAGTCCTTGCCTTTCCAACATCTGGCCAAAGCCAAGAATATACCTCATTCAAACCAGAGAGAGAGAGAGAGAGAGCTACGGAAAAATCCAGGATTGCACGCAGGCAGCCCAGACCCTGACTCATCCTACCTCCAGTTCCAGAAGGAAGACCCCCACTCCAAACGCAATTCTTGTTACCCAGATGGCAGTAGAAGGCCCTGAAAAGGGGGCTAAAGGAAGGACAATTTTCTCTTCACTTACCTAGCTTAGGAGATAGATGGAGCTTGACCAGCTGGGAGCTGCTAACCTGGCAAGCCTTTGGGAGAGGAGCAGCCCCCTAACAGGAAGCACCTTGTGAGTCCCTGTGGGCCGAATTTGAGGTTAGGAACTAGTGTTCTCTTCCTCTGGTTTCCTGTACTGTTCAGGCCTCTTGCTGGGCGGTGGGAGCCCAGAGATCCAACAGCCCGGACTCCAGCTGCTCCTTAGACGGGTCCTCTTTTCTAACCAACAGGTTCCAGCCCTGTTCCTCACCCCGCCTACCCCAAGCCAAGAGCAGCAGACTGGGAGCGCAGCCCTCACCCCCAGCGGCTCTGGCTGTCCCACGCCTCCTCCAACCCCTCCCTTTCACCATTCAAGTGGCCTCGGCCCCTTTTCTTGAACCAGGCCGGGCCTCCCTTGTTGCGGGGGCGGGACCTACGGGCCTCAGGTGCGGCTGCCTGGGGAAGCAATCACAACGCTAATGGCTTGTGAGCATCTTGAGGTCAGGGAGGGAGGTGGCTTCATCTTTTGTTCTGATCTACTCTGTTTGGTACAATGCCGCTTACTTAGTGGGGAGGATTGCGTAATACGTTTGTGAAATTGAATTTGCGTGTTTTGGGTGAGTTCGGAAGATGAGTACCTTGAGGTTGACTCGTCTCAGCTGTGGAGTGTGTAGGCCGATTCTTCAGACTTTCCAAGGGAAGCAAAGACCATATATTTGGGTTGAATGGAGAGGAAGAAATTCTCCTGGGGTGGGGCTGGGGGAGTGCCTTCTGGCATCGCAATGTCGGAGAGGTGGAAGAGACTTCGGCCTTCTGTCAAATCTCCCACTCTGCTCAGGCCTTTTTTCTGCATTATACATGTTAACTTTTGCTCTATCTCCTTCAGAGCTGAGGAGGTCCCTACTGCACAGAATGTATGGGTGTGTATATATGCATATATTGTATATAACATTTCATTTCTGGACAGCTTGCCAGGTTAACAGCTCCCACTTGGTCAAGCGCCATCTACCTCCTTACCTTCCTTTAAGGACAAAAAAAGCTGTCTAAAGTTTCTACTCAGTCTTCCACAAATGCACAAAATAAATGTAATCTCATTTCTAGATCACAACATCAAGCCCTAGTTGAAATGCAATTAATTTCAGAGCCAGAAAGACCTGGTTTCAAGTCCTACCAATGATGTATATGCTGTGTGATTCAGGTTGTTAAGATGAAAGGCCTTCACCTTGAACTTGAAGATTTTTATGAGTCTTCTTTCTTTCTTTTGAAAGCAGGGTTAAGCAACTTGCCCAGGGTTACACAGCTAGTGAGAATATCAAGTCAAATTTGAACTCAGGTCCTCCTGACTTCTGGACCTGCACTACTTATTAGTTTTCCACTCTACTCTTCTCTTTTCTCCCTTCTCTAGTTTTATTCCTGATTCTTTCAACTGTGTCCCATGTGACATTGAGGGATCACAGGAATTCGGAGACCATCTAGTATGCTCTAATGTGTGCTCCTTTGTTCCCCTCTTATTAGCCGGGAGCCCTGAAAAAGAGTATGAAATTCTAAACACTATGGAAAGAAACACAATACTCTAGACTTTTGCCTAAGATTAGCTTTTTTGTGGTTAATTACATTTCCTGTATTTTTCACAGGGACTATTTAGGATCACAGATATGGAGTTACAAAGAAACTTAGAAACCATTTAGTTCAACACCCTCATTTTACTGAGGAGGAAAAAGAGGTCCTGAGAAGTTTAGCAATATGTCAAAAATCACATAGAAGTAATAGTTAAACTTCAACCCTCTACTTCAAAGACATTTCTCCTGATCCAATATGGGAGGAAGAAGGGAAAGTCAATCAAGATTGTGAATATGAATGACTGGTGATCTAAGAAGATGAAACTAACTTAAGGGAAAATATGGTAAGCTCAGTTTTAGATGTTGGGAGAACTCTGTTCCACATGTAGCTTGGGGGTGTCATTATGTAACTCAAAGGGAGATGGAAGGAGATATATTTTGCCTCTTCTCTCCCCATCCTTCTCCAAGAGAGACTTTAATTGCTACCAGGAAGGGAAACAGAAAGTTAGGGCCAACAGAAGCTCGGTCACTGTCTCCGAAGAGCGATGGGGTACCAGGCTAGACTTATACCTGTATACTTCCTTGAATATTATTATCATTATTAGTCTAGGGGATTTGTTTGGGTTTTTTTGGTTGCTGTTCAATCTAGCTTCTGATTACTGTTTCATTATTGGGGAAGCAGCAGGAGGATCACAAGCCATATATCCAAGTCAAATACCAATTCCACAATGAACACAGATAGTAATTATCAAGGAAATCCATTTATCCAATTCAGTAACAAAACAGAAATTGGAGAAAGTGTACATAGGAGAATATATACTAGACAACATAGAGTGAAGGAGTTCTCCCGTTGGGAGTGAGGTAACAGCTCAACCAAGACAAAGCAAGTCCTAGATCTCATCCGAGGAGATGTTCTGAAAAGTCTCTTGTATCTGTGAATAGGGACATGATGGAGGTTGTCAGCTTCTTTTTGCGTCAGCTTCTTTTTGAGTCAGCTTTTTCCCAGAGTCTTTTCCTTCAGCAACCTAAAATGGGGCTGTCATCTTCCATCTTCTCTCTTGAAGCTGGAAGCACCCAAAGTGACTGAAGAACTCAGAGATTCCAAGAGAGTTTGAAGAGACAAAGAGACTCAAAGAGACCCATGAGCTCAGAGGAGTGAATGTCTCCTCTGTCCTGCCTGCCCCTCATACAGACACAAGATGTTACATCCATCAATGAGGCAGGAGGCCTATACCAATATACTTTGGGACTGGAGTTACATACACATTTATTTTGAGGAACTGGTGAAATATCTAGGTAGACATGGTCTGTAGACAGCAATATAGGACTGGTAGAAGATTTGTTTAGTAGACCAAAATGCCACTTTAAAGTCTCTTCCATAACAAAGTCTCTGATGTATGCTGAAATTATATAAAATTTCTTCTCCGGTGATGGTAGTAAAGTTGCTCAAGATATCCTAGATCAGGAGTGGGGAACCTGCAACCTCAAAGTCACATATGACTCTCTAGGTCCTCAAGTGAATGAATCCAAACTTCACAGAACAAATCCCCTTAATAAAAGGATTTGTTCTGTAAAACTTGGACTCAGTCAAGGGCCACTCCTGAGGAACTAGAGGGCTACATGTGGTCTTGAGGCTGCAGGCTCCCCACCACTGCCCCATATCAATTGAATTCTCATCTGCCAAACTGATGAAATTGTTAGAAGTAATGGGAAGGTAACAGACAGTAAGGTGTTCAGAATTGAAATGAATTTTAAACAAGGGATTGTTTAGTCCTTTTCAAGGTTCAAAGAAGATACTTCATCAAAACCAATAGAATTAGAAGGCAGTTGGTCAATGGCTAGCCAAGGATCAGTCACACCTCTGATGATCCTTTTAAAACCAGGACTATTTGAACATGTGCATCTGGGAGTGTGATGGGAAAGATGGCTTGTGTAATTTCACATTCAAAGATAAAACCTGAGTGAACATTTTGGAATCTGTCTGTAGGAGAACTGTGTTAACCAGGCCATATAGTCAGTACCAGAGAGGAAGCAGTCATAAGCCTCCCAGGAAACTGGCACTTCAACTGATACCACTTTATTTCATCTGATGTGACACATTCTGCGCCCCCCCCCCCCCCCCGCCCCCCAACACACACACACACCTGAAATCACTCCCTCAGCCTCCTTCCTGATACCTTAGGGACACTATGAGGACCTTGTTGTTAAAGACATCCTTAATTTACCCTAGGGTCAGAATTGTCACTGATGTTCCAGGACTATTACTTACCACAAATGTTATTGGGAGGGAGGGATGGAGATGCTCAAATATATTTTTCACTTTTTTTCTCATAGACATAAAGAAGCAGTTGTAGTTTGTAGTAGTAGTAGTAGTAGTAGTAGTAGTAGTAGTAGTAGTAGTAGTAGTAGTAGTAGTAGTAGTAGTAGTAGTAATAACTAGTTTTGTCTAATGATGATAATTGGTACTTTTTTTCATCAGTGTGGAAACTCTCTTCACTGATTAGAGGTTAAATGAATGAATAAAAGGATGAATAAGGCATTTATTAAAGGCTTACTATGTGATTAGGAAGACTAAATGTATACATTTGTGTACCTTAGTCTTAAAAAACACATTAGGGGCACAGCTAGCTGGTGCAGTGGATAGATGGAGTCAGAAGGACCTGAGTTCAAATCTGACCTCAGACATACTAACTGTGTGACCCAAGCAAGTCACTCAACCCCTGATTGCCACACACATGCACGCGCGTGCGTACACACACACACACACACACAAACATAAAAATGTGAGGGTACTGAGAGGTTAAGTGCCTTGCCCATAGTCATGCAGCTAGCATGTGCCTGAGACAGGAAAGGAACTCAGTTCTTCCTGACTTCAAGACTGGCTCTCTATCCCCTTACACAACACCACCACTTATGTGATGTTTAGTAAATGCTTGTTCAATAGATGAGAGTGACAAAGAATGGAGCCATATGCCATCTTTCTTATGAGAAGATGTTGTTATTAAATCCTTTGCTCCTGTTAGTCAAGTATACCTTATGTTTATTTTTCCACTAATGAGGTAGACCTTCTCAAATTTCCCTTTCACCTCATGGAATTTCTATTATGTGCCAGTGCAATCTGTGCCGGGTGAATGGTGCAAAGGGAACTGGCACATCCTTGGATTCAAGTTGTGACTTGTGGGTGCATTGTCCTCTGACACAGTCAGGATCTCCTGGTAGGAGGACTGGGTTAAATGCAGGCATCCTTCCAAATAGTGCTGCTAGAGTTTGCCAACAGGATTTCTAAACTACTCTATAGTTTTTCAGTAAGAGCTTTCTGTGTTCTAATGAAATATGGAGATGTTCCTGTATAAAGGCATCCACCTTCTTGGACATTTAAAGGTCTTTTATTTCAGGAATTTTTTAGTCTTCATATCGATAATCTGGATGCCCTTAAAGATGCACATAGGATAAAGTCATCAAAGTCATCTCTGTCCTTGATAGGAAAGTATAGCGTAGCACAGCTGGCACTTTATTTATAGAAAGATGAATTTTAGGTGTCAGACCATCTATAATCAATTCACAAAGGGAGATTTGGCTTAAGAAAAATACATGGGCATCTCCTGAAGCCATTTTATTGTCTTACTCAAGGGTTGTGATGCCCTCTAGCTCTGAAAGTGAGTGACTTTGGGTAACACATATGGGAAAGGGGAATGAAGTATCTTTTTCATCATTAAATTTGGTTGTTGCCAGGGTGAAATGTGTCCTTTTCTTTTGACTCCATGTGTCTTCATTCCTGGATACTCTTTATACTTCTATTCCTCTGACCTCTTTTTCCTCTTTTGCTCTCTCCTTCTATCTCTTCATTGATTTTCTCCAATTATGGAAAAGTCGTATATTTTTATTAGTGGCCATATTTATGGAATCACAGAATCTCACAGCTGGAAGAGATCTCAAAGATCATTAATGAAGCCCATATTTTAGCAGAAATCTAGTATGCAATATTCTTAGCAAGTGATCTCAGAGCGTTTGCTCAGTCCTCTACTAGAACTGAATTCGCTTGACCTTGGGAGGCAGTCTTCTCTACTTTCAGACAGTTTTAGTGGTTAGGACTTTTTCTATGACATTGGACCTTAATTGGTCTCCTTTAAATTTCTACTGTTTATTCCTAGTTCTTACCCCTTGGGATCAAGAAGAGAAATCTTCTCTTTTAAATACTTGAAGGAAGCTCTCATGCTCCCTACTGGCCCACCACCCCCAACTCCATGTGTACTTTATTTAGCCAATCCATATGGATTCCAGCTCTCTCATATCCTGGGTACCTTTCTCTTACCAACACATCAATATCATTCCTAAAAGAAGGGCTCAGGAATGAAGACAATACTCCAGAAGTGATAGAACCAGGTCAAGGCACAGTAGGACTATAACTTCCCCTGTTGTGGAAACCACTTTGTCACTTTAATTTTTTGGACTGCAGTGACTCCCAAAAAGTTAGAGTCCACTAAAACCCCAGTCTCTTTTCCACCCAAACTGTAATTTATTGTGCCTTTTCCTGTAACAGAAGGGTATTGAATTTTAGCTTACTTGATTTCACCCATTTTTTTTTCCATCTAACCTGTGATTTTATTCACCTAGTGAACAATATTTCATTGTGGTCCCAAATTGTGAGTCAAATTCATCTTATTTGGGAAATTTGATAAGTATCCCATCTGTGCCTTTGTCTGAATCAGTGATAAAAATGTTGAACAGAACAGAGCCAAGGACAAATTCTTAAAGACTCCCTAGAGGCAATCCTTCCTTATTAAAAAGATTCTGACAAAAGTCTTGCTGGCAATGACTAAGAGAGAGAGACACACACACACCCTGTCCCCTTGTCCCCTCCCCCCATGATTATAACAGGGCAACCTATTCCCTTTATCTTTACAGAGATGGACAGTGAAGGCATACTTGATCTCCTGAGGAAGGACAACCTCTTCTTGCCATATAACCTGGAAATGAAAACACTGTGGAAGTGTTCAGCTGCCCTCTAGGTCCTTGGGTGCAACCTTTAGACTGAGTCCAAGTTTTATAGAACAAATTCTTTTAAGGGGACTTATTCTGTGAAGTTTGGATTCAGTCAAATAGCCTCACTTGAGGACTCAGAGGTCCTAGAGGACCTATGCCTTGAGGTCACAGGTTCCTCACCCCTAGTTCAACCCATCTCTCCAAGATCATGTCCTTAACACTGATCAGTGTGACTCCACCAGCACTGAATAGTTGAGATGTACCATAGGTCTTTGGCCCGTAAATAGTAGACTTCCCGCATTGTAGAAGTGCTTTGGATTATTACTATCAGCATAAAACTGAATTTCATCTGTCTTCTTATTGAGCCAAGAATCTTGCATCTCTCTAAGCTTCACTTGCACTTTACTTTTGTTGTAGTTAAACACTGCCTTACAGAAAGATGAACTATCCTGCTGATAAACTCTGTGGAATTCTCATTTTTTACTTAGTAGTTTCTGAATTTTTCCATCATTTTCATCAAACCAATCCTGATGTTTGTAAGTGTTCTGGCTCAGATCAGTAAACGTGGTACTTAGTGTGCGCCAAATGTCTGAAAGCTGCACATTCCTTTTCTACTTTACTGTTGCCATTGGCTCAGCTTTCCCTCCAAGTCAACAACGATGTGTCCATGATTGGAGAAATACGGTAATCTCTTGACTTTTCTGATAGTCATCTTGCCTTGGGTTTGCGGCTTTGGTTGAATGGGAACGTTTAGCTTGGAGAGGATGTCTGTGATTGGTCCAGCAATCTGTACAACATATTACCTCATCACTCTCACATCTTGTCTGCCTCTTCTCCTTACAATGACATAGTCTATTAAGTGCCAATGTTTGCTGCAAGGGTGCATCCACAAAATCTTATTGCATTTAGGTAAACAGAAGACAGTGCTGGTGATGAGGTCATGAGGTGTACAAATCTTCAATAGTAAGTAACTGTTGCTCTTACTGTTTCTGACTCTTTTCCTCCTAAGGACTCCCTGCCATGTCTGATAGTCTGTGCCTACTCTGGCATTAAAGTCATCCAGAATTACAAGTTTGTCATCTTTTAGTACATTGATGATTGTAATGTTAACTGTACACTGCTCTTTCTTGGACTCTGCTCAACTGGAAGGAAACAAGAAAGGAAAGGGGTTAAAATAAAGGTAAGGGTAAGCCTAGACTCCTCTTCTCAGTCCCAGGGGAAGGAGGAGATAGGAACAGAGGAAAAAAGCTTTTCCCTTGTGGCCAAAGAGAAATAGAGTAGGAGATGATAAGGTCAAGGTCTAAGACCTTAGAGGGCCTGCTTGCCTCTTTGTCCAATGCTTCCAATCAAATGGAATGCTGGTCAAGTCCTTTATTGATTGCTAAGACCTAAAGGTACTTCTAAGCTCCTCATCTAAAGGTGAAGTGATACTTTTTATCTCTAATATTCTGAGATGTGACAATAAAGGTACCACTTTTGAAGGAGAGTTTTATTCAAAACTAGGGAACAAGAAGCTACCTTTTCAGTTTAGACCACCACTGGGAATCACAGTTTTGGACTGAAAATGAACTATCTATAATAATAGAAAGTTGCCCTTTCTAATGGCAACCTAATGGCGACCACCTATACTAGCTGGAACTAAATGAGGGAAGGGATTCGTCTTTCCCTCTGCATTCAAACAGCTAAAAGATGCCGTTTGTTAACGATGATATCCATAAAGACAGAGGAGTTGAAAGAAGTTTCTTTACAACTGGCAGGACCACTTGTGCTCAAACAGAAGTCCCTAATATAGTAATAATCAAATTTGATAAGTCTTGGGAAGTTCTTTGACATCTTTTGGCTGTGTCTGGAGGCAACAGTTGACTTCTCTGCTATTATTAAATGAGAAATATCTGACTCTGCACCTCTTAACTAAAAGTAAATAACCACCTCTACGTATACCTCCTTCTTCTGACTTTTGTTAGCTATTTTTTCACCAGCTAGCTCCATCAAAAACACATGATCATCTTTTGTAAGACAAGAAGCTGCTTCCTTAGTGAGTCTAGCATGCTCTACTCTGGGAAAAGCTATATATCTTTTATTTACTTTGTGTGTTATGTATGTGTTTATGTGTCTTCTTTTCTATCTACTTGGTACCATGTTCTTCCTCTGTTCAACATTCTGACAAAGGTCAGGATTCCACTCTGTTTCTCTGGATCTTGTTTCCATTTATTTCTTTCTATTATAGCCTCTTCCTGGTGTTAGGAGAAGGGGAAAAAACATACAGATTGGATAAATGATAAAGAACAGAAGGAGATTACAGTTCCACAGAATCTGACCATCACTAGGGAAGTAACATGCCTTTTTTCAACAGGATATAGAGACTATGCATGAGCACTGCATACAGACTAATAGAGAAACTACATCTCTATGCGCAACACAACACAAGCATTTCACAGGGCTCTATCCATTTCTCCTATCTCCAACCTTTCAGCTTTTCCTCATACTCAGCCTAACACAATCATTGGAGAGAATTCGAGGAGGGACAGGAAAGTGCTGGTCACACTGACCTGAAGTTTTCCTTGGGGATATGATTTGAACATTTTATAGAACTGAGGAAATTTTGGACAACATCAGCTGGACTCCTAGGCTCTTGAGTATTCCTAGTCAGTTTGTACTGGGAGGCATATAAATAAAATGGCAGGTTTTGCTCAGGAGAATCATTGTGCCTCACCTACCTCTAAACACATATACGTAGAGAAGACCTAGGTAGTATCCAGGGTAAGGGAGGTTGACCTTTAATGGCGAGAGGAATATGATTCAGACTGAATTGAAACTAGGGTGGAATGGAGAATGGAGTTGCAGTCTAAGGGATATTGCTCTTGTAGCATGGTCTAAAGTGCTGCTATAAGCTTTCAGCATTAGAGGAGCAGAAGAATTCCCCCCAAACTTCCTTCTATACTCAGTAGTCTGAATGGAATCTGGGCTGCAGATAAGGAATTAAAAATTGATCTCATGAGGGAATGGAGATGGACAAAACCCATCTAGGTCCTGCTGGCGCAGTGTTTCTGGGGGGGGTCTGAAGCTCATGTTGTAGTTTCCTACTACCCAAAGCTGTCAGGGAAATAAATGTCTTTTCTTACGTGTAGGTAGATGTGTCCTGTCTCCAAGAAATTTTCCTTTATGCTAGCTACATTTATTTGTATGGATCCTACTCAGGGTTCTAATGGAAAAGGCAACCCTAGAATTTGATGGTTGCAGTGAGGCCGCGGGGAGATTGCACCTCTCCTCATCAGACTGTGACCATGTCCCCATTGGTGACTCAGGAAGAACTGAGCTCAAATCTGGTCCCAGATACTCACTAGGTTTGTGACCCTGGGCAAGTCACTTAACCTCTATTTACCTCAGTTTCTTCAAGTTGTGAAATGTGTATGATTTAATAGTACCTTCCTCCCAGGGTTGTTTTCTTAAAAAGCACCTAGTAAAATGACTGGCACTATAGAAATATCTATTCATTCTCTGTTCCCCCTCACGCCTCACCCCACCCCACCCAATTTGCAGATACATGGTTGGATATTAGAAGAAAAAGTGGCAGATGGAGGAACATTGGCACACAAGGCAAATAGCCCTTTAAACAACTTCTAAAGGGAGAGAAACCATCGATAAATGAATAGAGTCCAGATCAGAAACATTCTGAGAAGTGGGTCAATAAAGCTGCCACCAAGACACCACCTTAAAAGAGTAAGAATCACTGCTTCAGAGAGTTGTCTGGAAGACTAGATATTAGGTATCAGAGGCAGAAGAAGTCTCTATCCACTTCACTTCGCAGCCTCATATCAATAAATGTACTCGGCAAAACAAAGAGAAAACCAAGCCGACCTGGCTTGGAGATGGAGGGTAAACGCATTTGGGGCCAGGGGTGGGTGGGTGGGTGGAGGAAGAAGAATCATTTAAGGTGACTGGGACATTGGGTGTTCCAGCGTCCCATCAGGTCTTGGTCGAACCACTGACGTTTCTGGATTTGGGGGGTTTCCGGAAAGCCCCTGAGCCCTAAGCAGGAGAACGTTCTTGACCTTGTTCCTGAGATGGTAATCTGAGATGGTTAGAACCAGTCCCTGAGGAAAGGTCTGAAGCATTCTACTGGGAGAATCTGCAGGGTCCGACCATCGCCAGCGCACCCTTACCTTCTCTCTACAGGTAGAATGGGAGAGTGGCGCTCGCTACTATGGTCACCTGTCCAAATGTCATTTTTCATGTATCCATGGGATATGGACTCAGGAAAGAAAGCTGAGGGATTTTCAGAGGAGAAAGCACAAAACTCAACTCAAAGACCTATATTATAACCTAGACGAAGTGCTGTTCACTGTACCATTTTTCTGATAGGATATTAACTACTCTTCCTAGAATTAAGGATCATACTTTGAATGGAAGGTTTTGCCTATCGTTTGAACAAATGGAATGAAGTTTCTTTATTTTCTGCCTCGTAGTAAAACGTCCCCGGGTGGGATTGAACCACCAACCTTCCGGTTAACAGCCGAACGCGCTAACCAATTGCGCCACAGAGACTCCTCTTGCTTCGTAGGCTTAAGGATTGACTACTTGAAGTATAAAAAGGGAATATCACATTTGGTCCCATATGAGTTTATTACATAACAGGTGATTCTGGCTATATTTAAATTTAAAGTTTTAACACGAGATCAATCAAGGAAAGAGGAAGAAGAGGAGAAGCGAAAGTGGGAAGGGGGGTGAATAATAATGAACCAGGAACCACTGTGCCCACAGGACCAGGAGCTGAAGCCCAGTTTCTCATTTTCTTCAAATTAGTCAAAGTTCCAAGGTCACATGGAACCTTTGGACTTTGACATATATGGCATTGAACTCATCAACAAAATTAGATTTGGGAAACTCAATTTTCTGCCTTTTAAACAAATATCTGTGGTTTTTAAAAAAGTTATCTTAAAGGAATTCGTATTTAAAAACCCTTCATTACATGTTAGCTTGTAGGGTACCTTCTCCTTCTGTCTCTCCCATATTTTACTCTCTACTAGTTTCTTGGATCTACTGAAATCCTGTACCCAAGACCCAGCTGGATTTACAGGTGCTGAACTGACCCCATTCCAAAGCCACCTCTGAGGACAAAGAACAGAGTGCCCCCTAAGGTCTCTTCCCCCATCCCCACCCCCACACCGCAGTTCTGAGAGTCATATTAAAGACTAGGAGTCAGCACATTAGCCTTAGTGAAAAAGAGGAATATCTATTCTTCTATCATCACCAAAAAGCAGACCTATGGATGATGGTGCTGCTAAAAAGTTTTGAGCATTGGATGAAGGGAGTAGGGGGAGCTAGAGGTAAGGAAACTGAGACACCTGCTCAAGAGTGTGGGGAACAGGAGTACAGTTGACAGGGCAATAGGAAAAAGTAAAAGGTTTGGAACAGTGGCTATGGGGAATCAGAGAGGGAGCTGATAGAACCAAAATTAGGTCTGGGCAAGTAGAGCTTTCCCCAGGAGTGGAAATATATTGAGGGTACCACTTCCTTCTCCAGGGAAGCAATGTGCTGTATGGAAAGTGTTGCGCTGAATTTGTTGCATTAGAGTATAAGGATCAAAAGTTAGAATCCTGCCTTTGCTCCATTACAACCTTAGTTACCTTAGGAAAGTCAGGTAACCTTTCTGTGATTCAGTGTCTTAATTTAAATGGGAAATGGACTATATGATCCTTAAGATGCCTTTCAGCTTTGAATCAATGAAGTCAATTTAATTAAACTGACATCAAGTATTAACACCAGCTTTCTGGGTCAGTTAGGTGACACAGTGGATGCAATGGCCATACCCCATCTTTTATTTAATAACTGTAAAGCAAGAGAACTATTTGTGGGATCAGTAAAACACGGAAAGTCATACAAACCTTCAGAGAGAAGTATCCTAGCATCAATACTGGTCTCAGGAATCTTTCCCCAATCTCAGGTTTCTCATAATCTGATGAGTCCCAGGTATTTGATTTCAGGAACTCCTGTCCCTGACACAAATAACCAAAAAAACCCCAAAACCCAGTCTTATATACAAGCCAAATGTAGAGAGAGCAGAGTTAAGAGTTCAGAGAAAGGATGGGAAAGTTCCATGACCTATAATCCCACAAAGGAGGTTTGTATCATGAGAGATGGATAGGTTTTAAGAATAAAATTATGAATTGTGGGAAGATGACAGCATGCTAAGACCCAGAGGATCCTAGATGCCCCATACACCCTCCATCAGGGCAAAGATATGCACTTCTCTATTAAGAGATTAAAAGAACTGCCTCTGAACTCCCCTGCCCAGTCCAGGAATTCACAGAGGGATGCCTAGAATCCTGCAGAGGTTCTGGGATAGAAACACTGGGGGAGCTGGTAAAAAAGTGTAAAGAGGAGAGGTCAGGGGGCACTTAGAGCCTTAGGGTAGATCAAGCACTCCCTACTTGAGTTCAGAAGCCTCTAAACACAGGTTAGTAGTCTCTTCTCTAAGGTCTTTGGCTGCAGGAGAGTGGTTTTGGAACTTGTGGGCACTCAGCAAAGTAGCATGAAAGTCCAAGGTGGAGCCTAGGGCCAGAGCATTCCTAGAGTATAAAAAGGAAAGGCCTAGTCTGGCCTACTAATTTCAAGACCAAACAGGACCTGCCCATAACAATCAGGGGCAGATCTTGATCCAAGCAAACTCCAGCAGGAGTAGACCAAGGAAAACTCTGAACACCATGAGAAATACCTTGGTTTGGGAGATGCACAAAGGTATACCCTGAAGAGAATATTGACCACATAATAAGTTCGGATAAGGTCTCAGAGAAAAAACCATACTGACCACAGGCACTAAAAGAATACCTCAAAAACAAAGATACACAATGGAAAGGTTAGGGAGGAAAATATGGAAAATGGACACTTTGGGACAGAGAATGATTCAATCAATAATTGAAAATGATATGAAACAGGAAGAAAATAACCACTTGATGAGACAATAGGCAATAGGAAAACAGAAACCAAAAGACTGAAAGAAAAAGTGGAATAAAATCTAAGAAATCTGTTATCAAAAACTATTGACCTGGAAAAATAATTTGAAAAGAGATAATTTAAGAGTTATTGGACTACCTAAAAAACTATGATCAGAAAAAAGTCTAGATACCAAAGTCTGAGAAATTATAAATAAAAACTGACCAAGTTTCTTAGAACCAGTAGACAAAGTGGAAAGAAAAAAAAAAGAAAGAATCCTTTGGTTACTTCCTTAAAGAAATCAAAATCAAAATTCTCAAGAATATCAAAACTCAGAGAAAAAACACTATAAACAGCAAAAATGAGTTCAAATACCAAAAATTCTAATAAAGATTACACAAGATTTAGCAGCTACTACTACAAAGAACTCATAAAGAAGAGGAGAGCTCGTAATATGCTATCCAAAAAAGGGGGGAAAAAAAGTTTATATTCAAGGACAACCCATCAGGCAAAACCAAGTATAATCCTATGGGGAAAAAAGATCTTTAATGGAATGGAGGGTTTCAAAAAAAAAAAATCCTGATAAAAGGTCAAATTGAAAAGACATTTTGAAGCAGAAATTTGCTTGCTTTCAAGTGCTTAACACAATGACTTGCATATAGCAGATGCTTAATCCATGTTTTTCGATTGACTGATGGACTGATTTTCCAATAGAAAAATATAAAGGTAAAAATAATGGTTTGATTTAAAATAAATATGTGGGAATGAATTGTTTGCATGTTAACAGTAACATAAAAAAATATATCTTCTTAGAACCCTAATATCTTTAAGGATCAAAGAGAACATTTAAAATAACAGAGGGTCTGTGTGTGGTTATATCGGTTTTTAATGTTCATAGGAGAAGAAAAGAAGGAAGGGACTGGGAACTATACTGGAGAGGAAAAAAGGTAGAAGTGAGGGAAATCACAGTTGTATAATAAAGCTGCATAAAATGAAGATTAATAGTCATATAGCAAAACACATTCAACTGTGGAAGGAAGGACTTGGAAAAGAAAATTAAAAGGAAAGAAACTGAGGAGTTTCCTCCTGTTATGGCTTATGTCAGGTCAGTTTGTGCACTTGAAGGGACAAGTCTTGATATTTTCATAACTATGTACCTCCTTTTCCTTTCATAGCGTATTTCTATAATCCGGCAGGTAAACTATAGAAACTTGTGTTTGATTTATATATTTAGTATTGCAACATATAGTTGCTGCAGTGCTCAATCTATTAAATTAAAACTACAACATTTGGGCTCAAATTATAACACAGGGATGATATCTTCCTCAAGGAGAATTAGATAAAGTAATAAATGAAGATGGCTTCAGATGTTTACTAACTGTGTGACCATGCACAAGTCACTTACCCCTGCTTGCCTCAATTTCCTCATCTGTAAAATGGACTGGAGAAGGAAATGTCAAACCAGTCTAGCATCTTTGCCAAAAATTCCCTAAATGGGGTCATAACTAAAATGACTGAATGACCAAAAAAAAAAATCAAACTGGAAATGAAGTCATTGTCACCTTGTTGGAGTTATAGGGTTAACCATAAATAGACCAAGATCAATCACATCTTTAGTGGTCTTAAAAATCATGAGTAACCTTTGAGAAAAGAATCATCTCAGGAACTGGAGAAGAGAGTCAGCTGTGGAAGAAAAACCTAGTCTTCACCTTTCAGTAGCGTCAGAGATTGTACAGGTTCCCAAAGGCTGAAGTAGCCCAGTTGCTCACTAGGGAATGTTTTACCTACTAGTCCTTGAACTAATCTTTCCTCCTTTCCCATGAGGACCACAGGTTCTGTGACTCTATGCTGGCTAGATTCAAATTTTATCTAGGAAAGAGAATAGCACCCTGAAATATGAGAAATATGCAAATTTTCATTTGTTTCTTAGTGGTTCTACTATCACCCCCAAATTGATAGACTTCCCCCTCTTAGATCTATTCATAGACACAGATTTTTTTGTGGTTTTAAACAACCATACGATTTATTAAAATACATTTAAAATACAGTATTAAGAGTGTAAAGATATTGTTATATTTAAAAAAAAACCTGCTTTTCTCATTTATTTCCTAAAACAGTCCAGTTGGTAGATGGGAGGAAAAAAAAAATAGTGGGATTGGGTTTTGTAATCCCCTAAGCCCAACTCTACAAATATAACTGGAAAAAAAAATAGGGAAGAAGCATAGGGTTCCCCCCCACCCCCATTTATTCCCTGGGTTATCCACCTCTAGAGAAAGATCTGATGGAGTCCAAACACAGATTTTTTAAAACTTTCTTTTTGTTATTGGTTTGAGGGTTTTTTGGTCTGTGTTTTCTTTTACAACATCTTTTGGCATGTATAACCTGCATCAAATTGTGGAGAGGGAGAGAGAGAGAGAGAACACATTTGGAACTCGAAATTTAAAAAAAAAAAGTGTCAAGTTTTGCTTTGTTTTTTGGGGTTTTTTTTTCACATGATTTGCAAAAAGAAAAGAAAAAGATCCACAAAAATAAATATTTCAAGTGCCAAAAGAAAAGAGTTGAACTGGTTCAAAACAGGATCCAATAGGGGAATGCTTGAGAGCAAAAGCAATTGATAATGGTAGAGCAGACTGGACAGTGAGGTAGACAAAGTATGACTGGGATTTATGATGGTATTAAAGTTGTGTGAAGAATTTATGTTCACTAGTCAATGAGTTGGCTTCAGGGTAGCCATAAATCAGGCTAGCTTGGTAATTTCCTCTATTTTGTTGTTGTGGCAAGTTATCTAGTGGGGATATATTCCAGAACTGGTCCATACCATTGTTTGGCTGAAAAGTATGAGGCTCTAAATAAGGATTGAAATAAGTGGGAACAGCAGGTGCTTGTTGATAATACACATTTAGGAACTCAGCTGTCTTCTGTTGTTTATGTAAATGAAAGAAGCGATCCCAGGATTGGTTTTCCCTTTCAGTTGGGTGAGTAGTAGTATTTATCAAAGAGACTTGCTGTAATGCAACATCGGGCTGGCCAACACCTTGAGTCCTACTGGGATTCACTACTGATGGGTCACAAGTCTGAAAAATAAAGAGGAGGCATCATTATTTGGTACTTTGACAGAACTCCTAACCCTCCTATGTCAATATGGAAAACTGATATGGTAACAGGGCCCGTGAATAGTAAACCTAAACAATCATTCCCATTTTCCAGATATAGAAGCTTACGTCAGAGGTCCTAGGAAAAACTGTTTGTTCCAATTCAATGAGTACTTGTTAAACATCATGTGCTCAGGATCCAAAGACAAACCAGGGAATAGTTTCTCCATCAAGTAGACAGCGAGAAACAACAGATCTTAGAGAACACTAATAATTAAAGGAAATCAGGGAAGGGTCTCTTGTAAGAGGTAATAATTGAACTGATCCATGAGGTTAGGGAGATAAAATTGACCAGACTGGCAAATGATTGAATGAATGTGTGAGGGGAGGCACATGATATAGAGAGTAGAGAAGGCCTGGGACACTTTTAAGGATAACCCATATAGGGGGAGCAATAAGTCAGCAAAGGACATTAAAAGGGAAGAGTCAGGTAGGAGAAACAGCAGTAGGCACTGTCACAGAAGCTTAAGGAGAAGAGGATATCTAGGAAAGATCATTGTCAAATCAAAGCAACCAAGTAGCATTTGTCAAGAACTTCTGTGTCTGGCAATGTGCCAAGCACTTGGGATACAAAAAAAAAAAAGGTGAGTATTAAAAAAAAAAATCTGTCCCTTATCTTAAGGACCTCAGATTCTAATGGGGGAGAGTGGTATGCAACTAACTATGAACATATAAGATACAGTTGTTGTTCTGAGGTCATTTCAGTGGTGTTCGAATCTTTGTGACCCCATTTGGGGATTGGCAAAGATACTAGAGTGGTTTACCGTTTCCTTCCCCAGCTCATTTTATAAAGGAGGAACTGAGGCAAACAGGGTTAAGTGACTTGCTCAAAGCAACATAGCTGGTAAATGTCTGAGGTCACATTTGAACTCAGGAAGATGAGTCTTCCTGATTCCAAGTCCAGTGCTCTATCCATTGTGCCATATTTAAGATATTCCCCAAGACTGGGGATAACAAAAGGAAGGCAAGGATTAAGTGGTATTAGGAAAGGCTTCTTATAGAATAGGTTATAAGTGAGATTTGAAGGAAGTCAGGAGTGAGAGATGAAGATGGAGAAAATTCCAGGTGTGGTACACAGTCAGTAAAAATTCATGGAGTCAGAAGATGGAGCGGCAAAAGTTGAATATAGGTCATGAAGGATGAGGGTCAAGGTCCTACGTGAATAACTAGCAGAGAACACAATGGTATTATGACCTCTGTCCCTTAGCCAGCACACTAAAGCTCGAAAGGATGTGTACCATCTTTTTTGGTAGTCATATCACTGAGCATTCACCATTCTCTCCATATGTCTCTATCATTTTGACTTCGTTTATTTTCTCCACTACTTTTCAATGGAAATACCTAGTCACCACCAAAATCCCTTTTTCTTTTCCCCTCCTCTAAAAGTTCTGCCATTTGCAAACTGTTAATTCTCAGTCCTGGGTATCTTTATTCATACTCTTCCCATGTTCAAGCTTGAGCCCTGATAAGTCTTACTGATAAAAGCAAAAAATCAAGCTTATTTAACCTATCATAAATTCATACCAATCTCTTCTTCTCTCACCTTTAATATACCCATAATCTCATCTATGTGGGTATTCCCTCCCACTGCACAGCTATCATCCTATGTGATTTTCTACATCTTTCTATAAATCCTTCATAGAAGACTCAGGCAGTGTGCCTCAGGTCTTCATCTCCATTTAAAAAATGCCCAATTGGGACTATCAGAGGAAGTCTAGCACAATTTTCTTTCTAGGAAGAATTGTGTATCTTCTTTTTTTTCTTTAAGGATTGCATCTGGACTATATGGAAAATATTTGGAAAGGAAATGATTCCTTTGGAGTTCTATACACATGGTAATTCAATATATACCAGCTTAGGACTGAGCTAAGAATTCTCCTAAATTCTAAATTAACCTGCTCCTCATTAATTACCATTATCTATATACCCAAAGCTCACAGAGAACTGAAAAGATGATGGGTGAACATTCTAGAAACAAAAGTGGAGATCAGAAAGAATCAGGGCAGCTTCATTAAGAGTGACTTGTGCCAAATGAATCATATTTGTTTAAAAAAAAAAGTTGCTTTCCTGCACCAGTGGATAAGTTTGGAAACACTGCTTACCAAGATTTTAGCAAAGAATATGATGAAGTATCTTGTATCATTCTTCTGGAAATGACAGACACATTGCTAAGATGATTAAGGAGACTTGAGTAGATTCCAAACAGGCAGAATGTCCAGACACAAAGATCTCTACTGGAGTGGCCCAATGATCTGTGCTGGGCATTGTACTGTTCTTTCATTTTTCAAAGTCATTACTAAGCATGTTTTGACTTTGAAACCAAAAAAGTCAAATTTGCCAATTATACAAAACTAGAACAGATCACTAACATGCACCCCTCCCAAAATTTACCTCTTATTACACCAGCTACAGGGATGGGGAACCTAAGTCCTCAAGGCCACAGGTGGCCTTCTAGGTCTTCAAGTGTGGCCCTTTGATTGAATCCAGAATAAATCCCCTTAATAGAAAGATTTGTTCCATAAAACTTGGATTCGTCAAAAGGTCCCACCCCTCAAGGTCACAGGTTTCCCATCCCTGCCATTGGACTGAATCTAGTAAGAGACTTTAATAGGGATAACTATAACATCTCATATTTTGAATCAAAAGATAAAAAAGTAGAACATGGAGTTGTGCAGCTAAAGGACAGTTGACTGAGACAAGATCTGGACTCTTAGTAAGCTGTTAAGCTCAATCTAAGCCAGCTATGGGATATAGCATGATTTCAGGAGCAAGGTCTTAGGGCACAGGCTGAGATGAAGGACATAGCAATTTGCCTTGAGGGATACCCAATTTGATGCTAAGTATTGTCTTTTTATCCATTATTCTTCTACAGGCTCTTGTTACTAACTTTTGGACTTCAAAATCATGCTCTGAGTGGGTACCTTCATCTATTTCCCATAACCTCAATTTTTCTCTTTTATGTGTTTTCTTCCCCAGTAGAAGGTAAATTCTTTGGGGACAGGTTCTTTTTTTGTTTCCTATTTTCATATCCCCATTGCTTAGCTCAAAGCTGGGCACATGGTAATTGTTCCATAGAATGCTTGTTTCCTTCCCTCCTTCTACCTTCATAATATTTCTCACAAACACCCCTATACTCTTTTGACAATGCTACCACCCTGCTGTAAGTCATCATCAACTTACACCGAGAATAATGTGATAGGCTGCTGGCTATTGGTCTCCCTGCTTCAAACATCTCCCCTCTCTGGTCCATTCTTCCCTAAGGGGATTCAATTAATTTTCCTAGAATGCAGATTGACCACTTTACCCCTCTAATTCAGTAAATTCTAGTGGTCCAGGATCAATACAAAATCCAATGTCTAGCTTCTTAAGTCCTTAATAACTTAGCCCCTTCCAACTTTGTCTTCTAATACTTTTCCACCCCCACCCCACAACCTCCAGCACCCCTCCTATAAATTCTGCAATCTAGGGACGCTGGTCCCCTTTCCATTCTTTGCAAAAGAGACTCCATTTTCACTGACTGGAATTCTCTCCCTCTTAGTTTTACTGGATTCCTTCAAGTCTCAGCTAAAATCCTACCTGTGCAAGATCCAGAATTTACCAAGATCCAGTGCTACTGATACAAGATTAAGCTAGTGCCTTCTCTCCAAGATGATCTACAATTTATACATCTATTTTTGTTCATGTTGTTTGCATGTACATACAATCATAAGTTCCTTGAGGGCATGGGCTGTTTTTGCCTTGCCTTATATCCTAAATACTCAGCACAGTGTGCCTGGCTGAAGGGAACATTGGTATATCATCAGCATCTTGTATGTGCTTACCCTGGCTTCCTCACCCTAAAACTTCCAACTTCTGAGTTTCATTACATGCTTATTCTCCAGAATCTAGTGCATGGCTGAAAATGGTGTAGGTGGGTCTGAAGCAGGGCATCCAGGTAGGAAGGAGTAGGACATTGTGGTAGAAGGGCATTGCAATGGTCCAGATAAGAGGGGAGGAGAGTCTGACACAGGAAGGAGGTAATGTAAGTGGAAAGAAGGCGATGGATACTAGATGCTATTAATTAGATGTAGAAGTGTAAGTATTTGACACCTAATTAGATACGGGAGATAAGGATTAAAAAGGAGTCAAAGATGATCCCAAGAAACCATCAGGCTATGCCTTTCTTGAGTAATGCCTGAGGAATAGCCTTACCTTCAATGACTGAAATTGATGGACTAAACCATTCTTCTCTTTTTTCTTCTTCATTCTCATGTTCTGGAACCATTTTCTCACCTGTCAAAATGCAAGGGCAGAGATTTTTTTTTTAAATAAAAGCTGACAGAAAAGGATGAGCAAGGTCACAGGATCAAAGAGGATGGCCAAAATAGGGTAGTTATAATCAGGCAAAATACATATTCTTCTAATATATATTTTAAAAACATACATTTTGCTGAAACATATCCCAAAGAAGAAAAATATTGAGTCATAAGCCTCAAAAAATTTCTAAAGATCAACTAAACCTATACATTTGTGAGACAATTTTTTTTTCTGTAAAACATTGGGAGTATGAACAAAGAAGGGAGAAGTGGGAGATAAAGTTTAAGAGGAAAAGAATTCTTTAATGTCAAAGTGAATTATGTTGAAGGAGAAAATAGATAGCCTTTGCTATAATAACAAATGAAATGAATAACAGAGATGCATGAATCTCTTCTAGAATGGGACCTTAGGATCTGTGATGGTAACTCAGGTTAAGAGCCTAAGAGGCAAGGGAGTAGGCAAGTGTTTAGGGGTAAAATGCAAGTAAGACAATCTAAGAAAGACAGAAGGCAAAGAAGAGAAGGCATGGTTGTATCCAGGTCTTAGCTCCCATCCTGGTATAGGAATCTTATGTCCTGAAAAGAACCTTTAGGAACAATGTCTAGTCCCCTCATTTTCAGCTGAGCAAAGCAGAAGTCCAATAAAAAATCCAGTCATGGAGATACGACTAGAACCTATATCTCTGGGCAACCAGACCAGTGTTCTCTCTGCTGCCTCCATACTACGTTACCAAGGGACACTGGTAGGTCTTGTCCTCTGATGCTCTCCCAGAAGACACCCTTTAACATCTCTCAATTTAAAACCAAGCCAAAACAAACCTGGAATACATTCTTACTCGTTGCAAAACTTTGCACCTTGAGCCTTTAATTGTCCCCTGCTCACCTGACGGCGGGTGATCCCCAGTCTTCTAGATATGTATTCTATCTGTGGGGAATCCAGATATACAGTCTGATTGAAGTACTTGTGCAATTCCTGAAGTTGTTCTTGGCTGTAGGTTGTCCTCTTCCTGACTTTATTTTCCTTATTGGAATCATTATTCAAGGACTTGGGTTCCACTGTTAAGCTTCCCATGACTCTGTTGGTATCACTAAATTCCGAAGGGCCTGAAACAGGAAAAGATTAACAAAATAAAATTGTCTGAAGTCAGCCTTCCAGCTACTTTCCCAAAAACTAGTTGAATATCTGTACTAGGGGAATTTACCCATCTTCGAAACTGCCTCTGGAAGGGCAAAAAAGAAACCTTAGCACTGAATGCCAATATAAGACATACTTACTAGGAAGCCTTAGGAAATCAGGTAGGGGAAATGTTTGTAGTGTTCAAATAGTTAAGATGAACTAATATTTGCATGCATTTGATTAATAAAGTTTGATTGCTAGTATTACTAAGTATAATGTCATTAGTGTTTCTGTTGCACTAGTTTGTTAAGTAAAGATAAATTAGTTTTGCATATCTAACAGGTGTACCATGTATAACAGCAATCACGCAGAATGCCTTGCACCTGTATTAGTCACCCTCTGGGAGATCCAACCTATGAGTGCACGGTAAAGAAGATAACCCAAAAAGAACACTGCAGGAGTCTTATGTGACTTTTCTCCTAGCCAGAAATGTTAACACGGTCTTATCGAGTCCAGGGTCAAATCTTATGGGGATCATACTTGCCTATCTTAGCTTGAGAGGAGGCAAAGTGAACTTGAAATCAGGAAGTCCTGGCTTCCAATTATGACTCAGAAGGTTACTAGCTGTGTGACCCTGGTCAAGTCACATAACTTCGTTGGCTATAAAAAAAGGAGATGGGAAAAACTATATCACAAGATATTTTGAATAGTAAGACTTTGCAAACCTGAAAGCATTATTTAAATGTTGCTGTTCCTGGATTAGGGAATTTAACTCATTATAGAGGATAGAAACTTTAGCTTCAGAAGTCTGCATCTGATAACTTTTTTTTTTTAAAGAATTGATATTGATATGGTGATGGAGGGGGAGGTCTAGACCTGTGATTTCATCCATATTGGGGGGAGGACTCCTGTTGTATAAATACCCTTCACAGATGAAGATAGCCACCTTATCTATAACTTCAGATTTTTAGAAAAGCGTTTGGAGCATTGAGAGGTTCAACTTTGGTCACATGGATAACACATGTCAGCAGTAAGAACTGAACCTAGTTCTTCCTAATTCCAAGGCTGCCCTCTGCTATGTGTTATACCATATTGCCTTTTTTTTAATGACAGAAAACACCATATAAAATATTTTGCATATATTTATAGATTTGAACATTGTTCCTTGTGTGATGGGAGCAATAATTCCACCCTTCTGTCCTTCTCCCCCTCCATAAAGGTTAGAATGGTTTTTCTTTAAAAGTATTGAGCCATTTCTTGAGATTTAGTTGGCTCTGGGGACCAAAGATCGTTGACATTTCCTCATTATCTGTAAGCCACATAAGGACTGGGGGTGGGGGAGGAAGGGAAGAGATGGAGGGAGGGAGGGAAGAAAGAGAAGCTTTTAGAACTTCAGGTGGTGAGTCATGATGGGTAACATAAACAAGGGAATTTCATTCACCTGAATCAACCTGAGGTGACCTCACTGCCTATCTTGAATATCCTTTTCCTGCCATGGCTAAGTAAATCTCCTTTTGCTAGCTGTTGAAAGACTCACAAATGCTTTGACTTGTTCCAGTATGGAATCTAAATTAGCAGAGAACCCGCATGTTGAAGTGGGGTATAGGTGGTGCAGAGGAAAGTGAGCTAATAATGCCTTCATGCTTTCAATGGGGTTGTTGGTAATGCCTCTAGAAAACGCTGACTCCTTCCTCTGAAGCATGGCCCCAACTCTAGGGGAAAATAAAGAGACTAAACTGCCTATGGCCAGTCATCAAGAAGTGGAAATGAGAGTAAGAACTGTGTCCTGAAGCTAATTGTGGCAAACTATGTTTTAGGCCCTTCATCTTTGTTGGGCTCAAATTTGGTGATAAAAGCCTCCAAGTTCTACTAGCAGATCTCTTCAGAACTCAATCTGCTTACATTTCTGATGGCTCCTTCTGTCTTCTTTGGGATCCAAGTCAAACCTGCTAATGGTAAGTGTCCCTAGGCCTCCTTCTCTTCCCCTTCTTTGCTGTTGAACTTGGTGATCTCATCAATTCCTATGGATCCAACGATCACTTCTATGCTGATCATTTTCAAATCTACCTAGCCAACCCCTAACCTCTTTTTACTTCCAGTCTTGCATCTCCAACTACTATCGAGATATCTCAAACTAAATGTCCTGTACCCGAACTTCAATTCAACACGTCTACAGCCTCTAGGTATGAATTCTTTTAAAGAAGTGATCTGCCCAGAATCACACAGCTAGGAAGTGTCTGGGATCAAATTCGAATTCGGGTTTTCCTGATTCCAGGGTCAGCGTTCTATCCATTGTCCCCCAGGTATAAATTGTTAAACTCCTCACTCTATCCCTCTCTACCACACATTTTTATTACAATAGCCTGCTTCTTACTCAGTCACCCTTTTTCAAGTGTCTTCCCCTTCCAATCTAGCCTCCACTCAGCTGTCAAAATGATTTTCCTAAAGCTCAGGTCTGACTGATGCAGATACAAATAGTGCCCTAAGGGTTAAAAATAATATTAAGGGTTGCTTTTCCAGTACTTTGTGAAGCCCCTAGTTTATTCTCTAACCTAACGCACCTTAAAGTCTCTTCCCTTTATCTTAAAATGCCATAAAATTTCCCCTTTATGCTGGACCATAAAATTCCTTGTTTCCCCCCATTCTGGGTTGTAAAATTTCCCTGGTCTCTCTTATCTTGTGTCTCCTATTCTGTCCCTCATATTCAATTCCCATAAAAACCTCTAAAACTACATCATCATTCTGAAGCTTCTTAAGTATAACTCCCCTAAATATCGTAAGCTTACTTAGTTTTCTTGCTAAGGAGGCCTGTGATGTCTTTTCACATAAAATAAAAAGCTTCCATTGACCAAAAGAGAAGGTCTAAGTGAATTATTTCACACCTGAACCAGCTGTCCCAACCCTAAACCTCATCATGTCCACATCAACCTCTTCCTCCTCCTTCTCCGGTTCTCTATCACCTCCAAGATCAAATAGAAAGTCCTCTCATTGAAAACTCTTCACCTTCTCCCCATTACCTTTTTATGTTCTCACGTATTCCAGGCATCGACTTTCCTCCTCCACACTGCTCTGGGAAGCTCTTCCAATTGAATCCAATCCAACATTTATTAAGTATTTACTAAGTGCTAAGTGCTAGAGATACAATTATTCAAAACAAAGACAATCTGTGCCCTCAAGGAACTTATAACCTAATCAAGGAAAACAATCCACAAAAGGTGGCAGGAAAGGCAGGGAGGGGTAGGCAGAGAGCACCAAGCTTCATTGGGGTAGTTCTTCTCACAAAGACTTCTTTTCCCGACTATAGGAAAAACTCTCCTCTCTATTCATCAGTTTCCCTGGCTCCAGGTAAAATCCTACAGGAATGTTTCCTGATCCTCTTTAATTTTACTGCTTTTCTTTTGATTATTTCCAAATTAGTTGTTTGACCTTTCTTTGTGTCATGCATACTGTCTGGCAGTATACCAGACTACATGCGTAGTGTCTGGCAGATAGTAGGTACCTAATAATTATTTATTGATTGAAGTATCCTTTAAGTTCTAGCAGAAGGATTTATCTTTAGGAGGCATTCAACAGACAGGTGTTGAGTGAACACATTTCAAAATATAGCTTAGATCTAGCTACTCCCTGTTGTCTCAAGTGAGGCATTTCCCAAGATTATACATTTATGGATACATTACAGTCTAATAAGACACCTTCTTACCTCTGTTATCCTCTTCCTCCCTACTATTCCTCCACTGGTAGATAGTAAGGAAATAGTTTGCCTTCAGCAAAAAGTGAATAGAGTGCCTGGGCCTCGAGTCAAGAAGACTCTCTACCCAAGTTCAAATCTGACCTCAGACAAGTTTTTTAGCTGTGTGACCTTGGGCAAATCACTTAAATTTGTTTGCCTCAGTTTTATCATCTGTAAAATGAACTGGAGAAGAAAATGACAAATCATTCTAGGATCTTTTCCAAAAAAACCCCAACTGGAGTTACAAAGAGTTGGACAGAGTAAAAAAAAGAAATGACTGAACAAATTAAGTTAGAGGGTTCCACCTATCTCTCTTTATTCATCTCTACGTACGTATTCATCCTTCATTGCCAAAGAAGACCGTGCCATCAGAGAAATAATGACATGACTGTGTTTGACTGAGGGAGAGCTGTGCAGGTCACCAGCCTCACTTCTCCTCCAGAGCCATCTGAATCCAGTGACCAGACAGATATTCATCAGGATGACTGAAGATGACCCAGGATGAGGCAATTGGGGTTGTGACTTGCCCAAGGTCACACAGTGAGTGTCAGTATCTGAGGTGAGATTTGAACTCAGGTCCTCCTGACTCCTGCACTGGTGCTCTATCCACTACACCACCCAGCTGCCCCTGTTCATCTCTAAGTCTGTAGGTGAAGGCCCAAAGGTGTTTGCTTTAAACAATTTAGGAAATGTCTCCTAATTAATATGTAATTATTTAATTGTAATTTTAATTGTACTATGTTGAATGACCTGGAAGGAAGTTCAGGCAGTGATATGCTGGAACCTCAAGGAACTGAATATTAAATTTTTTATTTACCCTGAAAAAATCACTTTATATCATTTTTTTGAATTTTAATAAAGGCCAGAACCTGAATTAATCAAACAGCTTCTTTGTTCTCTGAGTAAACTCAGAGAATACCTCTTCTTATGTCAGCAAAGCCAGATGGGGCTGACTTAAGTCCATTTTTTTCCTTCTGTTTAAGGATGTGATACTTTCTTGAGTAATGGGACTTTTCCCATATATTAATACTTTGTGGACATATACTATGTTATGGCATGTTAATGGTAAAGAAAACACAGATATTGTGGATCACAGTTTCAAACTTGACACTTTGTCAACTCTTTGTCAAAGAGTTGACACTTTGTCAACTCTTATCTTATTGTATTTACCACCTTTTCAATTAAGAAAATTCCTTTCTCATGGTATAGTTAAACACATAAATCTGAGGGACACAGGCACAGACATCCTGGGATTGTACTAAAATAGATTTAAACCTTCTCATTCTTGTATCAATCAGTCAGAACTTAGATTTTGACTCCTTGTACAAGTTTGTCAGCTTAGACTAGATTTAAGGGGATAAACTATATGGATTAACATATTGCCTAGCCTGTTTGGCTCCTTTAACCAAATTTAAAGGTCAACAACACCAAGAAAATTGGGAAATATTACAAATCGGGTCTTGATGGAACAAGTTAATAATGTGGAGGAATCTTAAAAATATACTTTATATGTTTACTTATTTTTTCTTTTTTTTAAATAAAGACTCTTGTTAAGCAGTTACCACCCTCTTCTGTCTTACAGATGTCTAGTCCAACTTACTTAGTTTATAAATGAGAAAAAATTAAGTCTAGGGAACAGAAGGGACTTGCCCAAGATCCAAAAGCTAGGGAGTGGCCAAAGCTGAGACTGGAATTCAGGTCCCCTGGCTCCAGATCCAGCCTCTTCTGAAGTCCCTACCTCTCCCAATTTAATGAATTTATTAAACACCTACTGTGTGCAAATCTCAGGGTATATAAATACAAACACAATAATCTTTCTGAATGGAGCTCACATGGGGTGGGAGGTGGGGAAGAGCAGCTACAGACTGAGGGGATAAAGCCCCTGGAATCTGGAAGCCTCAAGTTCACATTCAGCCTCAGATACTAACTTCATGACCTTAGGCAAACCACGTAACCTCAGCCTCAGGTTTCTCAATGGAGAAACTACCTTAATATAAGGATAATAAAAGTACCTACCTTCCAAGGTTGTAAGAAACAAATGAAATATTTATAAAGTGCTTAGAATAGTGCCTGGCAAATAGTGAGAATTACATAATTAATGTTATTAATTTCATTCTCTAACCCAGGAATCTTTTTATAAATTGCAAACTTCCTAAGAATTCTCTGGGCCAGTTGGGCCCAGGCAGTTGGGCAAGCAGCCAGGGCAATCACATTCTTTAGCCTCTAATGCTAACAGCTTGGGATGGAGAGTGAGGATATGGGTGGGAGAGAGAGAAAAAATATAATTCCTTCCCCAGAAGGGTTCATTTCCTTGAGCAACCAACTCACCATCCGGTTCTGATATTAGTGCTAGACTGGCTTGTGTGATCACAGCAAGGGAGACCCCCTCCCCTTCACATGGGCTCCAGTCTGCTCTACTCCAACTTCAATTTGCACTGGCCTTTTAGAGTTCCAGGATCTTCCTTTCAAATCATATTATCCCTGTCAAACTCTGAAAATAAATGCCCATAGAAGTCATAGCAAAAAGTCTTCTCTATTCCATCAGAGATGAGAAACTAGATATGACAACTGAGTTTTCCTCTAGTACCAAAGACATTCAAAGCATCAAGGCTAAGCCTTGATACATATGGGCATAGCTAGACAAAAAACCAGGCAGTATGGAGCAGTCATAGCAATGAGACAAGTTTGTCTGGTGGAAATGACCTGAAAGTGGTTCCTGAAGGTGCTTATCCTGAGTTCAGGGACCACCCGAGGCTGGCTGTACTTTAGCTGTAGGGTCCAAAGGATGAGCACCAAGGCTTGTTATGCCAAGCTCAGGGCCTTAGCTCTGGAAAACAGTGTCTCCTAATAGTAAAAAGAGAGAGGTGGTCTTGGCATCCACACTTAGCCATCCCACACTTAGGTCCTTACTAGCTGAAAAACCAAGAGGTGCTTACCTGAATCTGAAAGAGAGACCTTGGGGCAGTCCATAGTTTCCGCAGAGAATTATAATCTTTAATCTGCACTGAGGTTGAGCCAGGAGGTGAAATGAACTGAGCTGAGCTGAACTGGAGTATGCCAAGCCAAACTAAGTCAAACCAAAGAGCAAGGGCAAGTGAGGGGTGGTATCTGGGATCCTTCTATAAGTACCATGCTCAATTTTTTCAATCAAGGGAGAGAAAAGGAGGTAATTAAGTGGAAATGGGTGGGGCAAAGAGCAAAACAAACTCCTAAATACTACAGATTAAGTGCGAACTTCTATTTTCTTTCCTTCTTAATGTCTTCAGGCCATACTAGACATTTTTGTTTTTGTTTTTTTAAGTTTTTCTTATGAGGCCACCTTATGATGGAAAATCCATCAAAAATCCAGGTGGAGAAGCTTGTAGAAAATCCTGACCCTAATAATCATCAGATACGGGAACCTGGGCAAGCTACTTAACATCTAAGGGGCACCCTCCCTAAGGCTATGACTTGGAGAAAAGATGTCAGCCTGATCCAGGAGTTTGCTATAACAATTTCCTAATGCTATCTTTTATCAAAAGGGTGAAATGAAATTGAAGGGCAGCGTGTAGGCTGAGATTACATACAAAACAGAGACTTCATTCATACATACCTACATGCTTATGTCAGTCACTGTGTTAAGCTCTAAGAATATGTCAGCATCCCCATGCCAAGACCACCCCTCTCTTTTTACTATTAGCAGACACCCTGTTTTCCAGAGTTAATGCCAAGCAAGCAAGCTGTGCCCTGAACTTGGCATAACAACAATCCTTTGTCCTCACCTTCTGGATGAAATCAGCCACAGCAAAATCTCAGAATTGTTTCACATCAGTCCCAGGTGGTCCCTGAACTCTGACAAGTACCTTCAGAAACCACATTCAGGTCATGAAGCCCTGCTATGAATCAAACTTGTCTCATAGCTGTTGTTAACCTTCATTGTCAGGTTACAGATCACTGCATGGGTATTGGTATATATATACATAATATATTATATTTATATATACATATATGTGTGTGTGTGTGTATATATATGGAGAGAGAAAGAGAGAGAGGCAGAGAGAGATTTTCCCACCCTAAAGCAGGCTTCTGTAGTATCAGGGGAGGCCCTGACGTGTCTAGTTTCCTTCTTCCAACAGAATAAAGAAAGTTTTTTGCTTAGGACTTAGCTCTTTGGTTTTATTTAGTTTTCAATTGTGATAACCTGTATGAGGCCAATGTCACTGCGTTGAAAAGTGTATGTGGAGGAATAAGACATAAGAAAAATGGCAAAATGTGTAGGGGGACCAGGTTATGGGTTTTGAATCCAAAACAGAACATTTTGAATTTGATCCTGTGAGTGATAGGGAGCCAATGGAGTTTATTGAGTAAGGGACTGAAATGGTCAGATCTGTGCTTCAAGAAAATCACTTTTTGTGCTGAATAAAAGAGGACACTAAGGTTAGTAGCCTGAGGATCTAAGAGGATGCCATCTACAATAATAAAAAATAAGGAGGTAGAAGAGGGTTCCTTGTCCCTACTGTCTTAGGGGTAGCATAAAGGCAGTGGCCCAGACAAGCAGTGGGATATACACCCTGTTTGAAGGCTCAGAGCTTCTGGGAATCTTGTTTACTTGAGATTTTCAGACAAAGGGCCTACCACAGTAGCTACCATGTTGCTGATGGAAAAATGAGACCCACAGAGAACATGAACCAGTAGCAAAAGTAAGTTCTTTAAAGATTAATTAGTAGAAAGGCCTATTTGTGATGAGAAAGGTGGAGTTATAACAGGACTGCAACTCAAAGGAGAATTTCAGCAGTTGGTTCTAACTAGAAATGGGTGATGTTAATTAAGCCTTAATTGTATCAGTGCTGTGTAACAGGAGCCTAGCCTCGAACAGGAGGACCATAGATTTTTCTGGCTATTCGACAACAAAATTTTCTACCATGGACCTACCTAAAAGTTTAATTTCTCTTGTTATGGAGAGAGTCTAAGGTTCCCTATGTAGTTTCCATGACAATCCCCAATCATCATGGTGTTCAGTGTTGCCCATGGTTGAGAAAGACTTTTTGAAATACAAAATCTTGAATCTTTATAGGATGCCCAGTTTTCAAATCCTCCAATTATAACTCCTGATCTTTTCTGTCATCACCTGACTCAAAATGACCTTTCCTCAGAGTTGGGTCTGTTTTCAGTTTCTGAGCCACTGGGATATTCTAGCTATGTTGAAGATAGTCAAGGAAACATCCCCTAAATAATGTAATGGGCTCTTGGGGGAATGGAGTGAGATATTTAGTCATTCTAAGTTCTGGCCGCTCCTTAGGGATTGAGTTCCAGTAATTGTGATGTATCATCTTTGCTGAGCCCCGACTGTTCTCTGGGGCTGTTGTGTAGAATAGCAAATTCACCAAAATTTCAGGTACTTAATAAGGGATAACTCAATACCAGTCTGTTAACTTGTGTTTTCTCTAGCCACTGAAACTCCTGCCCAGTAAGTCCAGGAATAGGAATATAGATGGAGCTGGAGAAAGTCAAGACGAAAGAGAGGGAATGAACAGCTTTAGCAAATGAGGTAGGAAAAATGTCTTGGACGGAGGCTGTGTTGCTGACAATACCTTGACTACAGATTCCAAGTTGGTGAAACAGTCTCCTTTTCCCACTCAATGTCTTCCAAATGTCTTATCAGAAAATGGATTCCTCTTCTGGACTAACTAACCTAGCTTTTGAAGGTCTGGGAAGTGTGATCCATCACTTCATCCTTCTCTGGCATTGCCTTCCCTCTGATTCACTCAAAAGGCATGAATTTGTGCATCATCAAAGAGAGCAAAAAGTCATAACATTCTTATAGTTAAAGTATGCAGAAATGTAGCCTATATTGTTACAGGAACCGAAGGAGAAATGTTCAAATAACTATGGTCAGAAAGCAGAATAGTCAACTTCAGTTCAATTTGGGAAAGGTGACCTATAACCTTCGAAGATGCATGTCAATTTCCATAGGCTTTTCTTTAAGGTTCACATTAACAAATAGGTTGCCTAGAGTCTGAAAATATGCGAACATGAGAAAAAATTTTTCTATTATATTAATAAGCAATTATTAAATTGGGATTCAGGTCTGTTCTTTCCCTATTTCTTCATTTACAGCCCATCCCCTTAGAAGGTCAGTCAGTTCTCTGCAGGACAAGACTGATTGATGAGATTATCCTCAACCCTCAGGGAACATGCTCTTTCATCTTGTGCCAAGCCCCATCCAACCAGGATTTATTGAAGTGTAAACAGAATCCAGCCTTGGTGAGTTCTTGCCCTAAGTAGAAAGATCATCCCTGTTTTTGTACCCCTCCATTACAATTTAGGGTGATCCAGCTCATGATGGAGAAAATCAACCAGAGTGACCTGGGTGATGGATTCCCCTGTCCAGATTGGTGGAAGTGACTGAGTCTTATGATCAGACCATGTTCTCAGCAGGAGGAGCTGAAGATTTTCTAATTCACTTTCTCATTTAGTGTCTCTATTGGGGGGGGTCTTTGGTTTTCTAAGAGAAACTGCTGACATCAATTTATTGATTATTAACTAGCCCAGTTAATAAGTTGTTTTTTCAATTTGTCAAAGTTTGGTGACCATAAAGGGAATAGAGCTCCACACTCCAGATTCTTATCAGAAAACTCCCCTGTATGTTTTTGGACCCAAGTGGAAAATTTGTCCACAAGGGAGAGCTTTCTATTAGGACTCCTGCTATGACTTGACTCTCTCCCTGTTACCAGATGTTAGATCTTCTCTGGGTAAGTTTATATGTTCTATGTCTGTTTTAAGTTTGTCTTAGTGTTGCAGTTTCTAATTTTCACTCTAACCACTTGGAAGGAAGGGAGTGCATCAATAGAATGTGTTCTATTAAAAGAGTTCTCCATTAGTAGATCATGAAGATAAACTGATAATTTGTGCACACAAAATTATTTTGGGGGTTGCCTGGGAAACTTGGGACATCTGCCGCAAACCCCAACTTATATTATAATAAACAGTATACCCCCAAGTTTCTTGGTCTAGGGTTTCAAAAAGGAAATCTGAGTCATCACTATGAGAAAATAAATTCTAAAATTATGGAACCTTAATTTTCAGGTCTCTGAGAAGATACATCAGAGAGTAGATCTCTGTCAGATTTAACTTGTGTGTGTAAAGAATTTCCTTGAGCAGAGGAAATAATTACGTATCTTTATTCTGAGTGCAACAAAAAATTACCTTGAACAGATCTAAGAATCAAGAAGATATAAGAATCAAGGAAAAGTAATTTTATCTAAACTTTCACTAAGACTTTGTGTGTTCCTGTTTGTGTTTTGTGTCTTTTTTTTTTTATTTCTGTGTGATTTTCGAGGTTAGCCTGTATTTGCTTGAAATGTACTAGGCAGAGAGCTGAGAAGTAGAGTGACATCTTAACAAGTCAGACCAGTCTAGACTTTGCCTGAAGGAATTCCTTTTGTTGTGTTATTTATTTATTAAAGATTAAAGGGTAAGATTTTAAAAAAAAATCTGTCTTTTGATTGTGGCCAAAATTAAGAGACCTCTGAGAAGGGGACTTTCCACAAAATTTATAAAAAGTTGAGATTTGAAAGTAGAATCAGAAAAGGAAGTTTTCTTTAGGGCACTTCTGTGAACTAAAAACCAAGTCACTTTTATTTGGGGGAAGTGGTGGTGGTAGTGGTGGTGTTGGTGGTACCTACTGCAGCTGGTCTTCAGCTCTAAACTGCTAAGAGATAAGGTTTCCTAACCTTACCTCCCACAGAATCTATCCTACGTGACTTGTCTCCGTGAACCCAGGCATATGTAGCAATGGTTGATAGGTGAAATTCTTGGGTCATCTTATGAATTTTTATAAACTATGGCAACTAAGAATAGTAAGGGATTCTCTTAAATGAGTCAGAAAAAATACTGAAAAAAATGTGACCAAATCATTTAAGACTTTTCCCCCTAATATGATTTCTATTAGATGATACAAACCTTTCTCTTCCTCTGATCTCTCCACCTGGAGAAATAATGTCCCTAGATCTGAGATGAATTCAGGAGCAGTGATCAATCATTTTAATGTTTGAAAAGACATGATGTGGTGTGGGAACACCAAACAGGTGTGAGTGTGTGATGGCATCATCTTGAAAGAATTCACTCAGGTTGTCTCCAAAATAAGTAAAAGCATTTATTTGTTCAGGATAACACACCAAACAGACTCCTTCTTAAGGGAGGCGGCAGCTAGCTAGGAGAAACTAGGGATTCTTGGAGAAGAAAACCTGCTGTGGGTGGGGAGATAAAGTAATCAGAAACTAGGCAGAGCAGCTAATAAGATACCTCCATACTAGCTACCCAATTCTGTCCCCACCGTCAAGCTTTCCTGAATTCTTTTGTGTGTTGTCTTCACTTCTATTCGATTGTAAGCTCTGAGGGTAGGGACCATCTTTCTTTTTGTCAATTGTATTCCTAATGCCGGCACAAAATGTAGGAACTTCATAAATGTTTATTAGATTTGATGTCATTGGATTAGGTTATGAAGCACTTTCAAAGCCAAGCACAGGATTTTATATTTGATCCTGAAGGAAAAGAGAGCCCCTGGAATTTAATGAATATAGTTGTGACAAGATCTTGTCACCTATGGAACCAACATCATTAGTTGGAAGTAGTGTTACTATTTTCCTGTTTCAGGTATAGGTCCATCTCCTGCAGAGTTGGATCATTATGTAAAGTGCCTAGAAAATCAGCACCCAAATAGATGGGAGAGAGGCATTGGCCTTCCTGGAAATTAATGAAACTTTGAGATTTACTCTGACTTTCATTGCTCTTCCTTCACTCTCTTCACAGTTGTTGGCATTTTTGTGAAGTACCAAGATATCCCCATAGTCTGTCAATAATCAGACTCTCGGCTATACTCCCTTTATCTTTCTCTCTTCTGGTTTTCTCTGCTCCTTGTTCTGAACCTTATAACTCATCCTTTGGATATTTGCAATTGTTTTAACTCTCATTGTTTCCTTTACTCTGGCCAAAACTTACTAGTCCAAAGAAAACAGAAGCAAAAAATGAGTTCAGCCTAAAGTATTCGACTCCTTTATTTCTTGTCTGCTCTATGATACAAGTGACTCTCAATAATCTCTAGCTGAGAACCTCTCCTCTCTATCCAGATATCTCCTGTCTATCCAGCCCCATACTCTGAGCCTGGTCACATCATCCTTGAGTCTCAGGAGGTGTCTGCCCTTGACTTCTTACATGTCCTGAGCTATATGGGATTCCCAGCTCTGGAGAGCTTCATCATTGTTTTTCTAACCAGAAAACATCATGATACCTTCAAAGAAGCCAAGTTTATCATGCAGCATACCGATGTTCTTCACGGGTGGAGTCTCATTCCTCCCCACTTACCAGAACACCAAGAGAAAGGCCATGGTTGCAAAGATCTTTGTTATTTAGGCCTCTAGTGCTAGTTATTAAATCTTTCTCCCCAAGTGCTATGTGATCACACTGAGGCCGGATAGGAACAACCAGGAAACTTTAAAGAATAAAGCAGATTCCAGGGGCAGGAATCATTCAGAATTTTTGCAACAAAGATCCTCCTAGAAATGATGCCACTATCATAACTACTTTCAACACTCAACATATCCATCACTCTAATTTTCTCTGGTGTTGTCCATGGTACTACTATCTTTGAGTCCTGAACTCCCATGCACTGAATCCTGAAAATCTATTCCTACATGATACCTCTATTTCTCTGTTGCTTCAGCCATCACAATCATCAAGATCTTTATACAATGCTTTGCACAGGTTATTGAATCACCCCTCCCCCCCCATTGGGTCTCCATACCTCCAAACATCAGTCCAATTGACAAATACATTTTATTAGGTCCAGAATTCAAGGCACATAGACAAAGTATCACACTACATTGATTTAAGCACAGTTTATTGATAGTATGCAAACCAACAGGGCACATATTCAACCATATAAAGAGGTTAAAGACATAAGTATTTCACTTCACAGCCATTCCAGGTCCCCACTTTGTCTTGATTTGAGGAAATGAAGCCATATATGTAGCTTCAACTCAAGCAGTTAGCACTATGAAGGTAACACATCCATTCTAGAAGGGCTGTTGATGTTATATGTTGTATATTTTTGTACTGAATAGACAAAATGGACAAGAGTCTCCAACTAATGCACTTATTTTGAGTTTAAATAAATTTCTTATATCTTTGAGTACTCCAATCGTAAGTCTGTCACAACAGCTAAACATGGAGTTGGTAAAATTCCTTTGGAGTTAGGAGCTGTTTTCATGAATATTTATCTATCAGTCTAGCTGTGTCCATCTGCACATCTCCCCTGGTTGAAAGGGTCAGGGACCATGTAACTGATCCACATTGCAACTTAAAGACTTATCCCCATTAAACAACCTTTTCCCACCTACTCTCTTCCCAATAACCCAAAGTATCTTTTGTTTTTGTATTTTGGATCCAATTTCAACTCTTTTGTCCAGAATTCAAGACACATCATCATTTATTAAGAAGTGTGAGCTGTAGTATATAATTTGGCTACCAGATGGTGCTCTAAAAACACACAAATGACCTACTCCTACTGTCTCCCAAGGCAAAAGATCCCAGTCTCGCAGCCTCTGTCTCCATGAGTGTGGGTGTGGGTGCGTAGGTGTGAAAGGAATTGGACCAATGATTTCTTTGCTAGAGTGAATTATATGTGTATAAACATATGTATATTATGTATGTACCTCCAGAGTTAGGTTCCTTCCGGTCACTCAGGCTTACAGTGTTCAATTCAACTGTGCACTCTTTCTCACCCCCCATATTCAATCTGTAGCCAAATTCATCTGTCATATACACCCAATTATCAACTTTGACACTTCCATTACCCTGGTGTAGGCAATCATTTCCCATCTGGACTATTACAATAGCCTCCTTGCCTTGTCTCTCCACTCTCCATTCTCTACTCAGCTGTCAAATCAATCTTCCTTAAGTACAAAATTTGACCACACAATCTCCTATTCAACAAACTCCAAAGACTTCCTATTACTTCTAGAATCAAATATGAATCCCTCTATTTGTTTTCAAAGCTTGCCCCCTTTAATCTTATACCTTCCCGCATCCTTCACCACAGTTAAGTGACAGTGGCTTCCTTGCTGTTCTTCACATGCATCCAACCACAGACTCTACCCCCAGACTCCAAGCTTCTTCACTGTCTCCTATGCCTGGAATGCTTTTTTCACCCCTCCTTTCCCCTCTCTCTCCCATCTCCCCCTCCTGACTTCCTTCAAGTTTCAGCTAAAGTATCACAATGCAAGAAGGTTTTCTCAATCTTCTTCATGCTCATGCCTTCCCTCTGAGATTTTCCCCAATTTCTCTTCTCTAAATGATAGCTTGTCTTACATGGCTTTAGACTGAACTTCTTGAGAGCAGGGACCATTCCATTTTCCTTTCTTTGTATCCCAGCTCTTGACACAGTGCCTAGCACCATGCAGGCACTCCATAAATGTTTGTTGACTGACCAATGGAGAATGTAAGTCAGATGCAGCAAGATTCTAGCAGGCTTAAAATAAAAGCAGGAGGGAAAGGTGGAGTTGGTCCATTTTTATTTTGTCAGATTACCATGTGGTAGGCAAATGATATACTACCCCCCACTCTGGTGATGAGGGGAGGAGAGAAACTAGAAGCAGGGAGACAGAATAGGAAAATCTCCCATCTTTGCCCTCAATACTTCTTTTCAATATTTGGAAACTTCCCTCCTTATTCATATCACCTCATTCACAGGATTCAACAATTTATATTTTTCCTTTAATAGCCATGGAATTTATTAAGACTCTAAGAGCATTAGCATAACCACACAAAACAAAATCTGAAAAACCCACAAATAGCAAACTTGGAGGTTTGCTATGGCTTGGATGACTCCCCTCTGCAGTTCCCAGGCCTCCTACCAGCTGGCAGAAGGGGGTGAAAGGGAAGAATCTGGCAAGTTTTACATCTCACCATGGTTTGCCTCAGTGTGCTCTGAAGGTCAGAGGATGTGGAAGAGTGGAATTGGCTACCTATGTGCAATTGAGCATGTCATTTAATTTTCCTGGGAAGATGAATTTCCTCGTCTATAAAATGAAAAGGGTGGCAAGGTAGCTGAGTATAGTGGATAAACAGCTGGCCACAATTGGAAATGCCTGGGTTCAAATCCTACCAATGTGACATAATGGTTGTGTAATCTGGGCAAATCACTTAACCTTTCAGTGCCCTTAGATAAATCTCTAAGACTATAACTAGTAGAGGAGATGGCAATTTGCTTTGATAGAAGTCCTTCATCAGCAGCTTCGTAGACCCACAAAACTACAGGTCTGCTCCAGCATTAAATAAAATGAAATGACTGTTATGATAGGGAGCTTTGGTGCATGTGCTTGGACCCCAACCCTAAAATCACATTTCTCTCTAAAAATCACATTTCTCCCTAGACTCAAAACACTATCCCAGGCAGTTTCTCCCAGCCCAAGAACACAGCCTGCTCCAGCAACAACTGTTATCTCCCTTCCTGCTACAGTAACCAGCTGCACCTATAGAATTTATTCGTCTTAACCAGTTGTGTACTGTCTGTGTACTGGGTCATAATAACATTTACTTACTGACCAACCATATGTATCCTAGACTTAGACATATGTGTACTCCCTTACATTTATCTTGTCTAACAAGACCTTGATGAGAACAGCCTGATATTCCTTAGTCAGTCCTGACCACTAATTGATTTAGTGATGTTTCAGGCCTAAAACCACACCTCCTTGTAGCTCCATCTTAGAATATTTCCCGATGAACTCTGGGTAAAATATCTGTACAGTAGATCCCAAAAGTACATGTTCTTTTAAGAGCTAACCACTCCCTAATCCAGCCCTGAATCACCTAATTAGCATACTTGGCACACATTTTACTATAGAATATCCTATATAAACTTTACCTGTACCCCTCTAAGGTTGCAGGTTCCCTAAGAATTCTTGCCCGCTGAAAAGTATAATAAATCTTTACCTTGACTAAGAATGCTTGAGTCCTTGAATTCATTTCCGTCGACTTGCCCCTGGTACTCTGATCTTGTTGGGGGCAGGGATTCTCACCCCCTCCCCTTCCAGCCTTCAATCAGCTGAATTAGGTGGTTTTATAGATTGCCATCAACTCTAGAGCTATAATCCTAGGTTTATATGTATGTATACCTATCAGCTGCTATCTCTTTGGGGTAAGATCTGTGCCTAGCAGTAAGATCTCTAAGGATGAATTGAGTAACTTTTCTTCTATAATTCCAAATGGCTTTTCAAAATGGCTAAACCAAATAGCCAACTCAGTCTGAATTTTTCCCCCCAATACTTGTTTATCTAGTCTGTTCCACTGATCCAGAGTTTTTATGATTACTGTTTTATAATACAGTTCTTAATCTAGAAGTACTATTCCTCCTTCATTCTTTCTTCCCATTGTTTCCCTTAAGATTATAAACATTTCTTCTCCAAATGAATTGTTATTTTGTCTAGTTCTACAAATTATTACCTTAGTAGTTTGACTGGTATAGTACACAATGTGTAAATTAACTTAGGAAATATCTTCATTTTTATTATATTGGCACAATCCAACCATGAGCAATTAATATCCCACCAATTGTTTGTCTTGTTATATTTCTGTAAGTAGGTTTTATAATTACATTAGAAGTCTTGGGGGTTTCTTTATCAGTTTGTTTCCAGTTATTTTGTGCATTATGCAGTTATTTTAGTGGTATTTTTCATTCTATCATTCCCCCTGGTTTTTATTATGGTTACACGGAAATTCTGGCAATTATTGTGAATATATTCTGTATCCTGCTAACTTTACTGAAATCATTAATCATCTCAATTAGTTTATTTGAGGGCACAGCTATGCACACGTGTGCACACACACACACACACACACACACCTGTGATATATACTGTAAATAAAAAGGAGTGTGCCATACTAGTAAAGCAGATAAGCAACCCTTAACCCCCCTCCCCCACAAAAAACTCACACTTCCTTTGGCAAGCTTTTGGTTTCTTTCAATTGGCCAACCCACTCCCTGTAGGATAGAGGTCACATAATCATCCTCATGACCCACCAGGAAGATAATCCGAATGACCACTCAAGAATAATTCAAGTCAAGGGCACTTTATTAAGTGTCTATACAAAGCCTTGTGCTAAGAACTGGGGATACAAAAATGGGAAAACAGCATGCAACGAATTTACAATCTAAAGGGGTAACACAACATGTACATTAATAAATATATAAGGTAGATTGTGGTGAGGGCAAAGGCAGGATCTAGGCAGAGGGCAGAGAGAGGTCATTTTTGATGGAACAGATTAGAGCTTTCATGGAGAAGATGGTACCTGATCTAAGCCTTTAAGGGAGAGGCAATTTCAAAAGTAAGGGATACGGAGGGTATTTCAGGCATGCAGAGAAGTCTACAAAAATGTTTAGAGGTGTGAAAGGACAGGACAAGATTGGTTCAGTAGAATAACCTGATGATAACATACTATGCAAAGGTAAGTAATGTGAAATATGGCTGGAAATGGAGCTGAAGTCGGACCGAAGAGGGTGATGAATCTGAGTTTTGAATCTCGTATCTATAGATAACGAAAGCTGATGATGGTTTTTTCTCAAGACACTGTTATGGTCAGACTTGTGCATGAGAAAGGTCAAAGCAGTTGCATAAAGGATGAATTAGAAAGATGTTAGACCAGAAAGAGAGAACAGATAGAAGGCTAATTACAGTAGTTCAGGCAAGGTATGAAGAGAATCTCATAATAGTGCCAATATGAAGGGGAAGGAAAAGGCATAAGATATTATGGGAATAGAATGAGAGGAGTCTGGAGAATCCAGGCATCTTCACTGACTGTTCCCAAAGTCTGGATTACTCTCCCTCATCTCGCCTTCTCATTTGCATAATGCCTTTCAAGTCTCAGCTAAAATCTCACCTTCCATAAGCCTTTCTTGATTTCCCTTAATGCTAATGCCTTCCCTCTACTGATTATCTCTAATTTATCCTTGTTTGTACATAATTGTGTTCATGTTGTTTCCTTCATTAGACTGTGAGCTCCTTGAGAGCAGGAACTGACTTTTGACATTCTTTGTATACCTAGAACTTAACACAGTGTCTGGCACATATAGACACTTAATAAAGGCTTACTGAATGACTAATAAGAGTGGGAGGAAGCTGTGGAAGTGAGATCTATAGATAGCAGCAAAATGAGCAAGACAGTTATACAACTGGATCTAATGAAATTCAAAAAGAAAGGTTGAATGATGGTAGAAAAGTGAATCCAGTGGTAGCATCACATGCCAATCATTCCTCCAAGTTGTATGAGTTGGGGGGTTGGTGAGGAGCAGTGGAGCACAAAGAATGAAAAAGATTAGAAAGGTTGGCAAAGAGAGCAGGAAATTGGACTTGGTTAACCAAAATGCAGGGGGATTACCAACTAAGTAGGCAGAAGCTTGGAAAATATACATCAGTCACAAAGGTCTAAATAGAATGTTGATATAAAGAAACCTTCAAAGTCCATCACACCAACTTGGTTGCAGCAGAGAAAGGTTGTGCCAAGGATTAGCAGGGAGTCAGAGCCCCCCTTTCCTTGATAATCTGAGATCTGTGACCTGAGGAAAGGGGACTTGATGAATTTTAATGGCAGCTAAATGAGTCGAAATGATTGTTTTAGGTGGAGAAAGAGGAGTTAAAAGCTAAAGAATTAGAAATTAAATTACAGTGGTCATTATCTTGATGAAGATAGTGTAGTCAGGGCAGTCATTTTCCCCAAATCTAAAGAGAAAGAGAAACTGCAGAAGTTATGAATTAAATGTGAAAAGGAAAAGGAGAAAAACAGAATAATGAAGAGGCCCAATGGAATCAGGACTAGTAAATGGAAAATATGTAGATATGAATGATGAAGGGAAAAAAGCAGAAATTAGGAAGCCAAAAAAGCAGGGGAAAAGTATTATTAAGAGAAGGGGTGGTAATGGCATCATACTACAGGCATCTCTAGGCAGATAGAGAAGATGGATAACAATGGATGAGAAACATGCCACAAAGACACAAAAAACATATGGTAATAGTACACTTTGGATCCTTTCCCTTCAAGGGCTTATGCTGAAATCTGCTGAGAGATAGCAACTTCGATGCCTTTCTATCCTCCAACTTACCTGAGAGGCTGATAAAATAAAAGGGAAAAACATCATACAATCATGGATTTAGAATTGGTAGAGAGCTTAGAGATCACCTAAGCTGACCAGCACTTCTTAAACTATAGGTCAGGACCTCACATGGGGTGGCTAAAAATTTGGCAACAATAAAATGTTTCTGAATGCACAACACCAAAAATTAATTAAAAATTAAACATGCAATGAATCTGTTTCTGGCAGTGCTTGCCAGTATTGAGTGGTGTAACTTTGCTGCGGCCGTGGTTCTGAACACAAATCATGTGCACTTTGCAATGCACATGCCCTCAGGCCATGCAACTCCAACAAACACTGCCAAACATGAAAAGGGGTCCCAAGAGGAAAAAGTTTAAAAAGCCCTGATCTACACCAACTCCCTCATTTAACACATGAGGAAGCTGAGGCCTACTGAGATCAAGTATCTTGCCCAAGGTTATACAGGTGATAAATAGCAGGGGTGAGATTCAAAGAAGATCTCTGCATTAAGAATAAAAGCGAGTAACATTGACTTCCAAAGATCTCCATTTCTGGACAGTCTGGGGAAATAGACTCTTCACAAAGAGTAGCCCATCAATTTAATAATAAATACTATTCCTGTTTTCTTCATTCCATGCCTGTACTCTTCCCATTGGTGCCAAGGGGCCCAGAGGGATGCTATTTGATTTATATTCCTACTGAATTCATGTATAGGACAAGACAGAACCCTTGGGGACTGCTGAAATTTACCTAAAGATCAAACCAGACATGGATAGGGAAATCTGTGGGGGGAACCCAATATTTACTGGGCAACACTTTTCGGGTTGTTCAACAGATCCTATGTTAGGCCAAGGATTGTTCTGCCTGCTGCTCCTGGCTTGGAGTTGTAAACCTTAAGGGGATAATGTAACGGCTTTTTTGTCTTCTGATTACTGCTTAGGGTTTGGGAATATATTTATTGGGAGCGAACCTATCATTGTGGTGGTGTTGTGAGGCTCATGTGAGATGAGGTGTGCAAAACATAGGGAATCTCTTCTAAGGTCAAGACATTGTGCTTTATTAGAGGATGGACCAAAAAGTGCAAAGGGGGAGTATAAGGAGGCACATGGGATGGGGTGAGTGGGGGGAGGGGAATATGGACTGGAGTTAGGGAGGAATTTAAGGAAATATCAGGAGGGCAAATGGGTAGCATAATAGAATTCTGTAACAAGGCTTTGCTTCTGCTGCAGATTTGCAAGCCCACTGAAGCCTATCAGATACAAGAACCAGGTATAGAGGTGACTAATAAAGTCTTGTGCTCTCCAAAAACTGAACCTAACAGTCTGTCTATGCTTTGATATCATTAAAAGGGCTTTGAACATACCACAGATTAACTGCAGACCTAGGGTCATTACAATAACTCCTAAACATAGATCCCATTCTCAGTCGGTTATGCTTAAAGCTCACAGATTCTCTCACACTGGTTTCTCCTTGAAATTTCCACCTCTTCTAGCTTTAGGAAGCAGGAAACAAGACCCTTTCCTTGTGCCCTGTTCTTAGTTGTTACAGGTAACAGTGATCTAATTTAAAGACCTTGGAGCAGGCTGAAACCCCATCTAGGCCCAGATCTCAGAGGGACCCTCATATAAGTAGTCTCTTAGCAACTTCTCCCCCCTCCACACACACACATACAAACACAAACATGCACACACACAAAGACACTCACACACATATACCCACATACAAAGACACCCCCTCAAGCAAGAAAACCACCTTAGGTTACTCTTCTTTTGTTCTAACATGTTATTAAAGTTTAACCTGCTAAAGACCATTATAATGATTTAGGCCATGACTGTGCTGTATTCTCCATAGATCACTATGCAGTCACCTGATGTCAACTAATGGGGCTAACAGAAGAGAGTGAGATAAGAAAAGACAGGGTAATCTTTCCCTTCAGATGACCAACAAATACTAATGGTGACAAACTATGAAATCTTTACCCTCCCTGTGTGGTATAGCGTACAAATGAGTTGGCCTTGAAGCCAGGAAAAGCTGGGTTCTAGTCCCAACTCAGATACATACTAGATTTGTGACCCCTAACCTCCCAATGCCCAAGGAAACTGGCAAAGACTGTAAGTTGCAGAGGAGGTGCTGACTTATATCAGTAGAACAGTGTCGTTACTCAGGAGCACATCATATTAACGAAATCACACATCCAATCCCCATCCCCTACTGAACAAGCACTAAGTCTTCATGTTTTCCTTATAGCATCCCTACATGGAAGCATGAAGTCTTTGATGCATGATCATAAAGTTTTTCCCATGGTCAAAACATTCACAGGACTCCTTCTGTGGTATGAATTATCTGATGTTTCAAATGTACTGACAGCTGATTTGATGACCCTCCCTTAATCAGTTTCACTGAGGTTCTTCACAGGTGTGAATTCTCCAGAGCTCAATAAGGTATCACCTCTGTAGCTGAAGGCTTTCTCATACTCAGAACACTAAAGGGATTTTCCTCCCATATGAGTTCTCATATGTTCAGTAAGATTTCCCCTCTGCCTAAAGGCTTTCCCGCATTCATTACATTCAAAAGGTTTCTCTCCAGTATGAATTCTATAATGTAGAGTGAGGGATGAATTCTGGCTAAAGGCTTTCCCACATTCATTACATTCATATGGTTTCTCACCAGTATGAATTCTCTGATGATAAGTAAAGGATGACCCATGGCTGAAAGATTTCCCACATTCATTGCATTCAAAGAGTTTCTCCCCAGTGTGAATTCTCCTATGTTGTGTAAGATGTCCCTTCTGGCTGAAGGCTTTTCCACACTCATTACACTCAAAAGGTCTCTCTCCAGTATGAATTCTCCGATGCAGAATGAGAGATGAGTTCTGGCTAAAAGCTTTTCTACATTGGCTGCATTGATAGGGTTTCTCACCAGTATGAATTCTCAGATGCTCAGTAAGATGTGCCTTCTGGCCAAAGGCCTTCCCACATTCATTACACTTATAAGGTTTCTCTCCAGAATGAATTCTCTGATGTTCAGTAAGGTGTCCTCTCTGACTGAAGTTTTTCCCACATTCATTACATTTATGAGGTTTCTTTCCAGTATGAACATTTTGATGTTGATTAAGGTAGGAGTGTTTGCTGAACGCTTTCCCACATTCGTTACATTTATAGGGCTTCTCTACAGCATGGATTCTTTGATGTTCAGTAAGGTGTGTAATCCAGTTGAAGGCTTTCCCACATTCATTACATTCATAAAGCTTCTCTCCAATATGTATTCCATCATACTGAACCAAGTCTAAGTGGTAACTGGTGGGCTTCCTACATTTATTATACTTAAAAAGCTTCTTCCCTAAGGAAACTCTATTCCACTTAATTAGCTCTGAAAACTGTTTGAAACTTTTTTCAAGCATATCACATTGATGTAGGCTTTTTCCTGTAGCAAACAGCTGTTGTGGATCAAGAATTGACCCCAGACTGAAGCCATATGTATTATCTTCATTAACACTCACCTTACCAGAAGCTTTTCTGGGGATAAATATCACTTGCCTAGACTGTCTTTCCTGGTTGTCTGTATCCCTCTCTAACCTAACATCATATTCCCAAGATGATCCCAAATTGAAATCCCAGTACGGGAGTTCAAGTTCCTTAGAAGGCTCTCCCATACAAAACCCAGGCTTTGGAGTTGAGTTTTTGTTTTCCCATTTAGTCTCCTGACCAAAAGAACCTGAAACAAAAAGAAAAATGTCAATGGCCCCCATTCTCTCTGAGAAAGTAAATTACTTTATGATACAGTTTAGTTCTAGATGTTCTAGGGTTCTAGATGAAGAAGAATGACTATAAATCTAAAAAGGGTAAAATAAGTATTATTAAAAGACAACTGAAGTCCAAGATCGGAGAGAAGACAGAAACAACACACAGAGCTGCCCAATTACACTGAGAGAACTCAATATTACTGAAAAGCAGAATTAGTAAACTTTGGGGAAATGTCTAACTTTTTAGAAAGGGAAAACAGATTATTTCTGTAAATGACAGACTGAGAAACCTAATGTCAAGCCCTGAGAAAATTAGGGAACTTATATTATCAAGCTGGTTTTCTTTAAAAAAAAAAAAAAAAGGAAGAAAAAAGAAAATAAGTTTTATCTTGGACTAGAAGAGAACAGGAGTAAAGAAATGAAAGTAGGAAAGTGGTTTACTTAAGTGAAAGATGAAGAAAAATGATAACTATGTTGGACAGACACAGCCTTTTTCCACTAGTCTATGGGCCTCTGAGAACTCCCTGTTCAACATTTCAAAGACGCTGCCCACTAAGAGGTCAGATGAAGAATTTCTTAACAATTACTCCCTGGTTTTCACCACCTTACCTGAAGAAGTGCTTCTGGAGACTTCTGGAGTCCATGGGGCTTCTCCTTTCTCCAGCTGGGAGATCACATCAGGTTTAAAAACTGGAAGTCCTGCTCAGAGATCAAGAAATGAGAAACATTTGGGGACAGAGAGTCATATGAGAATTCGATCCCATCCTGTTTCTCTTGAGAGAAAAGAAGTCATGCTAGAAAGTCCCAAAGGTTGATACAACTCCGAGAGTGGACTTTTGAAGGGGGATGTGAACTGCCTTTAATTTAATGTAACCAGTACAAGGTACTGGGAAATACTGGGATAATGGGATCCCGATTTGATTTGAGCTCAGAAAGAAAATAATTCATATGATATGCTGCCTGCTAAAAGGAGGGGAACTTGTTGTGTCTCCAGCTATGTATTTGACCCAGGGTAACACAGAGTGGGGAATGTACCACCTCTTCAGGGCAGCACAGTGAAACTATGATCTCCAGCTGTAAAAACACTTCATTCCTACGTAATGAATGAACTGCTCTAGGAATTTGTGGGCTCCACCTCACTACAGAGCCCTGAGTGGCCACTGGCCAGGTATAATATAAAGGGGTCCTTGTTCAGCTATGGCTTGGACAAGATGACTTCTAAGGTCTTTTCCAACTCTGGAAATCTATGGTTCTTGACCCTATCATAGGGTGCTAACTTATCACACAATCACAGGTTTATGCATTTAGAGCTAGAAGAGGGTTCAGAGGCTATTTATCTGATAAGGAAACTGAGGCAGGCAGACAGAGGCTAAGTGACTTGCCTGGGTTCACACAGCTAGTAAGCCTCTGAAACAGGATTTGAACCCAGGTCTTCTTGCCTCCAGGTCTAGTGGTCTATGCACTCAGCCATCCTGGCTCTCCCCATATGCTAAGTTACTGCTGAATATTTCTACACATCAAGCAAAAACCCAAGTAAATTCCTCAAATCAAAACAATCAGTGGACAAAATCTGAGATAAGAGTTGGATGATGTTCTTACCCAACGAGACCAAATTTCTGTAATTCTCCAACATCACATCCCTGTATAAGTCCCTCTGTGCAGGATCAAGCTGCTTCCACTCCTCCTGGGTGAAGTCCACAGCCACATCCTTGAATGTCACTGATTCCTGAAATACCAAGCACATTACTACTTAGCCTGAAACAAGCCCTTACATGGACCCTGGGGAGACATGAAGCAAATAGGATCATAGTAGAGGGAGTTTTTCCCATAGCATTTAGGTTTTTGAATGACTCAAGTCAAACGTTTAAATATCTACTGACTTTGGGCACGTGGCAAGATAGTTTTAATTCATTCATTAAGAACATGCTCATATTAAATTCCCAAGCACTTTCTTTTTAACCTCCAAACCATACCATTAATATAATGACACAAAATCCTAGAATTTAGATCTAGAAAGGACCGTAGACCAGGAATCAACTAGTTTAGCCCTATCATTTCACTGATGAGGAACTTGCCCAAGGTCAAACAGATCTAGTAAGTGGTGGAAACTGAAATCAAAGTCAGATCTCCTCTCTTCTAATTCATGCATCTCAGGTCTCCATAGTTAGTTCACACAAAGTTCCATGCTAGGTACTGGAAGGAACACAAAAAGCAAATAAAATAGCCTCTGTCCTTATATAGGCCACAACTGGGAGGGGATGGGAGGGTGCCATGTGAAGACGTATATAACTATATATAACTATAATACAAAACAATCAATGATAAACATATAAAAAGAAGGTAAAACAAAGTGCCTTGAAGGTCAAAGGTAGGGAAAGGCCAATACTAATTGGAGAGCAAGGGGTAAATGAGGGAAGACTGAGTATTTCTTCTGAGCCTTAATGGATGAGCAGAATTTCCATTACAAAGTCAAATAGGTAGTACAATGTGAGATGAAGGTAGTACGGTAGGGTGGTGCCAAATTATGGACTGAATACCAAGTCACTGAGTTAGAACTTTATTTGAGAGGCAGCTGATGGTACAGTGGATAGAACATGGGTCTGGAGTCAGGAAGACCTGAGTTCAAATCCAATCTTGGATACTTTCTAGCAGTGGGACCCTAGGCAAGTCACTTTGCTTCTGTTTGCCTTATCTAAAATGGAGATGATAATAATAGTACCTATCTCCCAAGGTTGTTGTGAGGATCCAATGAGATAATGTTTGTCAAAGGGATCAGTACAGTGCCTGGCACATTATCGTGCTTTATAAATACTTATTCCTTTCCCTTTCCCCTTTGGTAAGGAATAGAGAGCTAATGAAGGTTTTTCAAGCAGAAATGATAAGATCTTAACATAAGAAAGATGAATCTGGGAGCAATCTGAAGTACAGGTTAGAGTAGGAAAGATAATTTAAAAAGGAAAACTGATTAATTTTCATGAAAGTCCAAGGAGATGGTAATGAAGTTGAGCAAACTGTAATAGAGGCCCTGTTCAATGTACTCCTGCTTAGTACTGTTAGTACCCCCAGAGAACCCCCAATCCACTGGAGGAAACGTCATCCTGCATCTTTGTGCCATCTCCCCTCTGACTCTTCATGATTAACAAAAAGTTGCCTCTCTCTGAACCTCACCTCATGCCCTGCTACCTTCTCTGGAGATTTCACCTCCTCTCATTGAAAGGGAGAGATAGAATGATCAGCCTGTTCCTGGTTCGCTGCCACCACTTCCAGACCAGGGGATTCTTGTTCAGGGATGAGTTGGCCTGGATGGTCTCAGAGCTCTCTTTGAATTCTGAGGTTCTGTGACTTGCTGATCTATCAAACTCTCACCACTTCTCTTCATTCTAAGAAAGTGCCATTCCTTAACATAAGCTGTCTTCATTTGAAGCACCGATTTCTGTCCTCTACAGATTTTTGCTGTCACCTACCACTTCTCAGAAGTCATTTCTGTCTTGCTAAAAGTTCATATTTTGGTTCATATTTTACTTTTCCATCCTGCACCTGATATATCAATAACCTTTGTTGGTCAAAAGAATTCTCATGATGCCATCTACTAAGATGAGAAGGAGCTAGTCAATGATGAAATCACAGATCCTTTAAATATGGCTATACTGCATTATTTTATATGTTTAAATGGGGATAGGAATACACCTGTGATTTCACCAGTAAAGAGCTTTCCCTTATGGAAATCCCCTTCACCAATGCAGATTGGCATCTTCTTTGCACCTCATGGACAAAACACAAAGAGGTTAAGTAACTTGCCCAAAGTCACCCTAGTCGGTAAGTATCAGAGGTAGGACTTGAACTCAGGTCTTCCTGGCTCTGAGGCTGGCAAGAAAACCTGTAAAGTGGAAGAGAGCTGAATTGTGATGCAATTTCAACTACTGCCCTCCAGTTCAACCTATATGTGTGTTCATCTTTCATTGCCAAAAAAGACCATGCCATCAGAGAAATGATGACATGACTTGCACTTGACTTTGTTTTGAGTGAGGGAGGACTGTGAAGGTCACCAGCCTCACTTCTCCTCCAAAGGCATCCGAATCCAGTGACCAGATATTCATCAGGTTGACTGGAGATGACCCAGGATGAGACAACTCGGGTTAAGTGACTTCCCCAAGGTCACACAGCTAGTGAGTGTCAAGTGTCTAAGGTGAGATTTGAACTCAGGTCCTCCTGACTCTTGCACTGGTGCTCTATCTACTGCACCACCTAGCTGCCCCAGTTTGACCTATAACCTAAGTGGTAAAACTTCTGTGAGGTGCCACTCTCTACTGCCCACTCTGATTTGAAAAGGAGGAATGGGGAGAAAAAGACAGGCTTTGCAACTAGTTTGTTGTAAGAGACCTGGAACTTGCTGGCCAAAGCCGAATCCCATTGAGTGAATAACTGTCTGAGCTTTTTCTACATTGCCCAGAGAGCCAACCTGAGTTTTATTGTGAGTTTTACTCCACTTGTTATCAGAGGCTGTGGGGGTGATTAAATAAAACAGAACCCTACTGGGTGAAGTACCACTTTCATGTACTGCCCAGAGAACCAAACTGAGGAACTCTGCAGTTTTATGGGAACCACTGGACACAATAATGTAACACTTTTTCATCACCTTGTTAAGAGTGACAGTGAGTTAAAAGTTTAACATTGCTTCATCAGTTCAAGGACAGAAGAGAGGAGACTGCCTAGCGTGACAGTGATAAGGACCAGAAAGAAAGCAGTTAGAAGAGAAGCAGCTTTGAGTGGAGCAGATTGTTCCTGAAAGGACAAAGGCCAGCCGTTCAAAGGAGAGTTGCCCTAGATACATGGGGGTTTTCCCACTCATGTGCCCTCCTGCTACACTTTTCCATGTGTCCACCGATAACTGTATTTTGGTCCAGGTCTATGGGAGGACCGTGACATATCTGTATCATATATATTCATAACCATTCATAAATAATCATAATCATTCATGGTGACATCATTATTCTTGACTTCACTTTATTGTTAAGTAATCATTTTATGTTTAAGAGCTAATGGTGTGGCTAATTTTTTTATAAATAGGAAACACGATGGGTGGGGTCTCCGAAACAGAAAAGGCAAGTAGTGGGAGTACAATCTCCCTACAACAAGGTTGTCCCTAGGATCCTAAAAGAATCTGAATTGTAGCTACATAGAGGTAGTCCTTATTTAGAAATTCCACACCTGATGGTTCAAGGTAAGGTGGGATAAGAAAGCAAGAGAAGTGACGGTGCCCCACACAAGAGCTAGATACATACGTATAACTATATACGTATATGTATATATATGCAATACATATAACTGTATTTTATACATGGTCTTCATCTTATGTACTACATTTATATAACAGTATATAAAAATGTAGTATATGATGTACTCTATGATAAGATAAAATGAAGACTATGTACAAGATGCAGGTAGTTTAAGGTAAGAATCAGAAGAATCAAAACCAATTGAACACAGACTCCATCTTGTATTGCCACATGTATTTTCCTTCTGTTATTCATCCATGGGAAACTGGATTATATAAGTCATCTATTGTTTCATACATGCAGGTAGATGTACTTAATCAACTTTTTTCATTTTATGAAGAGGACCCCTAAATGTATCCATCCTTCTCCCAACTTGGAAAGCCCCTAAACTTTCCTCCACTTAGAAAAAGATGACCTCATTTTGTATTCTGGTTAATTGTTTTTGTTATAATTATTTGGACTTTGGGGACTTTAATTATTTCAGGGGCATAAAAATCTGCTTTATTCTGTTTTTAGGGCCTTTGACTAACTGGGGAGTCCATGGGCCCATTCTTTTTGAATGTCTACCTAATAAATCACCTCTGCTCAGATTGTTTTCTAAGTAACCATTAATAACCTGCAACCTACACATGTATATATAAATGTATATTTATGTGAACATAAACATACACACATTTTGATTCCTTTGATAGAATTTTGGCCCCTTGAAGGCAAGGGTTGTTTTCTCTTTGTCTTTGTACTGCCCAACACAAAGGCACTTAATAATAAATGCTTACCAACTAATTGCTTGATGCGTTACTATACATATCTTAGTGAGTTCATCATAAAATTAAGGTCATAAAAACATGGAATACCAGTGGAACAGAACAGAGAAACCAGATACATAGCCTAACATACTCAAACCAAAGTCAGACTTGATAAACCTAATGACCCCAAAATAATAATAATAAAAAAATTCATTCGGGAAAACTGTTGAGAAGATTGCACAGTTGAATGGAAAAAAAAAAACAGGTATAGATTCACATCTTGTGCCATATTTTATTTAAAAAATTGGATTATCTATTTTTAATCATTTAAAATTGAAAGCAAGAGAAATTGTATATTTAACACAAAAGTTTGGATTACAAATATTTTAATTATAAAATTAACTAAACATAAAAGGGAAGAGAACGACTTGAGCCCTCCCACTCCAATCATTCCACCAAAGGCAGTCAAAAAGGAAAGTGCTTGATGAGAGCAGACTGTGTCTTGTTTAGCAGTTGTCTCACCCATAGGGCCAAGCAGAGCAAAATAAAAGATTACTTTATTGAACATCCAGTTAATATAATTAGAGCAGTAGATTTCAGACAAAACTGTTAGTAGGGTCGAGTGGTATTTCGATGTGCTGCACGCACATTTTAGAGAATGCCAGGGGCTCTGAAGGGTTAGCTTTCAGCTTTGGGATCAGCTGAACAACAATAACTTTGTAGGACTCTGGGACTTTCACCGGCCACTATTTTGTAACCCTTAAGTATTTACTGAACCTCAGACTCAAAGCACTAAGACTCCTGATGTTCCTTGGTTCTAGTGATCAGTCGCTCCACATTTTCCCTAATTACAAACCCTCCCCATTCTGCCACAACCATATTATCTCGATGTCCGTTCTAGCATCTACTTCCCTTCTCTTGATTCTTCCCTTATCTCTGCACATTACAGACATCAAGGAAAAAACACACAGATTCAGAAATTATACACCAGGTTGCAGTAGAAAGGAGGAAAGGAAGAAAGAACTTATTAAGCACCTACTATGTGCCAGACATTGTGCTAAGGACTTTACAAATATCTCATTTGATCAATATAACAATCCTGGGGGATAAAGGATATTATTATCCCCATTCTACAATTGAGGAAACTGAGGCAGAGAAAGGTTAAGCAACTTGCCACAACTTGAAAATGCTTGAGGATGGATTTGAACTCAGGTCTTCCTGACTCCAGACCCAGTGCTAATTCCACTGTGTCATCTAGCTGCCTCTATACATAAAAATACATATAAAAGAAATTTACCTAGTCCCAGACTGCCTAGCATAGAGATAGTCATGCTAGAACAACACAGGCCTGGAGAACTGTAACTAGATAAAATACATCAAGCAGTTTAAAGGCCTCATCTTGGACTGGATAGAAAAAGAACAGATAATAACAGATAGGCAGCTGTGCCGTGCAGTGGATATACTACCGAGCCTGGTGTCAGAAAGACTCATCTTTCGGAGTTCAAATCTGGCCTCAGATACCTAGTAGCTGTGTGATCCTGGGCAAGTTACCTAACCCTGTTTGCCTCAGTTTCCTCATCTGTAAAATGAGCTGGAGAAGGAAATGGCGAAGCACTGCAGTATCTCTGCCAAGAAAATTCCATCGGGGTTGTGAAGAGTCATGTCCATGACTGAAAAACAATTAAATGACAGTAAGAAATAAGGCACAACCAATCTCTGAAACTCATTCTGACCCTAGTAGCTCCTTGATTTCCTTGTGTGTAAAATGAAGGGACCGGTATGGATCAGGGATGTTCAGCTTCTTCTGTGTCATGAGTCACTTCGGCCGCCAGGTGGCGTCTACGAACCCCTTTCAGAACAATGTTTTTAAATACACAAAATACACAGGATATAATAATATATGGAAACCCATTGTACCTAAATACAATTATCAAAATATTTTTCTAAAAAAACAAGTCCCTCAAGCACAGATTCAGATCTATCACATCCAGATGATCCCTAAGCTTCCTGCCCTGCTCAAAGGCCAGCTCTATGTCATCCAACAGAACAGGATGAGGTTTCTGGGTGAAACTAATCAATGCTTAGGTTCATCTATAGATAGAGAAGAATGATGAGCAAAGGAAGAAAATGGTGTCACACTTGGAAAACTAAAATGGCATTTCAAAAGGGAGGGAGCCCTAACTCACCTGCATCCTGGCTGTCAGAAACCCAGAAGTCATTACTTCGTCTTCCTCTAGACTCCTTTCTTGGGAAAGAGCAGAGTCTTCAGAAAGCAGAGCTGGGGAAGGAGAAAGGAATCATAAGAGAGACCAGTCCTGCCTTTTAGCTCCCAAACTTACCGGGATAAATTGCCCACATACCTCCAGGGTGCTATCTACAGAGTAAGAGATCAAATGGGGGCACAGAAGTTGGCCTACCCGCTCTGGGGAGCAAAGAGAGAGGTCAGGGGACATTAATTCCTAAGACTTCCTAACACTATTTCTGTGGCCAGAGGAGGTTTCAGGTTTTGCCCAGACCTATAGTGTGAATTCGGAATTCACAACTGTGTCCTTTATGTGTTACGTGATATAGAGCATGCAATTCAACCTCTCTGTGTTTATGGAAAAATGTTTCACAGTCATGGGGAACAGCAGAATGGAGTTATGGGTAGAATACGGTGGGTATTGGGATCTGATCAGGGAAATGGCTTAGAATCATCACGACCTATAACCAGAACCCATAATGATGAACAGAATTCACCAGGAGTGGAAAGACAAATCATCTGAGACTGGGAATGAATGAATGAAAGAATTAAAGAAGGAAAAAAGTATTTATTAAGCATTTACTATATGCAAAGAAAGCATTGTGCCATGAGCTGGGGATACAAACAGAAAAGGAAGATGGTCCCTGCCCTCAAGGAGCTCACATTTTAAAGGAGATAATCACTGAAGTCAGAAGGAAAAATCCCATGATCCTCAGAGTGCAGCACCAAAGCAGATGGGCATGCCCCTTCTTTAATGTATTTCCTCCGATAAAATTCCTATCAGTGTCTGACAGTGAGCCATCTGACAGTGCCAAGGTGACCTTGGTCGCAAGACCTTTCTTGTCCAGGTCCTCAGTAGTTGTGGCAGGCAGGCTGCATCACTGCAGGGTTTGCTTCCCAAGATGAAGGTAGGGAGCATTGCAACTCCCTAGGCTCTTGGGCCCTGGGTTGTCTCCACTGCTGTCTAAAGGGAGATGGTGCTCAAGGTGATGACGCTGCCACCTGCCTTGCCTTCAGAGTGCTGCTTCACCAAGGTTGACTTGCCTGTCCTGGAGTGGTATGGGTTGGCCCCTTTTCCACAGGAGCCACTTCCCCAGATGATGACTGTGAGGGATAGGTGGAAGCAGGACCAATATGGTCTTTAAGGTGCCCACCTGCTTGTTGGCAGCAATTGGTCAGCAGTTGTTGCTTGTGGTGTTAAAGACAGAGGACCCCCACTCTATCATTTTTCCCTTTGGTGATGGCTGTGGGGCTGGGTGGAAGCAGGTCAGGTGGTTTAGGGGACACTGTTCTTCCTAAGGAGGAAGCTAGTGGTCAGAGTGGTGGTGGTGGTGGTTTGACTTGCTTGGCAAATACTTCCTGTCCCACTCTATCTGCTATTCTTGCTGGCCTGCCCCAGGAGCAGAGTAGGATTGCCACTGTAGCAGCCTTGAGGTCAAGGCTTTGGTCTCCTGGTGTCTTCATTATGATGAGCTGGGAATGTTTATGCAGCTCTGTACTGGCCCATGACTAAGGGTGGGGAACTTGTGGTCTCAAGGACACATATGGCCTTCTAGTTTCTCAGGAGCAGCCTTTTAACCGAGTCCAAGTTTTACAGAACAAATGCTTTTATGAAGGAAATTTATTCTGTGAAGTTTGGATTCAGTCAGAGGGCTGCACTTGAGGACCTAGAAGGTCACATGTGGTCTGGAGGTTGCAGGTTCCCCACCCCTGGCTCATATGATTCTGGCAGGTGCTCTGGAAAAGTAAGTGATTAAAAAGCTATGGTCCAAATCCATCCTAGAGTCCCCAGTGTGAACTATATCAATGTCCTTACTCTTGTTCCTCTGTTCTCAGAAGAGTTGGTTGAGAGTGGGCACCAATATGTAATTTTACTCAAGGGCACTGGTAAGAGAGTCAGTATGATAAAGACTTTTGTCATCAGTAGAAGATTAAAAAAGTTCCAGAACAACAAGTCCTTCTACTGATATGAAAATACTGATACAGATATGAAAACCCATAGTTAGGAGGTCAACTTATCACCCAATTAAACTGCTGTCCAGGAAACATGGGACAAGATTAAAACAAGGCGCAGTCCAATAGAACTGGAAATTAACATATGTCCTGATTTTTTTTAGAGGATTCAGAATTTTCAGAGTATGAACTAGAAAGCCTGAATTCATTTCCTAGGAAAATTCTACAATACATTGTTTTTCATCAGACCTGTGATTTCACTAGAGTAGGACAAAAAAGGAATTCTCTTTACCAGTGCCGACTGGTACCTACTAAACAGCTTAAAGTCTTAAGCTGCACCTTCATATCCTCTTGTAATTCTTATCCATGCCTTTTTATAATTTCTACATAAAGGAAACAGTCACTATGCCAGAGGCCTTTCTCTAGTTCCTTAAATATTTCATAGAGACTAGTGCAATATTTGGAAGGGAGAAGGAAAAGAAGTCTGTTTTTCCTTACATTTAGCACACAGATACTCCTTTTCCAATCATGCATGTCCTTGAAGCTTGCTATATCCCTTTTCCCACATAAGTTACCTCTTTTAATATCCTATTGGAAATATATTCTTCACATGTTTTTACAATGGCCTTTGATTACAAACAATTTTGATTCTTCTTTATGATAGCACTATTCCATGATTTATACCCACTATAGCATCACAGGGAAATTATGGGTGTTAATAATGGACTTTCACATTACCAAGTAATCTGGGATCCCTGAAAGCATTATGCAATTTTCAAATTGCAATAAATCCCATTCTTTATTCTCCAATACAATTCTAGGACAAACTCACTGCCCATAACTGTCCTTTTGTGAGGCCCTAATCCATCACTAACTTCCCTCTCAGACCTCATAGTTACCTGTTTTGTAATTTTCTAATGAATTTATCTGTGTTTGTGCCTTCATGAACAAAGGAAATTTAGCGAAGGCAGGAACTATGTCACATAAATTTTGTATCTCCTCCTATATCTAGCACAGGGCAAGATATGGAGTAGACACTAAACAGAAGTTTTTAGAACTTGTGGTCCACTAAAACCCATAGATCTTTTTCAGAGAAAACATTATGTTGCTAGCCTCCCTGACTTCCTGTACTCAGGAAATTCACAGGCAGCATGAGGAAAGAGAGTGGAATTTGGAGTCAAGGGACATGAGTTCAAATCCCAGCACTGTCACTTGCCCTGTGTAGGACCTGAAGCATATTATTTGAATTGAACCTCATTCTCTCACAAATAAAACACAAAGTGGATTAAGAAACCTCTAAGGTCCCTTCCAAATCTAAATTTATGATCTACCATGACTTTTTTTGAACCAAGTGTGCTTTACTTTACGCCTACTTAATTTCATCATATTAGATTTAGCCCATGAAGATTGTCCAAGTCATACAGTTGCTACCTATCTCTCAAAACTTTGTGTCATTTGCAAGGATACTGCTTAGAATCTTTAGCTATTTGCAGAATTTTCTGCAAATGGAGTTGAATTCTAAACTGGTTTGGCCTTTAATCTTTATATCTGTCCATTTTGCAAGTGTATTTCCCACCTGAGGTAGTCCTAGGCTCCTGCAGTCTCCATTATCTGATAATGACTTTACACTGACTAAAACATCCTTAAGAAATAATCAGACTCAATGTCTTTACTTTTGTCCTTTTCTCACTTTTCGGAGTCAGCAGACTTTTAGTAAGTCATATTAGAGATCCCATCATTGTCTTCTCATATTTATCCTTTATTCTAATTTGGTATTGATTTTGATATTTAGTATAACCAATTAATGATATGACTACATGCAGATAACTACTGCTTAATTGATAACCATTCATTTATATACTACTTGATAAAACAGTCAGTTTCATTGTTTGCTCGGTGTTTCTCATATTCAATTAGCCTTCTGAATCTCTTCTTGAAGAAATATTCATGATATACAGGCATGGGACTTCTGAGTACACTAAAAGCCACTGGCTTATTTCATGTCTTAATCACAAACCATACTTTTCAATGTTTTGTTTTTGTTTTTTTTGTTTTTGCTTTCCTCAATATCACATTGAAATTACCAATATTAAGGTATATGTTTGACTTGGTTTGGAGGGTCTTACCAAGTCATTAATAGAATTTCTCTACATTTCATCCTCTGCAACAGACATTGGTGCATAAGCTATAACTGTCTCCTTCATGCTCTTCCCCCTTGCACAGGCTCATCATTAGCACTGCAAGGCAAGATAATAAATTGTTCCATGAAATCATACACAATGAAACCAACTCTACTACCTCTTTCATTCTTTCTCCCATGGAAGACTCTGAGCCATCTTTCTTTTTAGATGTGATGTCTTTACATCTTCTGTTCTCAGGATATCAATAATTATCATATTTGTAGAGAGATGGTCTACCATAGTATGGTCCTTAACACCCTCTGCCATCTGTTCTGACAGTGAGAGCGAAGGAGTTGCATGGAACTAGAGCATTTCTTTCTGCTTCATAGGTCACTGATAATGAGATACACTATATTTAATTAGGCTGGTCCTCAGACAGCAGGAACAAGCCTTTCTCCTAGATGGTACTCACCAGTACAGGTGAATTTTAGCTTGTTCCAGAACTCAGAGTTACCTCCATACCATGATGAGGCACCAGAGTAGACTTTACAGAGGGAGATGAAATTAAATTGATGTGAAATCATGTCGTTGTTTTTCATCTCTGGGACTCCATTTGGGGTTTTCTTTGACAAAGAGTGGTTGTCATTTCCTTCATTTTCAGTCATCTCTGGGACTCCATTTGGGGTTTTCTTTGACAAAGAGTGGTTGTCATTTCCTTCATTTCATTTGACAGATAAGGAAACTGAGGCAAATGAGGTTAAGTGATGTGTTTGGGGTTATACAGCCAGTAAGTGTCTGAGGCTAGATTTGAATTAAGGAAGATGAGACTTCCTGACTCCAAGCTCAACAATCTATCCACTGCACCACCTAACTGCTCTGTGAAATTATATACTCTGGTTCAAAAAAATCAACTGTGCAAGTTGGAAGAGATGTAGCTGACAGTTCATGGGAGAAAGACCTAAGGTTTTAACAAATGGCAAACCCAACAATGTCAACTGGCATCCAAAAAACCTATCAAGTCCATGTTTCTGTATGGATGATAACAAAGGTTAATTTTTTTCCTCTTAGTTTCTTAGTATAAATACCCCCTTGAAAAACTACTTTTGTTTCAGTTTAACTAAGAAAAAAAGAGATTTTTTCCACATATTGGGCATGTCAAAAACTGAAAATCAGTATAGTATTAGGGACCAATATGATTATGGCTATGAGACCCAACCAACTCCGAGGCCTGAAATCACTGGTCACACTGCGGCGTATAAGTTGGGGAGGAGAGGAATAGGGAGGGAAAGAGTCAAGTCAGCTGTTTCTATCGTTCATATCCTGCCCTGTATTGTTTTCTTTTCTCATCCTGGCCCGACTCACACCCACCCCACCCTGTCTCTGTATTTCTCACCTCTCTCTTCCAGCAAGAAAGCCAAAGCCAAGTCTTCCACAGTTAGCCCTTGATGTTTCCTGAGTATTCTGATTTTGCCCAAGAACCATTTCCCCACACAAGATGATCAAGACTTGTTCTGCCCCAACAGCTCCAGTATCTGTTCCAGTCTATCAGTCTCTGCCTGCAAGTTCAGAAAATCAGAGGCAGGTCTTCTTGGATTGATTTTTGCTTCCCAGGGAATCCTCTTCCACCTTCACCTTCGTGCAGGGCTTAAGCTGGGGAAGAGGGGCAGGATGGGGGACACCAAATACGAGATCACTTTAACTGGCACCTCTTCCCTCGTGCTCAGATCTGTCTCCCCAACACAGCTAATATCTCTCTGTCTCTGGTGCCCTCCCTTTCTAAGTCACTACAGAGCCTACCAAAGACTTCTTGGTACACATGATCGGCAGGGACAGTCAGCATCAGCAGGAAGGGCTATCCCAAACCTGGGCTCTACAGAGACAGGCAGACATCCTAGACATACCAATGAGCACATGGTAAGTTTGGTTCATTCAATAAATATTTTTAGCATCATAGGATTTAGAGCTAGGAAGGGCCTTAAAAGTTATCAAACCCTCTCTTTTTACAGAGGAGAAAAGGGAAGTCCTAGAAGATTAGGGCTAAGATGGGGGCCAAAGGACAGACTTGTGTGCATATGACTATATCATTTTTGTGTAGAATTGGATTCAGTTCTAGGCATAACATTTTAGGAAAAACACTGTTAAATTGGAGAAGGGAGAGCAGGATGACAGAGCCTGGAAAATCTGCCATAGGAGGGTTAACTGAAGGAATGAAGCACATTTAGCCTGAAGGACAGAAGACATATAACAGTTTTTAAGTATATGAAGGGATTTCATGTGAATGAGGGATCCAGGGATGAGGAACCTGCAGCCTCCAGGCCACATGTGGACCTCTAGGTCCTCAAGGGCAGCTCTTTCACTGAATCCAAACTTCACAAAACAAATCCCCTTTATAAAAGAATTTGTTCTGAAAAACTTGGACTCAGTCTAAAGGCCATAGCCAAGGATCTAGAGGGCCACATGTTGTCTAGCCACAGCAGGTTTCCTACCCCTGCAGCATTAGACTATTATATTTGAAAAGGGAACAGAAAAGGGAATAAGCATTTATATAGTATATACTATATGTCAGAAACTTTACAAATATTTCCTTTGCTCTTAACTCCACAGCATAGCTGCTGTTATTATCCCCATTTGACAGCTGAAGAAAATGAGGCAAACAGAGGTTAAGTGACTTGCCCAGGGTCACATAGCTAATAAGTACCTGAGGCCACATCTCATTTCATGTGGATTGATTCTGGAGCCAGCACTCTATCCACTACACTACCTACCTGCCTATAAGCAACAGGTAAAAGTTGCAGAGAAAGAGTTCAACTTGACATAAGGAAAAACATTCCCTAACAAGTAATTATTAAAACTTGGAATGGATAACTTGTTGTAAGGGTCTGTGCCCCTTACTACCACCACCTCATTGGACATCTGCAGGCCAAAGCTGCATGACCATTTCTTAGATATGAATTCTCATCTTTTTTTTTTTCTGCCATGGATCCATTTGGGAATCTGATGAAACCTATGGAGTTCATCGAATCCTTCTCAGAATGGTTTTAAATGCACAGGATAAAATGCAGAGGATGTCAAAGGAAAGCAAGTATATTGACATATGGTGATCAAAATATTTTTTAAAAAGTTCATGGATACTAAGTTGTTGTGGAAAACGTTCTTTTTTGGGTAGACTTTAAAAATCCCTCCCAACTCTGAGACTGTGTGGTTTTATAAAGTGATTTGCCTCCAGTCAGAAGCAAAGGCAATATTCAAACCCAGTTTGTCAGACGCTAAATCCCTACCCTATCAGACAATAGATATACATACAGTATAGTCTGTTGCCAGGTGAGCAGCGGAAGCCTGATCAGATTAGTAATACTTGCAAATTATCAGCAACCATATGAAAGCATGCTCCAGGTCACTGATAATAGGAGAAATGCAAACCATTCCCAGAAAATTGGCAAAGATGACGCAAAGCAGAAACAGTGAATACTGTAGGGGCAATGGAAACAGGAGCACTCTGCTTAGCTTCGCTGTTGGTGAAGCTGTGAACTGCTTCAGCTATTCTAGAAAACAATTTAGAATTTTAGTGTAATGTCAAGAAAAGCCAGTAAACTGCCTATTGTCTTTGATCCTAGACATAACAGATGTATCTCAAGAGGGCTCCGAAACAGAAAGGTTCAGAGAGATGAGAAGACATCTCTCCCTGTTCCTCTGCAGTAGTGGGAGGGTCACAAGTATGGTACATGATATATAATGTCATTTTTTTTTAAGCATATTGGTCAACTTTGCTGAAAACTCTTTTTCCTTTTCTCTTTTAAGAAAATATTCTTTTATTATAAGGGATAGCTCTCTCTCTGTGATGCATGCTTGGTACCAGTGAGGCCTTTGGAAAGTCACTTAATATCCACAGGCCTCAAGTTCCTCACCTATAAAACGTGAGGGCTGGGACAGATATCTAAGCACCTGTAAGACACCTTCAGACTCCTTCCAGCTCTGGCATTAGGATCTTGTGAATATGAAAATTCATGCACTGTTAAATAAGCAGAACCAGAAGAATAATATACATCACATCTATAATAATATAAATAAATATAGAACAAGAAAGGAAACCAGTCTCTGAATAGCTGAGTCATAGAGCCAAAGATCAGGTAAGAAACACCTCCCTGCTAATATCAGAAAGCAAGGAAACCACAACAGCTAGCTAGATCGAAACAGAGGTTGTTTTTGCTTAACTTTTTCTTTTGAGGGGGAAGGCAATATAGGAGGGGAAAAGAAAGAACCTATATACAGAAATGACTGATGTGATGTAAAAATAAAAACCTATAATAACGACTTCTTAAAAAGTTATGTTCAAAGAACATTTCAAACAATTGTGATATTATGGAAACAAGACTGGGGAATGGGAGTCTGAGATCTTCTGTTGGAGTGCCAGCTCTGCTATTTACAATCTATGTGAGCCTGGGGAAGTCACTTAAATCTTCTGGGCCTCAGTTTCCTTATCTGTAAAATGCAGGATTTGGCCCAGATGACCTCAAATCCTAGAACTACAATCCTACAATTCTATAAATGTCATCTCTTTTAACTGAGACAGCATGGCACAGTGGATAGAGAGCTAGCCTTGAAGCCAGAGATCTTTGAGTTCAAGACTTAGATTCAAGTCTTTCCCAGCTGCGTGACTGTGGGAAAGTCATTTAACCTTTTAGTACTCGCTAAGATTATATGTTGCAGAGAAGGTGCTAACCTAGTAGGTGGAATTTCCTCACTTGGGAGTTCCTTATGCCAATGAAATCACAGGTCTAGTTCCTATCTTCCTGTAACAGGTTGGAGAACTTGACTTAGAGTATGGTGCTATGGTTGAATGGCACAAGCTGAGTTTGGATTCTCAAGAGTTGGAAGAGGCATTGGAAACCATCATCTAAAACATTCCTGAAGAAGATTCTGATTGGTACTAAGGAAGGAGCATTGATTCTGGAATCCTGGGACCTGGGTTTAAATCCTGCCTCTGACATGTACCTGTGACATTGGTTAAGTCATTTAACTTCTCTGGACCTTAGTTTACCCATCTGTAAAATGAAGGGGTTGGATTAAATGATTACTGAGGGCTTTTCAAGCTCCAGATCAATGGTCCTACAGGTTTGTTCAAAGAACTCTGGGAAAAGAGGGCCCACAATCAGCCAAGGGACCAATTTCACTTTGGACAACTCTAATTATTAGCATTTTTGTTTTTTTTCCCTCTTACATGATGCTGAAACTGCCCCCTGGGAGTTCTGCCCCTTGAGTCCATGCAGAACACATCTAATCCCTCATTGATCAGCAGACATTTATCGAACATTTACTACCTGACCAATGGTGTACTAGGTGCTGGAGATAGAAAGACCAAAACAAAATGGTTCAGGTCCTCAAGAAGCATACATCCTGTCAAAGAAATAACATGTAAATGGGGCAGGGAGGTGGTGCAATGAGCAGAGCTCTGGACTTGGAGTCAGAAAGACCTGAGTTTAAATCTGACTCAGACACTGAACTATCTGTGTGCTGTGTCAGCCTAAGTAAATCATTTCACCTCTTTTTGCCTCAGTTTCTTCATCTGTGAAATGGGTATTATAATAATAGCACCTACCTCCCCGGACTGTTGTGAGGATTAACAGAGATACTAACTGTAAAGCACTTAGCACAGTACCTGGTACATAGTAAGTGTTCTATATATATTAGCTATTGTCATTATTAATACATATAAACATGAAATACATACAAGATCTTCCTTATATACTAACTACATTATAGTTTACTTAGGAAACCCAGAGAGGCAGAAAAGATACTTATCGATAGTTAATGACGTGTAGAAATACAAACTAAATCTACAAAAATCAACAATATTTTTATAAAGTTCTGAGAATAACCAGGATGGAAGGAGATATAAAAACAAATGAGCAGGCAAGCATTTGTTAAGTGCTTATTATGTTCTAGGCTTAGGAGGCAACAATAAGAGAAATTCCATTCAAAATCATTACAAAATGAACAAAACATCTAAGAGTGAACTCACAACCTAGTTGCCATTCTCAACTCTTCCCTCTTGTTTTTACCTTTGTCATATTTCTCAATATTTCCTCTCCTCTGACACCTCCACTTCTCTTAGTGTAGGCCCTCATTGCCTCCCACCTGGATTACTCCAATAACCTGATGGTCTCCTTGCCTTAAGTGTCTCCCTACTTTAGCCTCCACTCAATTGGCAAACTGATCTTCCTAAAGTACAAGTCTGATCATCTCATCCCCAGATTCAATAAATTCAGTGCCTTCCTATTACCTCCAGTACCAAATACAAAATCTTCTGTTTGGCTTTTAATTATCTGATCCCTTTTGCAGACCTTTCCAGTCTTCTAAAACCTTCCTTCTCCTCCTCTCCCCACATCCCCTGTATCCCTTGATCCAATGATATCGGCATCCTTGTTGTTCTGCACATAAGGATCTCACCTAGCTCCCAACTCCAGGCATTTTCTTCCTTTTTCTCTCTGCCTCCAGTTTTCCTTGACTATAATACTAATTATATTAATGTAAAGTTAAAGATCTACCCTGCCCATTAATGGGCCTGATTAGAAGAGATTTATTTTGTAGGAAGGACCACCAAGTTTTGTTAATTTCTAATGAGGCACTGGTTCATAAGGGTTGTGATAAAAACCCAGATGTTGGTGCTTCTCTCTCTGGTAACTATGTATGTACGTAATAGTCAGACAGTTGGATCTGTCTGTTGATCTGTGATGTATGTATTGCTTAAGGTCAGAGAGTTGGAAGCCCTGTCTGTTGGTCTTTATTTCTATGCTTGTATTTTCTCTATTGATGAATGTAATTAAAGAAGATTGTTGATCCTCACCCCTCTCCCCACCTAAAAAGTTGCTATTCTTTTAGAAAAGCAGACCTAAGAACCTATACTAGCAGGCCCTCCTGGATGTGTCAGGGTGCTTACTGATACACTGGCTTCAAGTCCCAGAAAAAATTCACCTTCTAAAAGCAGCCTTTCCTGAGCTTCCTCTCTGCTACAACTTTCCCTTTAAGATTATGTTCTGTCTGGCATTCAAAGTCCTTCATAACCTAGCCACCCCTCACCTTTTCAGTTTTCTAACACTTTACAAACCACTAGATATTCCATCCAGTGACTTGGGTCTCCTAGTTGTTCCTTGAAGGCATTCCATTTCCCAACATTTTTTCCAACTGTTCCTCCCACCCCTCACCCCTTTTATGTAGAACCCTCCCTTTTTTCTACTCTGGAAACCTTCCCCAACCCCTCTTATTTTTAATGTCTTCCCTCTATTACTTGTTTCCAATTTATTCTGTACATCTCTTGCTTTGTATATATTTATTTGTATGTTGTCTCCCCCACTGGATTGTCAGCTCCTTGGGGACAGGGACTGTCTTTTGTCTCTTTTTGTATCTCCAACGTTTAGCACAGTGTCTGACGCAAAGAAGGTACTTAATAAGTATTTACTAACTGAATATCCCCAATGTAACCACTATTTATCCTTGCAGGTTGTCATGTACATATCATCTCTCCTATTAAACTGCGAGCTTCTTGAGGCAGAGACTCTTTTTTGCCTTTCTTTATATCCTCAGCACCCTACTGGCTCATAGTAAGCACTTTAAAAATGCTTATAGATTGACTAATAAGCATAGGGCTTAGGAAATGACTTGTTTACATATAAATAAATATAAAATATATGCAAAGTAAATGCAAAATAATAGAGAGAGTGGCTTTTAACAGTTGTAGACATCTGTAAATGTCTAATGTAGATGTCACTTGAGCTAAGTTTTGAAGGCAAGTTATGGATCCTAAGAGGCTTTGGTCCATATTCAATCAGTCAGTAAGTATTTATTAAGTACCTATTGAGTGACAAGCCCTGTGGATAAAGACAGGGGAAAGACAGTTTCTACCCTGTAATAGAGGGGATAAATGAGGCAAACAACTATGAATAAATAAGCTGTTTAATATCTCCTAAAAATAGGAGATAATAGGTAGAAGGAAGATACTAGTATTAGAGAGGATCTAGAAAGATTTCTGTGGAAGATAAGATTTTTAGGAGGGACCTGAATGAAGCAAGGGAAGCCAAGTCAACCGACATGAACAAGGAGAGGGTTCCAGGCATTGCCAGCGAAAATGCCTGGAGACAAGTGATGGAGTGTCTTGTTAAAGGAACAGCAAGTAGGCTAGTGTCACCGGCTCAAAAACCTGGTGGGGTATAAGGTATAAAAAAAGTGAAGGGGGGGAGGGGCTGCTAAGTTAGGAAGGGCTTTGAATGCCAACCCTCCTAATATTTAAAACCAGCTATCCCTGAGCCTTCAATCTTTTCCTCCCAAGGCTAAACATTCCCAATATGACAGCATGATCTCCACCCCGATCCTGGCTGCCCTTCTCTGGACCCACTCCAGTTTATCAACGCCTTTCCTAAAATGTCGCCTAGAACCGAACCCAGGACTCCAGATAAATGATACAGTCGAATATCCACAGGCACGTGGGCACAGAGCGCTTGCACCCAGCCCCAGCGGCTGGAGCAGCACCTCCCAAAGCCAGTCCAGGTTCGGATAGGCAACCAGAAGCCCCGTCCAGCATCCCCTCCCAGGACCAGCCTGGCCTCTGACGTCAGGCCCTCCCAGCTCCTCAGGCTCCTCCCTTCTCCGAAGTCCATTCACAGCGGGAGGGCTGACGTCAGACCTACCCTGGTCTAACCCCCCACCCCACCCTAGGGATCCCCCTCCACCCTCACACATCCCTGAGGAACCCCCTCATCCAAAACCTTCCCGGGCCATGTCCGTCTCCAGGCCGGTAACTCCTACGGAGAACGCTAGGAACCAAGCAAGCAAGAAGAGCCAGGACCAGGGACAAGACTCACCCTCCAGTCGCCAGAAGAACAAAGAGCCGAACTCCGGATTCACGGACTACTGCGCCTGTGCGGGCTAAGCCGCTGTACTACGATTCCCAGAATCCATCGCGCTCTAGGTATGCGGCCATTTGTGGAGGGCTTCCAGAAAATGGAGATTGGTCTTGGTGATGCCAGCGGCTGTTTCAGTATTCTGGAAGATGAATTCCAGAGGTTACTGTGGGCAAGCGCGCTCTTAATGATTCAAGCAATTAAGTTTGATCAATTACTTAAGCGCTTCCAGCGTACCCAGCCCCCTTGCTAAGCTATGGGGCGGCCCTCGAATCCTGCCTCTGACTACATTTCCCAGAGGCCTTCGCGCCTCTCCTTCCCAAACGTCCGCAACAGCGTCCCTTCAATTCTTACACTTGGTACTACGCATACTAAATCAAAATGAAATAGCCCCTGCTCTCAAGGAGCTTGGGTTCTATTAGCGAAAAACAACATGATGAAATGGAAAGGAAGGAGTGCTAGCAGCTTGGGTTCTATTAGCGAAAAACAACATGACGAAATGGAAAGGAAGGGCTCTTCCAGCAGATGGCACTTCAACTGCTAGGTGGTGCGGTAGACAGAACACCAGTGCAGGTGTCAAGAAGACTTGAGTTCAAATCTCACCTCAGACACTTGACACTGGCTGACACAGACACACCTTGGGCATGACATTTAACCCCAATTGCCTCATTCTGGGTCATCTCCAGTCATCCTGATGAATATCTGGTCACTGGATTCAGATAGCTCTGGAGGAGAAGTGAGGCTGGTGACCTGCACAGCCCTCCCTCACTCAAAACAAAGTCAAGTGCAAGTCATGTCATCATTTCTCTGATGGCATGGTCTTTCGCAACAAAGGACGAACACATACACACTTCAACTGAGGCTTGAAAGCAGCTAGGAGGGATTTCAAAGTGGTAAAGCGGTGCATTCCAGCTAGGGGGATAGCTTACCTACATAGGCCTGTAAATAGTCACTTCCACACCTTGTCATAACTACTGGGATAGTGGGACTAGTAACCACAGGGATTCAGCATAGGCTTTTTACTTGAGATAAGCTTTGAGCTGAGCTTTGAGAAAGCTAGGGATTCTAAAACATTAAGTTGAAGCATAAGGGACAGCTAGTAGACCAGTTTACCTGAAATGTAGAGGGTAGGAAAGGGAAAAAAAAGCAAAAATCCTGAAAATGTCCCTTACGTTGGCCCCCCAAATTATTAGCCCAGGTTTAAGGTACTTTCTCGGTCCAAATTCACTAAAAGCTATAATTCCAGTCCTCACAGACATATTCCCTTTATCTCTGGTCAGTCAGAGAACACAAATACTTCAAAGCAAAGGCATTTCATGAATTAGCATTCTAAGAAATTTTTTTTTTAGAACATTCCCCTCATAAACCTAGGTCATACTTTCCCACAAACATATGCTCCATCGGTAGGGACAATGATCATGCATGGGGATCATACATAAAGGGTATATACATAAGGAACATATATGGCCAGGGTAGGTGGGTGGCATAGTGAATGGAATGCCAAACCTGAAATCAGCAGGACTCATCTTGAGTTCAGATCTGGCCTCAGACATTTACTAGCAGGTTACCTGGGCAAGTTACTTAACTGTCTCCCTCATTTTCCTCATCTGTAAAATGAACTGGAGAAGGAAATGCAAACCATTCCAGCATCTTTGCCAAGAATACCCCAGATGAGGTCACAAAGAGTCAGACACTACTGAAATCACTCATCCACAACCAGGGCACACATATGAAAGGGCAACCCTTGCCTTTGATGGTGTAAGTGTCTTAGATGTGATATCATGGCTTTGCTCTCATTGAGTTTGCTCAGTAATGGCTATGACATCTTCAATTCTGCTCCATTAGTATCCTGATAGGAGTTGCTCTGCAGGTGTTCTGGTAGCCATTGGCAGCTAGATGTCTACTCTCTGCTGGCTGCTGGTACCAGTTTTTCCAGATTCTGAGTTTATCCCTTCATTGGCCATCTTAGTTCCAGGCTCCTAGAGTCTAATGATTAGTACCTAGGGTGCTAGTGATTGGAATATGCTCTGGAAACCCTCTCTCTGCTCCACCTCCAATTTTCCCCTGAACTCTGCTTGAATTTTCCCATGTGGTCAAGTCTCTGGCATTTTCTGGAGGCATGGACCCATCCCACTCAACCGGCCTTTCATTGTAGCCTATGCCCAATCTCTCAATTCTCTGTTATCTCTAACCTAGCCCAGCCCTTTGTTGCCCTGGTTATTTCTCCCTTGATCCTATCTAGACCCCATTTGCCCTTGGCCATGTGATCCCTGGTGTTCTCGGTCCTTCTCTGTTACCTCTCAGTCATCCCAGACCACTTGGCTAGTCCTAGATTCTTTCCACAGTCTTTCAGTGTATAAGATCCACCTTGCCTCCACTAAAGTGCTCAGATTCAATTTGGCCCAATTCGTCAATACAAGTATCACAAATGCTCAGATTCCTTAAGAGTCTGGCCAATATGGCAAATTTTGAGAATCATTGCCACCCTCTAGAAGTGTTCTAATAAACCTTGTCTTTGGCTGAAAGAAGACTTGGGCTGAATTCATTCAGGCAGGACCCATGTGTTGCTATTTTGGAGTCCCAGCACCCCTAAACCTCAACACTAGGGTTTGACCCCTCTTTAATAACCCACCTCACCTAGCTAACAAAAGAAGGCAGAGTACCCTAAAACCAAGAGTAAGTCTTTTTCCTTCCATATTCTGCTTACTCAGAGATAAGAATGCTCCTAACATTCCCAATATTCTCTTTGGCTTTGTCTGAACATAAAATTGTAACAAAACAAAAATCTAAGGAGACAAGGTTATTGTGTATCCACCTAGACCACATTGTAGCCTTTATTATTCCTATTTGTTGGCTACAAAGTCCCCATTGCCAGTTTGGTGGCTCAGTGGTTTGCGGTCAGGGAAATAAGATGAGTTCAAACCCAGAATCAGACACTTCCCAGTTGTGTAACTCTGGGCAAGTCACCTAATAGCTGCCTGCCTTAGTTTCCTCAACTGTAAAATGGAGCTAACAGCACCGACCTCCCAGGACTGTGGTGAGAATTCAATGAGATAATATCTGTAGAGCGCTTACCACCGCTCCTGGCACTTAGTAGGTGCATAATACATACTGGTTCTCTCCTCCGCCTCCCAAGGGTTGTGGTGCTATACTTTGACCAGCAGAAAAGCCTGTCTCTATACATTGCGCTGAAACCTAATTGTTGCCGGGCTTAAAAGTCAAGCAGAGGAGCCTGAGAGTTCCACCTCTTTCCGAGACCGCCTGATTCCTATGCAGGGTCTGCCTCCAAGGTGTGACAGGCGGAAACAGGATAAATTCTGCTGCTCCAGCACTCTCACCTTAGCTACAGGGATGCAGAATCCGAGCGACTGCGCACTCGGAGTCCCCCCCTCCCCCATCTCGGCAGTGAATTCCATTTGCTACAATTAGTCCGCCTCATCCCAACCTTCGAGGCCTTCGGGAAATGTAGGCTGACAGTCCCTCCTGCGCACGCGCATTTGCTCTCGGGCCTAGCCCCGATGTACCGGAGCTTTGTCCCGCTAGCTAGGAGCCGCTGCGAATGCAGTCCGGGGTGAGTCCGGCGGGGAAAGGGAACTGAGGGGAGTTGGGGAGTGGGGAGGGTCCGCAGGAGCGGACTGCAGAGATGGAGCGTGGCTCTGGAAGGGGGAGTAAGAGGAGCCCGGAGGAGGGGCTGTACGGTGAGCCGGAAAGGGGCGGGAGAGTGTAATTAACAACGCCAGCAATGACTATACTAACTGGGATTGGGACGAAACCTGTGCTTCCTTCGCTATTGGTAACTCCCATGGGAGGGAACTCCCTCTACCAATGCAGATTGTCACCATCTGTGCCACTGAGGGTCCGAGGTGCCTAGAGCACTAAGTGATTTACTTGCCAGTGTGCGTCCCAGGTAGCACTTGAACTCAGGTCCTTGTGCCTCCAAGTCAGCACTCTCTCCGTTATGCCGCGATGCCTCTTTGCTTGTAATAGCAGCTCTTGTTTACCTACCTCAATATATAGTCTATAATTCAGTATCTCACATAATCCTATGAACAACTGGGTGTATCCCAATTTTAGGGATAGCAATTAGGTGAAATGGAAAAGGAAGCAAACTTGGAACATTGCACTGAAAGGTAAATGACCTGGGCTCATAATTGTGTTATCCTTAAGCAAGACACATAATCTTCCTGGGCTTCAGTTTCCTTATCTGCAAAATGGGGAGGAAGGCATTACCCCTAAGGTCTTTTCTGTCTCCAAGATTTGTGAAATGATCTTATGATATCACATTTTATAAGTGAAGAAACTGAGTATTACAGTGTCAGGGGCATAAAATAATAATCCTATCATATAGATAGCACTTTTTTTTAAACAAAGTGTTTTATGTATATTAACTCCTTTCATTAGAATAATGATAATTCTAGCCTAGGTCTCTCTTGATTCCAAGTTCCATGGCTTAGTTTGGAGAAGATGTATGGAAAATGGGGGTGGAGATAGTGCTGAAGCTATTGCCTTCTATTTGGAGTCCTTTCCCAGTTTCCTATCTATCTATCTTGGTGTTCCTTCATTCTCTGTGCTTTTCTTCTTCCTACCTCCTATCACACTCAGTCTTCTCTCCTGGTGTGTGTTTTTTGGATGGGGAAAATAACTGGTCACATCCACCTTTGTAAGTAGTTATAGAGATACAAATAAGGAAACAGGCACAGAAAGTGGAATGATTTGATGTGTTTGAGCAGGAGTTTTGAGTCCAAGTCATCTGATTAGTATTTTATTTTCTTTCTTTCTGTTACACCAGTTTTCCTCCTAATATGAATGTTTAATGTTTCACTAGCTATTTCCCTAGAATCTCTCACCCCCTTTACCTGTGATTACCTGTGAATATCCATAGGTAACTAGTCATCTTACTTTTCTACTCCGGCTCCAGAATTGTTGAAAATTCTCTAATTTAGCTGATACCAACCTGTACAGATTGATGCAGTATCTTATAATACAGTGAATGGTAATGTAGCAGTGAATAAAGGAGAAATATTTAGTCTGTAGACTTGAGTTCAAGACCTTTCAGTTATTGGGTAGTTATCTACCCAAGGCATTTAAGCTCCTCAGTGCCCCTCTGAAAGTATAAATTATAAAAGACTTGACAGTCTATATCTGTGGAAGGAGTTTCTATGTTGGCCCATAGTTCTCTTAGACAAATCACTTCTCCTCTCTGAGTATTATCTTAAATCTCTATGATAATTTCCAGTCCTAACATTTCATGAATCAAGTCATGTCTTGCAAACACATGAAAAATCAAATAATAATATAAATGTTAAATAACAATTTAAAATAGAATCTTAAATTCAGAAATGGCCCCAGAGGCATAATAATAATCCAACCTTTATCTGAAAGTTACCACTATATGATATACCCAATAAGGACTCATATGGCCTTTGTTTGAAGACCTCTAGTGAGAGAAAATTCACTGTATGTTAAAGCAGTGCCTTTCACCTTTGGACAGTCCTAATTGTTAGAGTATAGGTACAACCCCGTCATTTTTACTGATGAGAAATGTGAGGCTTAGAGAGGGAAAGAAATTTGTTCTGGGTGACATAGCTTTATAAAAACAAAGCTAAGATATCTAGTTCAGCCTATCTAGGGCTGCTCAGGAAAACATAATCTGGATGGAAGTATCTTTATACCACACAGCAGAGTCAGGACCAGACTTTTTCCACTGCGCAGTACCATGTTACCTTGTGGAGTATTTCTTTGTTCCAGGGTTTCAGCCTTCTTCCAAGAACCCTGAGCATTGGTCTATTGGACAAGCTGACTCCGTTCTGTCTACCTTATAGTGGCCTCCAATCGTCTAAGGCTTCCGAGAGAGGACTTCTATGGTTCAGACTGAGATTAGAACCTCAGAAAAGCTCCCAGTTGAAGAGCCACTGCTCCTGAGGTCCCACATTCTGGCTCCACGAGTCAGACCAGATTCCTCTGAAATTAGAATTGGAATGGAGAAGAGAACAGAATGGAATTGGAAGAGAGAACCTCCCGAGAGTCAGGATCCTCCTCAGGAGAAAGCATGCTGCTTCAGAACTATAGCAGCACAAGAGGGAGAAAATCAGGTTGCTACTGGTGCTGAAGTAATTCCTGTCGGAGGAGATCTGGACTTCAGTGATGTCAGGAGATCAGACGAATATCAAAGAGGAATGACTGTTCTTCAGGAAAGAGGTGAGAAGTATAAGTGTAGGGAAAGGAAGGTATAATCATCTTGGGTGGGGATGAGGGGAAGTGTGAAAGTGGTAGGCTCAGTAGAGATTTGGAAACTCCACCTGGGTGTCTCTTTCTGCATCTTGTAGATGTTCCCATTAGGCTCTGTCGTATGCAACAAAACAGATATAAAGAAAGACTCCTGAGCTGGGGGTTCCCAGGATGGCTTGGAAACAGTATTAGAATCAGGAATCTTTGCCTGTCACTGACTCATACCACGATCCTGATCAATGATCAGCTTCTCTCAGAGGCCTTAGAGAAGACATCTGCTTGCACAGGACTTTACTTGTGGGGAAGGGGCAAAGTGGACTCTACCTACCCCTGTTGTGTGTTCTTTTAGTCTCCATTTCTCACAACCTCTTTCTTCCCTTTCCCCAGACACTTACAGTCTTCTTTTTACAGCCCTTCCTTCTTCTTCCCTTTTGCCCTTCTTTTACCTAATGGGAGGGAGGGGCCCCAGGGAAGAGAAAGCCGAAAGGGATGAGAACCCCAGGGTGGACACCTTGATGCATTCTGATCTGCCTGTGACCTGGGGCTGTCACTTCCTTTGTGTAAATCTTTATGAAACTTTGTTTAATTATGTGACTGTATCTGTTAATGAGTGTCAGTTTGTACATGTATCTTTGTGTGTTATGATTTGCATACCTGTCAGTCTTTGTGTACTTCTTGTATTTTTTTTTTATATCTGTGAAACTGTTTTACATAGATACAGATTTGGATAATGCATTCTAAACGTGAATTATTACCATTTTAAATTCCGTGCCGGTAGGGATTGTTTCATTCTATGTATTATATACCAAGTGAAATAATACATCGTCAGTACTTAATAAATGCTTGTTCATTGATTCATTTAAGAGACGTTTATTCTTGCCTTCCGTATTCCAAGCCCTAACGTATTTGTGTATATACCTGTCTGGATAAATGTGTTTTTGTTAACGGACCTTGTGTTTTCTGATATATGGGAGCCCTATACATTTTTATTGATAAGAAGATGAATCTAGCTATTTTGTGTATAATGAAACAATGATATTGAGAGAAAATATTCCTTGGCCAGAAATCAGGAGACAAGTTCCAGGCTAGGTCTTGCCACTGATTTGATATAAAACCTAAAACAAATCACTTTTTTATTGGTCTGATTTTCCTTTTCTGTAAAATGAAAGCTTGATAATGTGTCTATTTCTTCAAGTTCCAGTAGCCTATGATTCTGTCTTTAATCATACTTTATATTCTTAATCACTTCACTGATGAACTGTACACAACAACTACATCTGTTACCTTGTCTTCCACCCTACTGACGTTCCACACTTGTTAACTTCATGCATTTACCTCCTATCCAAAAGTTGCATAGCACCCCCAGAAGAAATTCTGGTCAGTTGACCAATTTTATTAATATTTATACTATCTAACCTCAACTAGGTTCTCACTGCTTTATAACAGTTATTTTATACATTTCTTCTTGATTCTACATCACACTTTCCACAACAGCTATTTCAGATCTGCTTGTTCTCCCTTAGTTTCTTTTTCCTCTGTGATTTTACTTTCAACTGATGATTGTGCTTCCTTCTTTACTGAAAAGATTGATGCTGTCAGACGTGAATTCCCTCAGCTCTCCATCTCGGTGATCCTCTACATATTGTCCTCACTAAATTTCTTCTTCCCTCTAATCTCAATGAAAGTGGAGTCCTTCTTGGTTAAACTAACCCTTTTATCTATTTTCTTCCTATATCACCTCTGTGACCTTGTTTCATCAGTCACCCCCTCTCTCTTATTCATTTTTAATTTTTCCTTCTCTGTTGTCACCTTCCCTCAAGCTTACAAACATATCCAAGTCATACTTTTCCTTTTCCTATCCAAAAAATACCCCTTTCTCTGGACCCTGCCACCACTTCAAGTTATTGCTCTATTTCTTCCTTCTCCACTGCTATAATTCCAGAAAGAGTGGATTGCATTTTCTATCTCTGTTTCCTCACCACCTCCCTACCACTCTAAGGAGCATTGGCTTTCAAGGATAAAGGACAAAAGAACAGAGATCCCTGTATTCAGTTTCAACCACTATAAGGATGATTCTCAAATGTGTATCTTCACTGTCAGTTTCTACCCAGTGTTTCATGCCTGGAATTCCCCTTACCTTCTATATATCTTCACCTGGATGTCTCAAACTGAGCTCATTATCTTCTCCCCAAAGCCTACCCTCCTACTTAGTCTCTCTGTGTTAATAATGTCACTGTGTAACCCATCTCCTATTCCTCTAATTTCTCCCTTAATGTCTCATGTGCGTCTTCTCAACACAAGTCTCACCGAAGGCCAGGTTTCCACTGTCATGTCAACTTTCTTCTATAGCATCACCCCAACTTTTCCCTTTCCCCACTTTTCCCCCCCACCACATACTCACTCATATTCTGTTTAACCCAGACTGGAGTCTCACTATCCTCAGGTGCCCTCTTGTCCTCTCTTATCTTCCTACCTTTACTCACACCACTCACTATACATCTAATACCTTCTCTTGCCCTTCCATATCCCCCAGTTGGAGTCTTTTATTTCTTTTTCTCTTGGACCAGTTTGGATGCTGCCACTTTCAGGAAACTTTCTCTGATATCCCTGAATGAGGTTTGTCTCTTAACTTTTTCATATCTATTTGACTTCTCTGCATGTTTCATATTCTGGTTTCTAAGCGATCTCTTTCCCCATCTTGTCTTTCCTACTAGATTGTGATGCATAACACAGCACTTTTCATGTGATAGTCCTTTTCATGAATATTTGTTAAGTGACCTAAATTGAATAAATAGTAATAGATTGAACTTGCTGGAATTCCAGGGCAGAACCAGTCACAGTGACTGTGGGCCTCATTTCTGACTTGAAGAGGAGCTAAGGCATGGGTTACAAATAGGCATGAGGGGATTTCTACCCTGGGGAGTCTAGAGGCACCAGGCTAGAGTGTTCTCTCTCACTATAACTTTTATCTTCAATAGCTCCATGGCCTCTGAAGTCCTCCCATCCCCCAAAGTGGAACACAGAAAAGGAAGTGATGGTTGCCAGGTCTGTCACTTCTGGGGTAAGTTGGGTTCTCCATCATCTCTCCTGGAACAGTGTCCCAGATCCTCAGGCACGCACATGTTTCCCTTCTGCATTCCTGAGTGTCTCTTTCCAAGTTCCTAAGTCCCATCCAAGTTCCTGAGACCCCAGTCTTTGTCTTCAACTTGGAGAGACTGGGCTTATCCTGATGAACATTGATCTCCATAGGAAACAGTATGTTTTGATGAAAAAAGTCTAGGACTTGGGAGCCAGGAGATCAGAGTTCAAGGCTGTCATTGACAAGCTGTGTGACCTTGAGTAAGTCACTTTCCCTCTCTTTAGTCTATATTTTTCTTCTTTATAAAAATAAAAGATATTGAATTACAGTATATGATCTCTGAGAGCCAGTCTAGGCCTCAAATGTAGAATTTATATTGTACATTGTATGTCTGAGAGTGGTAGGAGGGAATAGAAGGCAAGCGGGCATTCTGGCATGTTAGCTTCTTTGAGTAAAGGGCTCTGATAAGATTGGGCCCACACTACCTGCCTAGATGGCTGCCTGAGAATGTGGCTTTGAGCCCCTCTTCTCTTTCTGTCAGAGAACGAGGAAGAGATTTCTAGTTCAACACCCTTATTTTATCGATGAGTTAGCTAAGGCAGAGTAAGTCAAATGACTTGCCTAAGTTTACCCAATAAAGCAGTGATTATCTTGAAAGAATTTACAATCCTTCTAGTCATGATCTGCCTTGGGTCACTCTTCCCTAATGAATACTTTTAGATCTAGTTCTTCCCCATCCCATAGAAATAATAATAGCGACTGATGCTTACATGAGATTGTAAGGTGTGTAAAGCATTTTACATGTATCATTTCATTTGAACCTCTGTGAAAGGCATTTGAGATATTATCACCATTTTACAACTGGGGCTCAAAGAGATTAAATACTTGCCCATGGTTGCACGTCAGATGTATCAGCGGTGGAATTCAAAACCAGATGTTTCCTGACTCCAAACCTCAGCACTCTTTCCACTGTACCATACTATATTACATCTATCTCCCCTGCCTCAGGGGAGTTCTGCTAACTCCAGCCTACCCGACTAGGGGCATGTTGGGGGATGACTCCTGGGCCAGCAGGAATCTGGTGTTTCAGGAAGCAGTGACATTCAAGGAAGTGACTGTGGACTTTACCCAAGAGGAGTGGGAACACCTGGACCCTCTTCAGAGGGATCTCTACAAGGATGTGATGTTGGAGAACTATAGGAACCTGGCCTCCCTAGGTAAGACAGCCTTCCCTTTGTGAATCAGGTCTTCCTTTGAGGGCACCTGTTAATTAAATGTTTTGGTATTCCACTGTGCTTAGCCAAAGCAGTTCAGTCTTCTAAGAACTGTAATCGTCTTTGTAGTCAGAGTCAGTGCTATCTGCTCCTTGTGACCAAGAAAAAGGGATCCCAGAATAGAACTGGAAACCTGCAACTTCTCTTTCTGGCCTTTCCTCAACTTAGCCAGCAAGGAACTTTCTGGCAAGGCCCCAGTTCAGAAATCTCTGAAGGGGAGAGAATCTCTCAGTCTGGGAAAGGCAAGCTAGATTTCTTTGTAATGCCTTACCAGTCTTAGAATCAGAAAGGCACTTTGAGATCATTTAATCTGATGTGAAAGTTGAGGCTCAAGGGAGAAGGAAGTCATACAATGGGTCACTGCAGAGTGGGAATTTAAACCTGTGTCTCAGTTTAGTATCACTTCTACTATACCATGTCCCTTACAAATATGAATGGGCTCTGATTTACTCATAATTACCCATAATTTTGGGGTTTTATTGGTAAAAAAAGGGACATAGCAAGCAAAATAGACTCTGAGCCCATTTCAACTTTCCAATTATTAGGAGTCTTCAAGTAGAAGGTAGATTAGCTGCTTGTGATATGTGATTTAGGGGGAATTCATGTTTCGGGTTAAGTTTGAATGAATGAACCTCTCATGCCCCTTCCATTTTCCAAATATTGTATGATTCTTTGATTTGTCTAGGTAGCACATTGAGCTGGTGACAGAGCCAGGACTCAAACCCAGGTTTTCTAGGTTCTAGGACAGAGCTCTCTCCAGTGTGCAACACTGCCACATGGATCATTCCATCATCCCTCTTTGAAACATAATCCTGAAACCTTTTATTTTCTGCTTTTTACATATACAGAGTTCTCTTGTTTCTTTCCCCTCAAATAGGACTTGTAGATTCCAAGCCAGTCATGATCTCCTGGTTGGAGTGGGGAGAAGAGTTGCAAATGCCTTATCCCCAAGAAACTGAAAAAGGAATAGTGTTGGAAGGCATCTGTCCAGGTGAGTATGTTCTGTACACGTATGAGTCATTGCAACTACCAGCTTACCTATGTATTCGTGAAAACCATCTTTGATATATTAGATGTGCTTGATAGGCAAAGATTTGGGTTTTGGCATCTCCAAATCAAGAACAGTCTTTACTTAGAATTCTATGACCTTTCTATCAGGGGAGGAGGATGAATATTACCCCAATAGGCTCTTCTGTGCCAAAAGGCACAAGGTAACTCAATATGTGGCCTTACATAAGTCAGGTAACCTCTTTGGGCTTCAATTTCCCTATCTGTAAAAGGAATGTGTATAGTGCTTTGTTTTAGGTGCTGAGAATAAAAAGATAGCCATAGACTTGCCTGTATTATTTGAACTAGATAATCTCTAGAAGTCTTTCCCATTCAAATGACATGAACTACATGTTACAAGTGAAGGACTGCTTCTTTCCATAAGGGTTGGATTAAGCTTCTGAAGTCTTTCCATCTATCCATTCCAACATTAGAATTCTTTTATTTGTATTCTCAAATTTTTTTCAGACTGGAAAACTAAATGCCAGACCCAAAAGTCACCTCCAAAGCAGGATTCTACTAAAGAGGTAGACCAACTGGAGAGAATAGTGGAGGAACTTAACAGAGAAGTTTTCCACCAGGGTTGCATGTTTCAAAAAGCTCCTAAAGAGGGGAGCACGTCTTTGAGCCAAAAGGAGAACTCTGCAGAAGAGACCCAAAGAAAATCTTATTCCCAGGAAAATGATTTCCTACAAGTGAAAGTCTCTAATAAAAAAAGCTTCATTGCACAGAAAAGCCATGAATACAATGAATTTGACAGAACCTTCAATCAGGGCATCTGCAAAAAGACAAAATATTGGAATCACAGTGAATGTGAGAACTTCAGTTATCACACAGCCCTTACTCAACCTCAGACACTTAATGGAAAAGAGAAACTCTGCCAATGTGAGGAATGCGGGCAACCCTTCAGTATTAATGTAGGACTTGGTGAACATTATCAAATGCATACTGGAGAGAAAACTTATGACCTCAGTGAATATGAGAAGGACTTGAACCACAGCTCATTTCTTATAAAATCACAGAGAATTAATACTGGAGAAAAATACTGTGAATATAGAGAATATGGGAAAGCATTTGATCAGAGAGCAAACATCACTGTACATCAGGGAATTCATATGGGAGAGAAACCCCATGAATGTCATGAGTGCTGGAGGTCCTTCAGTCAGAGGTCTGGTCTTATTCACCACCAAAAAATTCATCCTGGAGGGAACCCATATAAATGTAATGAATGTGGAAAGGCCTTCAGTACTGGTGGAAGCCTCATGGAACATCACCGGAAGCATATTGGAGAGAGATCCTATGAATGCAGTGAATGTGGGAAAGCATTTAGCCACAAACCATATCTTATTCAACATCAGAAAATTCATACAGGTGAGAAACCTCATAAATGTAATGAATGTGGGAAGACCTTCAGGACCCGAACACAACTTAATAGACATGAGAGATTTCATACTGGAGAAAAGCCCTATGAATGCAGAGAATGTGGGAAGGCCTTGAGCGATAGCTCATCCCTGATTGAACATCAAAGAATACATACCGGAGAGAAACCCTATAAGTGTACAGATTGTGGAAAGTCTTTCAGTAAGAGAGCACGCCTTACTCCACATCAGAGAATTCATACTGGTGAGAAGCCCTATGAATGTAATGAATGTGAGAAAGCCTTTCGAGATAGCTCATCCCTAATTAACCATCAGCGAATTCATACTGGAGAGAAGCCCTATGAATGTAAGGAATGTAGGAAAACCTTTAGTCGGAAAACAAACCTTACTGTTCATGAGCGAATTCATACTGGGGAGAGACCTTATGAATGTCATGAATGTGGGAAGACCTTCAGTCAGAGGTCTAGCCTTATTCACCATCAAGTAATTCACCATGGAGAGAATGGCTATAAATGTAATGATTGTGGAAAAGCCTTCAGTATTGAAGCACACCTGATTGAACACTGCCGGATACATACTGGAGAAAAGCCCTATGAATGCCATGAATGTGGGAAAGCTTTCAGCCGAAATTCATCACTTACTCAACATCAGAGAATTCATACTGGCGAAAAACCCTATAAATGTACAGAATGTGAGAAGGCCTTCTGCAGGCGCACACATCTTACTCAACATCTAAGAATCCACACTGGGGAGAAGCCTTATGAATGTAGCAAATGTGAGAAATCCTTCAGTGACCGATCATCCCTTAGCCAACATCAGAGAATTCATACTGGAGAAAAACCCTATGAGTGTAAGGAGTGTGGGAAGGCCTTTAGTCAGAGAACACAGCTTAATAAACACCAGAGAATTCACACTGGAGAGAAGCCCTATGAATGTCATGAATGTAAGAAGGCCTTTATTCAGAAATCTGGTCTTACTTACCATCAGAGAATGCATCCTGAAGGGAACAATTATATTTGTAATGAATGTGGGAAAGCTTTCAGTCGGAATTCTTGCCTTATTTATCATCAGTTTATGCACAATAGGAAGAAACCTTATGAATGTAAAGTATGTGGGAAAACCTTCCCTCATAACTCATCTCTTATTGAACATCAGTTCATTCATATGGGAAAAAAATCTTTTGTATGCAATGAATGTGGAAAATCCTTTTTCTTGAGCAAAAGCCTTAAAAGACATGAGAGAATTCACATGGGTAAAAAGGTCTTATGAATATGATACATGCAGAAAATATTCAGTTATACATGTTCCCTTATTTAAAGAGAATAAATGGTGAAAAAAATACTGCTCATGCAGTGGATATGGATAGTTCTTTGGTTATAATTTAATGGGTTGTAGTAGGAAGACACTGGTTACAGAGTCAGAATACTTGAGTTTATGCCCTGACTTCACCATTCATTCACTATGTGACCTCAAGCAATCTACCTCATTACTCTTGTATCTCAAGTTTTGCTCTTTTTCCCTCATCTTTGAAATGGGACTGCATTGAAGAAAGGGTGTCTGTTAGAATTAGATTTAATTTGATGAATTTGTCCTCTATATAAAATAGAAGACACACACCCCTATAAATAAATGAAAAAATAAACAGATGTATTCTTTAGGCACTGAGAATGCGGAGATGACAAACACTTTGTTATCAAAGGGCTCACAATCAAATGAATTGAGGGATAAGCTAAGCACAAGTAACAGTGATATAAGGCATAAAAAGTGCTAAGGAGAAATCTGTGTGAAGTAGGAAATTTGATGAGAGGTAACAGAACTTTCTATCTCTGGGGTTTTAGGGAATACTTCATGGAAAGTAGAGAAGGGAGAATGGACTTGATTCTTGAAGGAGGAAAATGGACTTCAACAACTGAAGATGGCAAGTCAAGGGGTCTAGGCATCAGGAACGACACTGATAAATTCAGAAGAGGATAGAATGAGAACAAGGAACAGTAGTAATACAGTTTGACTGGATCATGTAATATTTGAAAGAGTATTGTGAAACAAGGTGCTAGTTTTACTCAATGGGCAGTGGCTATTCACTGAAGGTTTTTGCATGAAAGGACAATTAAGAGAAATCCATTAAAAAGATTATAGGATCATAAATTCAGAGCTGGAAGGGATCTTAGAATCTATCAAGTGCAATCCTCTCATTTTATAGATGAAGAAATTACAGCCCAAAGTTTCTTGCTCAGGGTCACACATCTGGCAAGTGTCTGAGATGGAATCTGGTGTGAAATATGTATTGGAGAGGATAAATTAGAGATAGGAAGACTGAATAGATCATTACAGTAATTACAGGAAAAGAGTTGAGGACCTGAACTGTTATGGTTGCAGTGAGAGAGGATAGATGAAAAAACTATTGGAAATATAGAACTTACAGGACTTGACAAGTTAGATATGGTGAATGAGGGAGACGGAAGAGTAAAGATGATCCCAAGGGTGACCAGGAGGATGATGGTGTTATTTAAAAAGAAATTCCTAAGGGGATAGATTTGCAGGAAAGATAATGAGTTCAATTTTGGACATGTTGAGTTTGAAGTATCACCTAGATAGAGAGATATCCAGTAATTTCCCAACTCCATGACTGCTTAAGAAATATCATGTAGATTGAGAATTGCCTTTGGATTCAGGAAAACCTGGATTCAGATTCTGCCTCTGACACACTAGAAGTATAAAAGGAGTATAAACATCTCAGGGCTGCCAAGCAACTTAATGCTGTTTTCCATACCAGGACTTCCTCATGTCAGTGAAATTAGGTTTGAACAACCAAAAAAGACTTCTTGCAGTTTCCCCTACCACTTTTCAGTTGTCTTCATCCTACCCATGTTGTCAGTAAGGAATACTTTGCAACTGACTACTGTTTCTTGACTCATTCATGGGCGCAAAAGCAGCAAATTACACCCATGGTATAGCCATTACCTCTATCAGAAAGCAGTATCTGACATTTGTGGATGGCAGTGTTGGGGATTTCCAGCTCTTGGTGATTCTTATCGCTCTTTTTCTATTCCCTTGTTTCAAACTCATTGAGAATAATGGTGCTCTGTTTGAATAGAACAAGAGAATCCAAGTATGACCAAGTACCTTAATAGGGCCTCCACTTCTGTATTTGGTGGTCAGCTAAACCTGATCCTTATGTATTAGTGTATTTCCAAGAAACACTTCTCTCAGAAACTGCTCCTAGGAAGGTAGGCTTTGTCTTCTATATCTGTGAAGAATAGGAAACCATGCTGGCCTTCTCTTTAGTCTTTGTATGAGATAGTTACATAGAATTTTGAAGCTAGACAGGAAATTATCTAGCCTATTTTGTTGAGTTTACAAACAAGTACAGAGTTTGAGTGACCAATTCAAGGTCACATAGTAATAGAAGAGCTGGAACTTGAACCCAGATCTTTAGAGTCCTAGTATTTGAGGATTCCCTCCTCCAGACCTAAACCTAGTACTTCTTGAACTTAATTAGTAACCCTTCTATAAAATAGACTTGATGAGTTCAGCTTTCACTTGAAACTTCCAATGATAGGAAGCCTGCCTCCTGAGAACACTTAGTCTGCTGTTGGACAGCTCTAAGTATTATATCAAGCTTGATTCTGCCAAAGCCCATTTCCACATAATGGCATATTTATTTTTTTCAGTATTTCAAGTTCTTGAACACAGCTTTCATATCTTCTCTGTATTAAGCATTTCTGGTTCTTTCCATTCGATGCTATCTAGCCTCAGTTCCCCTCCTCTGGACAATTCTGAATATGTCAATATAAATCCCTAAACAAGGGGTGGGGACCCTTTTGCCTCTTGGTCATGTGACCCTCTAAGTCCTCAAGTTCAGCCCTTTGAATCCAAACTTCACAGAACCAGTCCCCTTAATAAAAGGATTTATTTATGATCATACATGTATAGCCTATATCAGATTACATGTCATCTTGAGGAGAGGGGAGTGAAGGTAGGGGGGAAACATTTAGAACTCAAAATCTTATAAAAGTGAATGTTGGAAACTAAATATTAATTTTTAAAAAAGATTTGTTCTGTAAAATTTGGACTCAGTTGAAAGAGGCCATATGTGACCTCGAGGCTGCAGGTTCCCCAGTCGTGCCCTAAACAGATGCCCTGAATTCAACATGATACCCCAGATATGGTCTAAACAATGTCAAGTACAATGATGCTACCTCATCTTGGAATATAGCTAGATTAATACAACTTTTTAAGCTGCTGTTTGACATCTCATTTCCTTTTTCTATAAGGTTACTAATTTAATAGATCAGAGAAATATTGTAAATAAAAGTTTTCTCATCCTTGTGGAAAGGATAGAGAGAGAGAGATGGGCAAAATGGTAATATAATTGGATGAATTCAGAACTTAATTGATAACTAGTCTCCACATGCAGTCAATAATGCTTCCATATTAACTTGGCAAAAGCTCTCCAGTGGAGTACCCCAGGGATATAAGCTTGGTCCTGTGGTGTTTAATATTTTTATCAGTTATTTGTATAAAGGCATATAACATGGTTATAAATTACTCAGATGATAAAACTGGAAGGGATGCCTAATATACTAGATGATTGGATCCCAAAAAGTCTTGGCCGATTAGAATATTGAGTAATATAAAATGAAATTTAATAGAGAGAAATTATATTTGGTTTAAAAAATGGTTTCACAAGTTCAAAATGGGGAAGATGTGACTGGACAGTTCATTGAAAAAAGATCTGATGGTTTTAGTGAACTGCAAAGTCAATATGTTAGTAGCGCAATTAAGGCAGCCCTCCTCCCTGCCCCAAAAAGCCAATTCAGTTGGAAGCTGCATTGAAAAAGGTACAGTGTCTAGCACTAGGGAGACCATAGTCCTCATATACTCATGCCTTGGTCAGACCACATTCCGAAATACTGTGTTTAATTCTAGGCACCATGCTTTAAATGGAATATTGAAAAGATGGAGAATATCCAGAGGAAAGTACACAGGTTTGTGAAGGGTCTTCAAGTAATACCATGTGAAGATTGAGTAAGGAATGGAAAGTGTTTAGCCTGGAGAAAACTTAGATCAGAAATATGATTGCCGTCACATGGAAGAGAGAATTACTTTGCTTCCCAAAGGTCAGAACTAGGAGCAATGGGGATAAGTTGCAAAGAGACCAATTTAAGCTTTATTTAAGGAAAAGCTTCCTATCAACTAGAGCTATCCATAAGTGGAACAGGATATCTTAGGAGGTTCAAGGTCTTTAAGCTAAAGTTGGAATACCACTTATTGAATATGTTATAGAGGAGGTTCTGATTTGAGTGTGGATTGGAATTTCCTGCCTTGAGATTCCATAATGTTAAGCTGCAGCGTGATCTTTTTCATACAAACTTGTCTAGCCATTCCTCTGCCATCAAGTACCTAAGCAGCCATGTGTGGGTTTGGTTTGTTTTGTTGTTGTTTTTTTTTAACTCAAATGGAAGTAGACTTTCCTTTTACCTCTATTAAATGTAATCTTCCTAGACTTGGCCTAGGGTTCTAATCTGTTGGGATCGTTTTCAGTCCTGACTCAGTCACCTAGACTTAGCTTCCAGCTTTGTGTCATTTACAGATTTGATAAGTATGCTGGCCATATCTTTATCTAAGGCATTGATAAAATGCTGAACACTGTAAGGCCAAATCACTAGGACACTAAACTAGAGACCTCCTTCCATATTGACTTGAAGGAAGAAAACCAGGTAAGAGTCTGAGTCTAAGTGATTTGGGAGAGGGGAAAGAAAGAGAGGAATTGGTGCTCACCTCTGAATTAGGGTGACAGAACCAGGCCCAGATTAGCCTAGGTAGTTCTATAGGGAGAGTGGTTCTTCCTCCAACTGCTGTCAACGTGTTTGAATTCATAAAGGAACAACACGTTGATTCCCCCTCTCTGTGCTTCAATATCCAGATCTAGAAAAGTGAGATTGGATTAGTGCATTCAGAGTGCAGGACTGAGTCAGCAAAAAGGTTTGAGTCTCACTTCCATCATTTACTGTGAGTAAGCAAAGATCTTACTTTCCTCCTTTTAGATAGTATGTAGGTTTTTGATATGCCTCTGTAAATTTGTAGGTTTTATAGCAGATTACTGTGTATGTATAGAATGTAAGTATGTAGATTCTGATCAAGTAGATTGATTTTGTCTGAATGTGGAGATTGTGCCTTTGGTAGGTAGATTTGTGTGTATAGATTCTATGCATGCATATTAAAATCAGCTTGTATATTGTAGATTGTTCTGGGCAAGTATAGATTGTGAGAAGGTTGTTGATAGTGTGAGTATGACTATATAGTTTTTTGTAGATTTTACATATGTATGAGTTTGCAAGGCCGTAAAGATTGTGTGTATGTGTGTATAGGCCATACGTGTGGGCTTGCATGTTTAGATGGACACTAGATTTTCCATCCTCAACCCCCTTCATTACATATCATATCACCTTTTGGCAATAAATTCATGCCATTAAAAAAAACAGCAACAAGCCAGTGTGTTCAGTGTCATTTTGTCCAACAAGAATACCAAAAACTTAAGTTTTTCTCTGGGGTAAAAGAACTTATTCAGACTATTCTGCACCCTAACCTTTCCTGGGGTAGAATGGCAGGACCTCTATGAGATCTTTCAGTTTATAAATCACCAAGGACTTAAGAGATCCTCTGTGTACACCAGAATATTAGGCATACATGGGGTATGCCTTCCTTCTAAACTAGATTTGAGCTATACAATTTCAAAGGCCTCTTCCTGTTCCATGATTCAGTAACTTTGATTGGTCAGGGTTGCAGTGTGCTCAAATGTGGCTTTATGAAGATGGGATTCACCATCCGGGAGAGAGAATCGACTAAGGATTTGGACGACAATCTCTAAGGTAGCAGATGATAAGGAGGAGATATTTCAGGAATTCAGATATTCTTGTATTCTGACTGAGTGCTTCCCACTCCTTTGAATTTCCGTAATTTTTCCCTTAGCCTTCTTAATACCCTCTGGAGACAACAGGGCTCACAATTTATGGAATTTGTAAGACAATCAGTAGATTTCATCGTGTGCTGAATTAAGTTTGTAGAAATTGGCATGAATACTCAATGTAACACATTCTGGGCTTGAAGTCTCAGTGGAGCACTGAACTTCACCAATTCTAGCATCAGACTCTTTTGTGGATCCAAATTCAGGAGTTTGATATGGATTTTGGAAATCCATTAGTCACCACAACTCAGCTGACAGTTCACTTTTAGTCCTTCGCACCAACCACATCATTCAGTACCTACTCTGGTAAGAGACTGACTGGGTCCCACACTCACATAGAAGTGATTCCAAGGGTCCAGAACTGCTTCACCCAGGCTACCCTCTCTTAACAATTCCTCCAGCTCTCAAAAGTGTTAGGAAAGCAATCAAACCAGAACCAAAACTGGGATGGAGTCATTGGAGCTTCTGTGCCCCACAAGCATCAACAGAATTTGTACTCTGAACAGTTTAGCAACAACTGGGTTTAGCACCTTAACAAGATTAAAATTGGAAGGTACTGTTGATCACTCAGCTTCTATCCCAGCTGGTCACAACCTAAATTAGTTCCTACCATTATCTTAGCCCCATCAGAACTATCCTCACATTGTTCCAGGGTTCTCTGCCCTCTTAATCATCTTAAACTCTTTTAACAGTTCATTTGTACTGCTTGCTTTGGGATTCAAATTTTCTATTTAATTCTTTGATCCTAACACTATTATGGGGGCAGAGGGAGCAATGCAGAAATTGCTCACACACTATGATCAGTTCATGAGGCTATGCAGCTAAGCTCTCTAGACTTGGTAGAAAGCAGACAGAAAACGCCCATTTCCAGTTCTTTATTCAGCAGACCTTTCATCTGGAGATATGGAGTAGATACATTCTGTCTCTTAGCCCAAAGTATTGTAGATTTAGAGCTGGGAATTACCTAAGAGCTAAACTATTCCAACCTCTTCATTTTATAGATGAGAAAACTGAACCTCATAGATGTTATTTGCTCAAGATCATACAACCAGTCAATGACAGGCAGGGTTCAAAAGTAGACCCCTTGGTTCCAATTCCACCATTCTTTTCTCTGTACCATGCTGACTTCTAATTAGTAAATTTCTGAACCTCATTAACTGAAGCAACAAGGGGCTCATGGACCAAACCATTGGATTTGGGGTTTGGGAGTGGAGTTTTAACATTTGATGGTCAGTGTGGTATAATGGATAGAGTCATCAGATTCCTGGACTTGAAGTCAAAAGGACCTGGATTCAAATGCTACCTCGAACACCAGCTGTATGAATGTAAGTCATATCCACTAATGTGCCTTAATCATCTCTCTAAGATTTATCTAGTAAGTCATACCTGTGCTGAAAAAGTTACAGATTATTTGGCAGATCTTGACCAGCTATGACCAACAGGGTCTATCACAGGGAACAAGTGTTTATTAAAGCACCTACTATGTGCCAGGCACTATGCTAAGCACTTTACAAATATTTCATTTCATCCTTACCCAGCCCTATAAGGTAGGTGCTATTTTTAGCCCCATTTTACATTTGAGAAAACTGAGCCAGAGATTTAATGACTTCCTTGTGATTTCTTAGTGACTTCTTCCTTCTTTCTCTCTTTCTCTTTCTTTATCTCTCATTGTCTTTTTTCCTCCCTTCATCCCTTCCTTCCTCCCTCCCTCTCTCCCTCCCTTCTCCCTTTCTCTTTCTTTCTCTCTTTCTTTCTCCCTTTGTTCCTTCCTTCCCTCCTTCCTTCCCTCCTTCCTTCCCTCCTTCCTTCCCTCCTTTCCTTCTTCCTTTCCTTCTTCCTTTCCTTCTTCCTTTCCTTCTTCCTTTCCTTCCTTCCTTCCTTCCTTCCTTCCTTCCTTCCTTTCTTCCTTTCTTTCTTTCTTTCTTTCTTTCTTTCTTTCTTTTTTTCTTTCTTTCTTTCTTTCTTTCTCTACTTTCACAAAACCTTAAGCCCAGTTCACTCTGAAGTTCATAGATTGGACCATAATAAGTCCCTTTATTAATGGCTGCATTTTGGGCCCTCCTGGCTCAGGGTGAATGTCAATGGTAATTGTTTCTCTTTAGAACAGCAACCCTGAGGGTCTTCCTCTCCCAGCTTGATTTTTTTCTTTTTTCTAATTAAAACATCCATCCCTTGACTCATTTCTTGAAGAGGCCTATTCACTGAAACCTCACTCAAAGTGAGAACCAGAAAAACCCTTAGTCTAAAAGGACCAGGATCTCCCCTTGCATCCTGGGTCATCTCCAGTTGTCCTGATGGAGGAGAGAGTAAGACTGATGACCTTGCACAAAGTCAACCATAAGTCATGTCATCATTTCCCTGATGTCATGATCCTCCTCGGAAACAAAGGACAAACACAATTCTTAATCTGTACAACCTTATAAAAGTTCCTATTTCCTTACCCTTTTATTTATTTATAAATTTAGAAGACTTAGACTGTGTATGTTGTTCCCTCTCTAACCCATTTCCAAGAGGGTAAGGTTCCAGCACTACCAACCCTTCCACCCTCACTTGCTTTTTCTATATCAGTTCTTCTTTTCACACCTCATTTGTATGAGATAATTGCTCCTTTTTACCTCTTGTAACCCACTTTTATTTTTTAGAATCATCTCATCATACTCAGATCAGCCTAAACCTTTCTTTCAAACTACCCAAGTAATGATGAAAGTCTTAAGAATATTGATAACATTTTCAGATACAAGAAGTAAACAGTTTGACCTTCTTATAACTGGTCTTTAATGTTTGCCTTATATTACTCCTGGATCTTACATGTCTAATGTTTCAGAAAGTTCTGGTCTTTTTGTCACAAATATCTGAAAGTCTTTCAGTTCATTAAATATCTATTTGTTGTTATTGTTGCTCAGGATTATACTCAACTTTGCTGAGTAAGTTATCTTTGGTCACAACCCCAGCTCTTTTGCTCTTCAAAGTGTAGGATTCTAAGACCTATATTCTTTAAACAAAAAAAGCTGCTAAGTCTTGCATGATCCTGATTGTAGCTCTGTGATATTTAAATGGTTTTTCTTGCTGCTTGCAATATTTTCTCCTTAACCTGAGAGCTTTGAAACTTAGCTATGATATTCATGTATTCTGGAATCTCTTTCAGGTAATGACTAGTGGATTTTTTTTCCTATTTCCACTTTACCTTTTTGTTTTAGAATTTCAGGGCAATTTTCCTTAACGTGTCTTATAATACTGTGATTTGTATCAAGATTCTTTTTTGATCATAACTTTCAAGTAGTCCAACAATTCTTACATTGTCTTGCCTCAATCTGTTCTCCAGATCAGTTGTTTTTCTAGTGAGATGTTTCACATTCTTTTGATTCTGTTTTATTATTTCTTGGTATCTTATAATGTCATTAGCTTTTCCTTGTCTAATTCTAGCTTTCAAGGATTTGTTTTCTTCCTTAAGTTTTTGAATCTTCTTTGCTAGTTGTTTGACTTTCTTTTCATAATTTTGTTGATTTTCTTGGATTCCTCTTATTTTTTTCTTATTTTTACTTGATATCTCTTATTTGATTTTAAATTCCTTCCAAGAATACTTTTTGGGCTTGTTACCATTTCATGTTTTCCTTTGAAAAAAGGAGCAGCTTTTCTGATTTCACTATCTTTCCCTGATTATGAACTCAGATCTTCTCTATCCCCATAGTAGTTGTCTATTAGTTGTTTTTTTTCTCCTTTACTCATTTTAATTTAATTTTTATTTTAAGCAGCTTATTATTTTCTAACCCTGTGGTGTGGGGAATGGTGTCCCAGGCCTCAGGTTCTCCTTACTCTTTTTTTCTGAACTCTGTCTAGGGGACCAACTTCAGACACTCCTCTTTACCCCTGTGCCACAGCTAGGGCCCCCCAGCTAGACTCTCCTCCAAATGCTTTTGTTCCCTGCAGTCTCTCCTAAGGCTGCAAACTTCAGCTAACCCCTCTGCCCTGGAACTGAAACCAGGGACTTCACTCTCCTGCAAGTGGCCACATCCAGCAGGGCCCCCTACCCCTCTGCTACTGCACTCACCAGGCCTATGCTTGATCCTTCGCACCTGCAACCGGGACTTTGTATCTTGTCAGCCCAGCTGTGCCTAGTATCCTGAGAAAGCAGAGCATCTTTTAATAGTCATATGAAAAATGCTCTAAATCACTATTGATTAGAGAAATGAAAATTAAAACAACTCTGAGGTACCACCTGGCACTTATCAGATTGGCTAATATGACAGAAAAGAATAATGATAAATGTTGGAGAAGATGTGGGAAAATTGGAATACTAGTGTGTTGTTGGTAGAGTTGTGAACTGATCCAACCGTTCTGGGGAACAATTTGGACCTATGCCCAAAGGGCTATAAAACTGTTCATACCTTTTGATCCCACAATGCCAGTACTAGGTCTGTATCCCAAAGAGATCATAAAAAATGGGGAAAGGACCCACTTGTACAAAAATATTTATAGCAGCTCTTTTTGTGGTGGCCAAGAATTGGAAACTGAGGGAGTGCCCATCAATTAGGAAATGGCTGAATAAGTTGTGGTACATAAATGTAATGGAATACCATTGTGCTTTAAGAAATGATGAGCACCAGAGCTGAAAAGAAAATTTGACTTTCAAACACAAGAATCAAGAGAAGCAACGAAAGGTGAACAGGAAAGAGAAATCACAACGGACTTACTAAAGTTGAACTGTTTACATTCCTACATAGAAAGATAACATTTGCAATTCTTGAAACTTTTCTTAGTATCTGGGTAGTTGGAGGGATTACACACACACACACACACACACACACAGAGCATAGGGTGAGTTGAATAGGAAGGGATCATATCTAAAAAAATAAAATTAAGGGGTAAGAGAGGAATATATTGGGAGGAGAAAGGGAGAAATGGAATGGGTTAAATTATCTCTCATAGAAGAGGCAAGAAAAAGTTTTTCCAATGGAGGGAAAAAGGGGGGAGGTGAGAAGGAAAAAGTGAAGCTTACTCTCATCACATTTGACTCAAGGAAGGAATAACGTGCACACTCAATTTGGTATGAAAACCTATCTTATAATACAGGAAAGTGAGGAAGAAGGGGGATAAGCATGGTGGAGGGGGGATGATGGAAGGGAGGCCAAATGGGAGGAGGAAGCAATTAGAAGTAAACACTCTTAGAGAGGGACAAGGTCAAAAGAGAGAATAGAAGAAATGAGGGGCAGGATAGGATGGAGGGAAATATAGTTAGTCTTACACAACATGACTATTATGGAAGTCATTTGCAAAACTACACATATATAGCCTATATTTAATTGCTTGCCTTCTCAGTGGGGATGGGTAGGGAGGGAGGGAGGAAGAGAAGTTGGAACTCAAAGTTTTAGGAACAAATGTTGAGAATTTTTTTGCATACAGCTGGGAAATAAGAAATACAAGTAATGGAATATAGAAATTTATCTTGCCCTACAGGAGAAGAGAGAAGATGGGGATGAAGGAAGGGAGGGCACATTGGTGGAAAGGGCAATCAGAATACAAGGTGTTTTGGGATGGGGGGAGGGGAGAGATGGGGAGAAAATTTGGAACTCAAAATTTTGTGGAAATGAATGTTGTGAATGAATTTAAATAAATAATAAAAAAAAAACAAATTACAAGTGGATGGATTTCAGAAAAACCTGGAAAGACTTACATAAACTGATGCAGAGTGAAGTGAGCAGAACCAGGAGAACATTGCACACAATAACAGCAACATTGTGTGATGACCAACTTTGATAGACTTAGTTCTTCTCAGCAATACAATGATCTAAGACAGTTCCAAAAGACTCATGACAGAAAATGCTGTCCTCATCCAAAGAAAGAATTATGGGGTCTGAATGATGATCAAATCATACTCTTTTCTCTTTTTCTGTTGTTTTTTCCCCCTTTTCTTCTGATTCTTATTTCCTAACATGACTAATGTGGAAATATGTTTAATATAATTTTACATGTATGTCCTATATCAGATTGCTTGTCATCTTGGAGAGGGAAGAGAGGAAGGAGGGAGAAAAATATTTGGAACTTAAAATATTATAAAAGCAGATGTTGGAAAGTATCATTACATGTAATTGGAAAAAATACTAATAAATGGAGAAAAAGAAATAATTATAAACCTTTGAAAATTAAATTAAATTCAGATACAAAAATAATAATTGATTAGGATATGACAAGTAAAGAAAGTGAGGAGTTGAAAATAACACCTAAGTTTCAAGCCTGGTACCCTTGACAGTAAGAGAGAGGTTAGGAAGAAGAGAGGATTTGAAGGAAAACATCATAAATTCAGTTTTAGAAATGTTGAGTTTAAAATGTCTTACAGGGTATGTAGTTCCAAATGTACAATAGGCAATGGAGATGTGAGACTATAGGTCAGCGGTGAAGGAATTAAATTGATTTTGTATCATTTTATAATTCACTCTATTCTGTATTTGATCCTATTCTGTATGAGTGCCCCATCTTGTATGATCGTTCAAGCCACATTTCTTTGTCTCTTTGCCTATAAGCTAAGTTTCGGAGTTCAGTTCTCCTGCTAATCATTGTTCTGTTCTTGCCTCAAAGAAATCTGTTATCCTTGAGGGATACAGATGGACGCCAGGGAGTGACTCCAATATCTCTAACCTTGCAGGTGAACTCAAGTAATGAACATTTTTTATTCATAGGAATTCAGTTCCCCTTCTGAGTTAGTTAAAGGAAAACTTGTTATCCCTCATACCTTCAGCTCATGGAAAATTTTGTGACCTCCATTTTCTGTCTTTGAAGGCCTACAAGCTGACATGGTACATTTCTACAAGATACATTGTCCATCCTTGCATATCCTTGTACAATTAAGGAAGGTCTTATTTCCCTCCTGGAAGATGGGGAGTCTGCTATACCTAGTCCACTATCAATAGCCTCAGGATGCAGATGGGTCCCATAAATCAAACATTCCTCAGTGACAGAGAGGGGTGGTTACTAGCTCCATGTGGGTGCATGTTGTCCTCACCCCCATGATGCTGTCAACCCTGTAAGCAATTGCATTATTTTTCCCACACACTCAACTCTATTCTTTGTTCTGTACTTCCCAAAGTTATACGAAGGCTAGTCCGCCTTACCTTGAAGTCTTTGGTCATTGAGAGAGGCCATTGACCCCATTTATTGGTTATTGCTAGCCTAATAAATTGATTATTCTCAGACCCTTATCTCTCAGTTTACCTTAGATTTCATATGTAATGGGTAAGCAGATTAGAAAATCAGCAATAAAGAGATGATAATTGAATCCAGGGGAGCTGATGAGATGATCAAGTGAAATAGTATAGAAGGAGAAGAGAAGAGGGCCCAGGGCAGAGTCTGGGGGATACCCATGGTTAGCAGGCATGACCTGAAGCAGGGTTCAGGTACTTCTATTTCTCTAAGGGGAAGTGACAGCCACTTATTCAAATGGTCTCTGCTTTCTGAAACACCCAATTTTCCTACTAGAGCAGGAGCAATGACCTTGTGTGGTCCCACAGGGAGCCTGAAACCACTCCTCCCAAAAGAACAGTGATTTCTTTATTACTTGATCCAAAGCCCATGTCTCAGTCCTTGTTTTTCTTGAACTTTTTGCAGAATTTGATACGGTTGACTAACGGTTGGCCATGTAGCTTCCCATTGTGTATCCTTATGTATTCTCCACATTTGTTCTCTGGCTTACAAATGTTTCCTGAATGTGTACCTTCTTTCTCTGGTATTATAGTAACCTTTTGGAACATATGCCTCATTTGTGCCTCAAGGAATCTCTTTTTTTCCGGTCATCTTGTTCCCCAGGCTGTTTGACTTAATGTCCTTGATTTAGCACTGTGTCCTCTGGAGAGCTGTTAAAAGTAAACACTTCCATGAATTCTCATGAACTATGGTTTTCACTGAGTGCTGATTCACAATGTGACTTTTTTTGGGGGGCCAACATATGAGGGGATGCCCTGGGTGCTATGTAATCAATTCGCATAAATATAATTTCAATTGCTCTCTGTCCATTGGTTACTAGCAGCATGAATGTTTCAACAAATGATATTTGGAGTTATGTTCACTAAATTCATGGTAACAAGAGATAGAAGGGAAATTGAAGCAGGAAGAGATTGAGTTGCCCAGAGTCACACACCTAGTAAGCGTCTGAGGCTGTGTTTTAGCTTGGGTTTTCCTTGCTATGTCTTACATTCTACCCACCACATCACCCAGCTGTCTCAATACAGACATAAGAGCAGTAAGGTCAAGTGAGGGATGTGGACTGGAGAACAGTTGTAGGTAGCAAAGAAGGAGCCAGTGCAAAGGGAAAGATTATGAAGAAAACCTCCTGGGAGAATAAGGAAGGGACTGGGATAGAGACTACAAGGTTAAGGGAGAGCAGGCAGGGCAGGGGAAAAACCTGGCCAATGAGGCCTCCATCACAGACTGGACTAAAAAGGAGACAGTGGGAGAATGGTATCAAGGGTTTGGAGGACATAGAGTAGGGTAGAAGAGGGACCTCACACTAAATGGCCTCTCTTTTCTCAGTAAATTACCAGGCAATGGCCTCTGCTGAGATATTACAGATCAATGGAAACGGGATTGCCTCTCGTAAAACCTCCTGTGAAGAGTAGCACCTCCCCTGGTCTAGTATGTTAGGATCCGGCAGCCATGAGAAGCCCCACTAGACAGACCTCTGCCTTCCAGGAAAAAGTAGAAGCTGATGATGAAATCTATCTAGTTGTAATGGCAATTGGCAGCCTGCAGAGGGCGAGAGCTCAGCAGAGATGCCCAGCACAGTGCAGGTGCAGCAGGGAAAAGCTCCATGGACACAGGAGCTTTCAAGGGGACCTCATGTGAGGGGAGATCCCAGGCACCACATGTGAACAGAGAAATTTACTCACTAATTTTTCCTGAGACAGTTGTGGTAGAAATGGAAAGGAGACCTGTCTTTGGCAAACATCTGGGTTTGAATCCTCTGATACTCTCTGTATGCTGGTCACTTTGTCATCATCATCATCTACATATATGTATATGTGCATGTATGTATATGTATATATATGTACATATAGTACATATATATACTATATAGTACATATATAGTACATATACATATATAGTACATATGTACATATAGTTACACATGCATATATGTAATGTGTACATGCATATATACACGTGTGTGTACACACACACACACATACGTGTGTATATAGTGCTTACCACGTGCCAGGCACTGTTTTAAATGCTTTACAATGGTTGTCTCACTTGATCCTCTCAACAATCCTGGGAGTCAGGTCCTATCATTATCCTCATTTTATAGATGAGGAAACTGAAGCAAACAGAAATTAAGTGGCTTGCCCAGGATCACACAGCTAGTAAGTATCTAAGGTTAGATTTTAACTCAGATCTTCCTTACTTTAGACCTAGCACTTTATCTACTGTGCCACCTAGCTGCCTGCTTCAATTCTCTGGGCTTCAATTTCATCATCTATAAAATGAGAATAATGAGGGAGCATCTTTAAATTTAAAATTCTGTATAAATGAAGGTCATTATTAATATGTATCAATCACTTCCTTCTTCCCCACTCAGATGCATTTTAACAAGAGAGCATGCCTAACCACTAAAGGAATATATCCTTGTTGGAGAAAGTTAAGGCACCAATACAGGCCTGTGGGTGACACTTTTAATAGAGAAATGTTTGATTGATGTCCCCTTTCAGCTATACTATATAGGTTTTTGCCATGTGGAAGGACAATCTTAGAATTACTTAACCCTGTTCATGTGCCCCAGCTCCTCCCTGTCTCTCATTTCTCAGGGGACTTAAAGTTGTTCCAGTGTGTTTTCTTTAACTCTTTGAAGTGGGAAAATGGAACGAAAGCCTTTCTCACTCATTCAAATTTCTTATATTTACTGAGACTTGACTCGTTCCTGATGATACCAGCTTTCCTGGCTACCTCTTTCCGCTTTCAGTCATACTGCCAAAACCACTTATGGTGAAGAAGTTGGCATATCCCTTGCTGCTTACTGGAATAAGTAATAAGTGAATAAAGCACTGGGCTTGGAGTCAGGAAAACCTGAGTTCAAATGTGGCTTCAGATACTTACTAGCTGTGTAACTTCCGGCAAGTCATTTAACCTCTGTCTGCCTCAATCTCCTCACCAAAAATGGGGATAATAACACCTACCTCTGAGGGTTTTTTGTGATGATGAAATGAGAAATTTGTAAAGTTCTTAGCACAGTGCCTGGTACATAGGAGGGGCTTAATAAATGTTTATTCCCATCCCTTCTCCTTGCAGCTTGAAGGCTCTCCCTCTACCATCCCTACTCAGTAACATCCTTTTATGGGCTTCATTCAAACTGTATTTATCAACCAATAAATATTCTGGGAATAGGAAGGGAAAAATCCTGCATTTCCCCAATGGTAGAGGTAAACTATTTCTCTTTGTATAAGAACAAGCTGACTTCTGTAGAATTTTCCTTGTATGAACGGGATTATCTTGTACCAGAGGAACTATCATGTAGTGATTCCCAGTTACCACGTACAATCCAAAGGTCAAGCTACACACGTCAATTCCTGAGGCTATCTTGTACAAATAGGACGGCCATGCTGGTAGTGAATGACTCCTGTGCCCAAGGTACAGAAATTGTATGTTCCTTTAGGAGCTGACCGCTCCTTGATGCCACCCCCACCATCACACAATGTACTAAGATTTCCTATATAAGCTTTATCATTGCCCCATTAGGTTACAAGTTCCCTGAAAAGATCTCTGCTCACTATATAGTGCTACAATAAACTTTTTGCCACTTGACTGACTGGAAGACTGCTCGAGTCCTTAAATTCTTTCCAGACAACTCTGCCCTGAACCTCAGAATTTTGGGTTCCTGCACCCCTAAAACCATATCAGAGGATGGGGAGTGAAGGGAAGGGGGGCAGTATAAAACCTTATCAGCAGATGGACACCAAGAAAAATGACTATTTCTTTCATATTAATTAACCAGTTACCATTGGGGAAATAGATTTTTTTTTCTCTTCCTATTTCCTTATTTTCTATTAGGTCAAATCAGTATCTGAAAAAATAGGGCTTGATAATGAGATTAGATTTAGCGTTCTCCTCAATCTTGTTCAGGCCCCACCCATCTGGGAAAGTTTAGATATGATCAAAAGGTAAAGAGATCTTAGTCTAGGTGAATTCTGGCCCACTGTGTTCTAGTCAGACAGGTCTGAATGGAGGTGGACCCCTTTTGTCTAGATTGCCTGAGAGGAGGTTATCCCCCAGGAGTTCAAGGATGCCTCCATTGTCCATCTCTATACAGGTAAAGGGAATAGATTGTCCTGTGACAATCACAGAGAAATCTCTCTCTTAGTCATTACTCGCAAAATCCTTTCTAGAGTCTTCCTTAATAGACTGATCCTTCACCTGGAAGATGGTCATTTACCTGAGAGCCAGTGTGGCTTCAGAAAGGGCTGAGGAACAGTCAACATGATATTTGTGACCTGCCAACTCCAGGAGAAATGCCAGGAGCAGAACAGAAGTCTGTACACAAGGTTTGTAGATCTGACCAAGGTCTTTGACACTATTAGTCATAAGGGCTTATGGAAAATTATGTCAAAATTTGGATGCCCAGAGAAGTATTGTACGTCAGTATTGTACATCAATTTCATAATGGCTTGTTTGCCCAGGTTCTGGAGAGTGGACAATGCTCTCGTGCCTTCCCAGGCACCAATGGAATGAAATAGGGCTGTGTGTTTGCTCCCTTGCTTTTTAGCATGATGTTTTCAGCCATGTTGTCAAATGCTTTCAGTGAGGATCAACATGGCATCAAGGTCAACTACTACACTGATGGTAAATTCTTCAATTGGAAAAGGCTACAAGCCAAGACCAAAGTGGAGGGAGTGTTGGTGTGTGATTTTCTCTTTGCAGATGATTGTGCACTCAGTGCAGCCTCTGAAGCTGAGATGCAACAAACTATGGATCAATTCTCTGCTGTCTGTGCTAATTTTGACCTAATAATTAACACTAAGAAAACACAGATGCTCCATCAGCCACCATCACATCATCCATATGTGGAACCATCAGTTACAACAAATGGAGAAGTTTTGAATGCTATGGATAAGTTCACTTACCTTGGTAGTGTACTTTCCAGGGATGTACACATTGACAATGAGGTTGACACATGCATTGCCAGAGTAAGTTCAGTGTTTGGGAGACTCTGAAGAAAAGTTTGGTAGAGAAAAGGTGTTAGACTGACTATCAAACTGAAGGTCTACAGAGCCGTTGTGCTGACCTCATTGTTGCATGCCTGCAAAACATGGACAGTCTAGCAGCACCATGCCAGGAAACTGAATCGCTTCCATTTGAATGGTCTTAGGAAGATTCTGAAGATCACCTGGCTGGATAAGTTACCAGACACTGAGGTCCTTACTAAGTCATGTGAGTTAGAAGGAGCCTTGGCAAAGGTGAGAGAAGATTTTCTTCAGTGGTGCCTGGCCATCTCAAAGGGATTTTGGGCAATCCCAGGACCAGGCAAGGGGATGGCAAAGAAGGACACTGGGGTAAGGGTCATCATAATGTTGGTGAATCAAAAAGAAATTCCCAAAGTGTGGACAAAAATTTGCAGCCTTTGATATCAGTATTATTCTCTTGGGGACTGTAATAGTCCCTTACGCAGCCCTCCCTCACTCAAAACAAAGTCAAGTGCAAGTCATGTCATTATTTCTTTGATGTCATGGTCTTCTTCAAAAATGAAGGATGAACACAGACCTGGGAGGCGACCAAGCTGTCTGAATGGGGACCCAGCTCATCCACTGCCTTGTGTCCCCCCATTTCCTTCTCCTCTCCAAAGGAAGGTAAATTTGGATGGCCAGAGGATGCCCAATTAACTTGGGATTTATGTGCCAGTTCTTCCTTCCTTCCTTCCTTCCTTCCTTCCTTCCTTCCTTCCTTCTTTCTTTCTTTCTCTTCCTTCCTTCCTTTCTTTCTTCCTTTTTTCTTTTTTCTTTTTTTCATTCTGTCTCTTTCAAAACCTTAAACCTGGTGCATTTTGAAGCCCATACACTGCACAACATTAGGTCCCTGCCCAAACTCCACTTAATGACTCTTTTCAGGACCCTTCTGGCTTCAAACCTTCCTGGCTCTTTTCCTCCCAGCTTGACTTACTTTTTTTTTTCCTTTTGCTCATTAGAGGAGCCATTTCCTGATTACTTCTAGGCCTATTCACTGAATGGGCATTACTTCACTCTAAGTGAGTACTTGAATAGGCCAAGGTCTCCCATTGCATCCTGGGCCTTCTCCAGTCATCTTGATGAATATCTGGTCACTGGATCCAAATGGCTCAGGAGGAGAAAGTGAGACTGGTGACCTTGGACAGCCCTCCCTCACTCAAAACAAAATCAAGCACAAATCTTGTCATCATTTCTCTTATGTCATGGTTTTCTTTGAAAATGAAGGATGAGTAGGCATAGACCCATACCTGACACCGTACACAAGAGTAAAGTCCAAATGGCTACATGATTTAGGTATAAAGACTGATACCATGAATAAACTGGAGAAGAAAGGTATAGTGTATTTATCAGATTTATGGAGAGGGGAAGAATTTTTTTCTAAAGAAATGATAGAAAGCATTATGAAATGCAAGATGGATAATTTTGATTACTTTAAACTGAAAAGTTTTTGCACAACCAAATCCAAGGCAACCAAAATTCGGAGGGAGGTAGTAAACTGGGAAAAAATTTTTACAGCTAAGCTCGGGGATAAAGGCCTCATTTCTTTTTTTTTTTTTTTATTTAATTAACTTTTTACATTCATTTTCACAAATTTTTGGGTTCCAAATTTTCTCCCCTTTTATCCCCTCCCCCCACCCCAATATCCCAAGCAATCTAATTTTCCCTATCTCCAATCTGCCCTCTCTTCTGTCATCCCTCCCTTCTCTTGTCTCCATCTTCTCTTTTCTCCTGTAGGGCCAGATGACTTTCTATTCCTCATTAACTGTATGTCTTCTTTCCTAGTTGCAACAACAACACTAAACAGTTGTTCCTAAAACTTTGAGTTCCAAATTCTCCCCATCCCTCCCTCCCCACCCATTCCCTTTGGGAAGGCAGGCAATTCAATATAGGTCCTATCTGTGTAGTTTTGCAAATGACCTCCCTGATAGTCGTGTTGTGTAAGACTAACTGAATTACCATCCCTCCTAACCTGCCCCTCATTGTTTCTCTTCTGTCTTTTGATCCTATCCCTCCCCAAGTGTTGACTTCAAATTGCTCCCTCCTCCCTTTGCCCTCCCCTCCATCATCCCCCCCTTGCAATATCTCCTTCTCCCCCACTTTCTTATACTGTAAGATAGGTTTTCATACCAAAATGAGTGTGCATTTCACTCCTTCGTTTAGTCAAATGTGATGAGGGTAAACTTCTTGTTTTGTTTTCTTTCTCAGCTCTCCTCTTTTTCCCTCCACTAAAAAAATCTCCTACTTGCCTCTTAAATGACATATAGTTACCCCCTCTTTCCTCCCACTACATTTCTCTCTCACCATTTACCTTAATTTCTTTTAAGGTATGGTCCCATCCTATTCAGTTCACTCTGTGCTCTCTGTCTCTGTATGTGTGTGCATGTGTGTATGTGTGTGCATGCGTGTACATGTGTATGTGTGGTCCCACCAATTACCCATATACTGAAAAGTTTTAAGAGTTAGAAATATTGTCTTTCCCTGTATGAATGTATACAGTTCACTTCTGGTAAGTCCCTTAATACTTCTCTTTGCTGTTTCCTTTTTCATGCTTCTTCTCATTCTTGTGTTTGAAAGTCCAATTTTCTTTTCAGCTCTGGTCTTTTCATCAAGAATGATTGAAAGTCCTCTGTTTCATTGAAAGACCATATTTTCCCTTGAAGTATTATACTCAGTTTAGCTGGGTAGGTGATTCTTGGTTTGAGTCCTAGTTCCTTTGCCTTCTGGAATATCCTATTCCACACCCTTCGATCCCTTAATGTAGAAGCTGCTAGATCTTGAGTTATCCTGATTGTATTTCCACAATACTGGAATTGTTTCTTTCTAGCTGCTTGCAAGATTTTCTCTTTGAGCTGGGAGTTCTGGAATTTGGCCACAATGTTCCTAGCAGTTTCTCTTTTTGGATCTCTTTCAGGTGGTGATCGATGGATTCTTTCAATACTTATTTTGCCCTCTGGTTCTAGAATGTCAGGGCAGTTTTCCTTGATAATTTCATGGAAGATGATGTCTAGGCTCTTTTTTTGATCATGAGTTTCAGGTAGTCCCATAATTTTTAAATTGTCTCTCCTGGATCTATTTTCCAGGTCAGTTGTTTTTCCCATGAGATATTTCACATTCTCTTCGATTTTTTTGTTCTTTTGGTTTTGTTTAGTGATTTCTTGGTTTCTCGTAAAGTCATTAGACTCCATCTGCTCCATTCTAATTTTGAGAGAACTATTAAATTCAGTGAGCTTTTAAGCCTCTTTTTCCATTTGGTTAATTTTGCTTTTGAAAGCATTCTTCTCCTCATTGGCTTTTTGAACCTCTTTTGCCAATTGAGTGAGCCTATTTTTCAAGGTGTTAATTTCCTCAGCATTTTTTTGGGTCTCCTTTACCAAGGTATTGACCCGTTTTTCATACTTTTGTTGCATCTCTGACATTTCTCTTCCCAGTTTTTCCTCACCTGTCTAACTTGCTTTTCAAAATCCTTTTTGAGCTCTTCCAAGGCCTGAGCCCACCCGCCACCCCCCTGGGGTATCTGGGGTACTGAGGCCCCGCCCTCCACATCTTTCCCTGATGGCAAGAATATGTCCTCATCTTCGTCAGATCCGAAGGTCGGGATCATTTGCATTTGTTGGAAAAAACTCTCTATAGTCTTATTTTTCTTCCCTTTTCTAAGCATTTTCCCAGCCAGTTACTTGACTTCTGAGATTCCTTTCCACCCCCGCCTGGATCCGCCCAGCTAGTGCTTGGCCTCTGAGATTCAAATGTGCTTTGCGCAGCAAGCTTTAGTTCTGGCACTGGAGTGGGGGCAGGGCCGCCTCCCAGGCTCAGTTCCCTCAGGGGCTTTATGCAGAGGTCTTCAGTAATAGAGCGGGGTGGGGGCAGGGCCGTCTCCCAGGCTCAGCTCCGTCAGGTTTTATGCAGAAACCTTCCGTAATGAAGATCCTGCCTGCTGCTGGGGGATTCCTGAGTCCTGGGCCACTGTCGCCTCAGCCGCCGCCCACGTCTCCGCCGCTTCCTGCCCCCGTCTCTGCCGCCTCGGCTTCCTCCTGAGGGGGCCCGAGTCACGGAGACGCCCTGCTCCCCCTCTCATCCAGCCCAGCCTTCTTTCTCACTGACCTGTAGCTTCTCTGGGCGGAGGGACTTTCCCGGCTGCCAGAGCTTCCGTCTCTGAAGCCTGCTCATGTCAGCTTCTCTGGGGCCGCGGCCAGGGCAGCGCTGGGGGTGGGGTCCGCTTTCCGGGGCGCGACGGACCCTGGGGACAGGTCTCCAGGGCTCCCTGGAACGGAAATCTCTTGCACTCCGTTTCTGCACACCTTGTATTGACCCAGAAGTTATGGGGGTCTCTTTTTACATTAATTCTATGGGCTTTGGTTTCAGAGCTCGTAAACGTGCGTCCTTCTACTCTGCCATCTTGGCTCCGCCCCCCCTCATTTCTAGAATATATAGAGAACTGACTCAAATATATAACCATCCAAGTCATTCCCCAATTGATAAATGGTCAAAGGATATGAAAATGAGCAATTTTCAGGGGAAGAAATCAAAGATATCTATAATCATATGAAAAAGTGCTCTAAATCACTATTGATTAGAGAGATGCAAATCAAAACAACTCTGAGGTACCACATTACACCTGTAAGATTGGCAAACATGACAGAACAAGGAAATGATAAATGCTGGAGAGGATGTGGGAGAGTTGGAACACTAATTCATTGTTGGTGGAGCTGTGAGATCATCCAACCCTTTTGGAGAACTGTTTGGAACTATGCCGAAAGGGCTACAAAAATGTGCATACCCTTTGACCCAGAAATATCGCTACTAGGACTGCATCCCCAAGAGATTATAAAAACGGGAAAGGGTCCCACGTGTACAACAATATTTATAGCAACACTCTTTGTGGTAGCCAAAAACTGCAAGTCAAGGCGATGCCCATCAATTGGGGAATGGCTGAATAAATTATGGTATATGAATGTAATGGAGTACTATTGTGCCATAAGAAATGATGAACAAGAAGACTTCAGGGAGGCCTGGAAGGACTTATATGATCTGATGCTGAGCGAAAGGAGCAGAACCAGGAGAACTTTGTGCACAGCAACGACCACAGTGTGTGAGAGTTTTTTCTGGTAGACTTGGAACTTTGTAATAACACAAGAACTTACTGAGAAAAAAAAAATCCTAATGTCGGTCTTCTAAGGCAAAATGCCTTCCACACTCAGAGAAAGAAATGTGGAAGTCATTTGCAGAATGTAGCAGATCATGTTTGTGTGTGGGTGGGTTTCAGTGTATTATGTGTTGATTTGTTACATGATTTCTTCCATTTATTTTAGTTCGACTACGTAGCATGAATATAGTGAAAATGTGCTCAATAGGAAAGTATATGTAGAACCTAAACAGAATTGTATGCTGTCATGGGGAGGGAGGGGGGTATTGGGGGAAGGGTGGGGGGGATAAAATCTTAACTTTAAGGAAATGATTGTAAAACATTAAAAAAAATAAAATATATATATATAAAAAAAAAAAGAAAATGAAGGATGAGTAGATCAAGCTGCTTGAGTGGGGACCCAGATATCTGTGTAACCCAGCTCATCCTCTCCCTGTCTCCCTCTCCCCTTTCTTTGGGGTTTTGGGGTTTACTGGCTAGCTGTCTTTCCTTCCTTCCTTCCTTCCTTCCTTCCTTCCTTCCTTCCTTCCTTCCTTCCTTCCTTCCTTCCTTCCTTCCTTCCTTCCTTCCTTCCTTCCTTCCTTTCTTCCATCCTTCTTCCTTCCTTTTCTCAAAACCTTAAACCCAGTGCAATCTGAAGCCCATGGGCTGGACAACAATAGTTCCCTGCCCAAGTTCCACTTAATGGCTGGCTTAGATTGATTATCACTAGTAACAGTTTCTGTTGATTATGTTATTTTTTTTCTTTTTTTTCATTAAAAGGGCCATTCCCTGACTACTTCTTAAAGAGACCTATTCACTCAATGGGTATTAGTTACCACACCCTAAATGAGTACCTGAAAAGGCCAGTTTAAAAGCCTAAGGTCTCCCATTGCATTCTGTGTCATCTCCAGTCATCCTGATGAATATCTGGTCAATGGACTCAGATGGCTCTGGAGGAGAAGTGAGGCTGGTGACCTGCACAGCCCTCCCTCACTCAAAACAAAGTCAAGTGCAAGTCATGTCATCATTTCTCTGATGTCATGGTCTTCTTTGAAAACAAAAGACAGATTCATTAACCACTCCATAATCCCACCTTGAATCATCAGTTAGCATATTTGGCACATGTTTTACTATAGAATATAATAAACTATAGAATATAGTAAACTATAGAATATATAAACTTTACCTGTCTCCCTTTTCAAATCGCAGCTTTTCTAAGAACTCTTGCCTGCTGAAAAGCTCAACGATACATCTTTACCACCTTGATGTCAAGAATGCTTGAGTCTGTGAATTCATTCTGGACAGCCCAATCCTTTACTCTGGTCTTTGAGGGGGTCCCAGAATCCATTCTCCCCTCTTTCCAACCCTCATCAGTAACACGAAGAGGGAAATCCAGACATGTCTTTGTCCCCTTTCTGCTTTGTTTCAGCTGGGTGCAACTGGTACCTAAGCTTCTAAGAGTATCTTAGTTCTACTAAGTTATTCTACTAAAGACTGCATCTGCAACTGACTGATCCAATGTTATTTCTCATAAATACCTATGGTTTATCCTGGTTTTGTATTTCCTTGTGTCTTTTTGTTCATGGCAGGAAAATGCAGGACAGCTGTGGGAGTCATAGAAGAGACGGTGACCTTTCTTAACACAGGGATGGGATCTTTTCAAAGGATCTCAAAGTTGGAAAAGATGTCAGAAACCATCTAGTTCAACCTGTGCCTGAGGAAAAAATTCCACTGTAATATGTCTGAAAAATGGTATCCAATTTGTTGCTCAAAGACCTCTAGCACATGTGAGGTCCAAAGGGCAAGATCATCACTAACATCGAGAATCAGCAAAGACTTTCTAGAAAAGACCATATTTGAAATGGGTTTACCTAGAAATAGACATTCAACAAGAAAATTGTGGGATGGATGAGTTGGGATGGATTTCAATGTTGATAATTTAGGGTATAGTGTTGTTAAAAGGAAAATTCTTTGTTTCAGCTTTTGCTCTGATTAATGAGGAAAAACTCCGGACAAAGAGAATTAAAAGGAGATTATTAAAAGTATGTCAAGGTAATACACTGATGGGCTGATCACTGGAAAGCAACAAAGAATTCAAAGTAGAGGCAGCTTTTATTGATAAATTTTGTAATGAGATAAAGATTATTTGGATAGGTCCATGTGAGTAAAAGGGATGGCACATTGCATCTCAGCACCTCCCCAAGGTAACAGGTACAGGGTTACATGATGTTTAACGAGTACAAACAGGTAGAAAAGGGATGGAGAACCTTCAGCCTGGAGGCCACATGTGGCCTTCTAGGTCCTTGGGTTCAGCCTTTTGACGGAGTACAAGTTTTTCAGAACTAATCCTTTTTTAAAGAGAATTTTGTTCTGTGAAGTCTGGATTCAGTCAAAAGGTTTTACTTAAGGACCTAGAAGGCCACACATGGCCTCTAAGCCACAGGTTCCCCACTGCTGAGGTAGAGGATGGCTTGGTATGGGATAGATAGCAGGTAATACAAAGCTGCAGGCTAGATGACATGAATCAGTATAATTTTCAAGAGTGTGTTCAAACAGGAAGAATGTAGAGCACACACAAAAAATAGTTCTGATATTTCTATTTGGATGGAATTCAGTGTGTAGAGAAGAGGCAACAATCCTTTCAAAGGATTCTTAAAGTTAAAATGCTTTTTGTAACAATACTTGTTCAGTTGTGTCTGACCCTTTGTGACCCCATTTGGGGCTTTCATGACAGTGATACTGGAGCTGTTTGTCATTTCCTTCTCCAGCTCATTTAACAAATGAGGAAACTGAGGCAAACAGGGTTAAATGACATGCCCAGGGTCACACAATTCAATAAGTGTCCAAGGCCAGATCTGAACTCAAGTCAGTCTTCCTGACTTTTGGTCCAGCATTCTATCCCTTGGCCTCTTAGCTGCCCATAATAATACTAAAATGTTCCAACTTAGACTATGGTAAACATCAATAGAAATAATCCACATAAACAAAAGTCTTTGAGGGTGAAGGGAGGAGGGTTCCTTAAATAATTTTTTTAAGAGTGTAGAGAGGATCTGATAGGGTGTTAGGGCACATGTGCTTGTACCCCAATTCTAAAATCACATTTCTCTCTAAAAATAACATTTCTCCGTAGCCTCAAAACACTATCCCAGGCGATTTCTCCCAAGGACACAGCTTGCCTCAGCAAAACTTTTTTCTCTTTTCCTGATACAGTAGCCAGCTACACCTATAGAATTTATTAGTCTGAATTAGCCAGTCTGTACTGGCTGAACGGGCTGTGTACTGGATCATTACTGACATTTACTACTCACTGACCAATCCTATGTATCTTAGACTTAGACATATGTATACTCCCTTACCTTTATCTTGTCCAGCAAAACATTGAAGACATTTCAGGCCTAAAACCACACCTCCATGTAGCCCCGTGTTGGGCTATTTCCTGGTGAACTCTGGGTAAAATACCTGCACACTAGATACTGAAAGTACATGTTCCTTTAAGAACTGACGACCCCTTAACCACTCCCTAATTCCACCCTGAATCACCTAGTTACTATATTTGGTACGTATTTTATTATAGCTTGTCCTATATAAACTTTACCTGTACCCCATTCAAATCGCAAGTTCCCTAAGAATTCTTGCCCACTGAAAAGTGCAATAAATCTTAACCGCCTTGACCTCAACAATGCCCATGAATTCGTTCCCAGATGGCCCATGCAGAGAACTCCAGTCTTGGAGTTCCTGTACCTCTATTTCTCCAGCCATCATCAGATCCTAAGACCAAAAAGTTTAAGAACCACTAGCATGAAAGGAATTGGTAAGAAATGTCTTGAAATGAAGGACAACTTGTGGAGAGTTCTAAATCCTAGACAATGGAGTTTCAGCTTGACTCATTATGGCGGGGACAGGATCTTTAAAGGCATTTGAGGAGAGGAATTCCATTGTTATTTGGGGATCCAAGGTTTCATTGTATTAGGGAACTCTTGGTGAGCAAACTCCCTCTACCAGTGCATATCAAAAGGTATTCTACAATTTATCTTCTTAGAGAGATACCTGAAAGGTTCAACACTATTATTGTTCTTATATTATAAGTCATAGGGGGAGGAGCCAAGATGGCGGAGTAGAAAGACTCACATATGCTAGCTCCGAATCCACAGCCCATAAATTTTCTGTAAAAAGAACTCCCCACAAATTCTGGAGCAGCACAAGGCGCGCAGCAATGCAGTGGAAGAGATTTTCCTTCCAGACACCCTGAAAAACTGGCACCTAAGGTCCGTCGCACACCGGACAGTGGAGCCCACCCCTGACCACATGGCCCCGAGAGGAGCAGATCAGAGCAGGTTTCAGGGATGGAACCTCCGGCGGAGGTGAAAGTCCTTCCGCCCACAGGCGCTACAGGTCAGTGAGAGAGACTTCTGGGCTGGCCGAGAGGGAAGCGGTGTCTCCGCGACTCGGACCCCCTTGGGAGGCAGTGGCTGAGGCAGCAGTAGAGGCAGCAGTGGCCCAGAACTCCAGGAGCAGGAATGAACTCCGCTCCATTACTGAAGATCTCTGCATAAACCCCCTGCTACAAATTGTTTTGTGAAGGAGAAATGTATTAGGGCATGTGAAGATTGTGTTCATTTGGACACTTCTCTAAGCTAGAAATACTTGGATTTAGATTCGTATTAAATTAAGAAAAATGAATAAATCTGGCAGCCTTGGGCTTAAAACAGAGTTTAGTATTTGCACAAACATTTTTCATCAATTAGGTATTATTGTTAACAATTTTGTGAATAAGTAATATGTCTCTTCATGACAGATATAATTAACCATAGATGGGAGAAGAGAAAGAGTGGAGGAGAAAAGATCCATTAGAAGACACTGAGGCACCCAGAGATGAGGGACTGATCATACTATGGATGTACTGATCATGCATAGAAAAGTCTCCAATGTGGAGATATTTTTCATCTTCTTTTTGAGTAACTTTGAAAAGTAGAACCTGTCCATTTTATTAAGTGTGTTATTGAAGGACTGCAGGATTCTGTGCCTTCTGCATTGTCTGAGAAACTTATGGAATGAGAGAATTACCTGTTCTTCCCTCTAACTCCACTACAATTTTCTCCCCACCTTCAAATATGTCAAGCAGTGACCAGGAAGGCAGTAACTATTTAACAAATGCTCTATTAGTGAACCCTTCACACTTGGCACTGCCAGTGACTCAAAACACATATGCCTTTGGGGCTAATAATTGCTCAATCAAAGATTTGTTTCATTTTCCTCAGTGATTTTAATAAAAAAAATTTTCTGTAGCATTAAAATAGAGTCCTTGTTAACGGAGAAATGGTTTCAGTGAGCTTGAGGGTACCATGTCCATTAGAAGAAGGAAATAAACATTTATATGGCAACTTTATGTGACAGGAGCTTTTTTTTAAGGCAAGTTTAGGTTTCACTTTTTTTGCTTGGTGATAGCAAAAAGGAGGGACAATGAAATAAGGTATTAGGATTAAACTGAACTTTAAGTAACTTTAAGTAATTCTAGCTTGCAAGTACAAGCCCCACTTCCTGAGAAGGAGGGCTTAACATGCTGGGGCAAAGGCAGGTCTTATATACACAAAAAATCACAAGTGGGCTGGACCACAATATAAATCATTTTTAGCAGTTCCCATGGTAGGCTCATGTATGGACAATGCAGGTGTTCCTGGGTCCTGTGGGAATAGTTGACAAGTAGTTGATTGTCTTAAGTCTTAAAGGTTGGTGAATCTTGTGATTATCCAGTAGGGTGTAGAAACAGAGTGAGCATAATGGGAACAGGAATACAGTATCTGTTCCATTACATAAGTAGCAGAATTTAGGCATTGTTAGCATGTCAGGATATTTTGATAGATGGCTTTAGGCTGCAGCACATTGACTTTCAGGTTCCTGGGAAGTAGGGGGAAGCTCCAACAAACCTAATCAGTTATTAATATGAAAAGCATAAATTCCTCACTGAACACCTGGTACTTGGTCAGAACAATACACTTAGCCAAAGGATGAGAACATCCAGAATGCAAAGGATTGTTGTTATGCCAGGCTCAGGGCAGAACCTGTGTTAAATGAATTATTACTTGAATTATGGAAACTTGTTCAATTTTGATGTAAAATACTCCTTGTTCAAGGCTGTTATAAATTTAGACTTCAAAATTATTTGTGTGGAGAGATGTCCAAGGACATCTGCCACTTTGAACATTTCCCGATCTAGGCAAAAATGTTAGATTTAGAATGATCATAAATTAACATAAATTGTTTCTGACAGGCTTATGCCCACAATAAGAAGTATATTTTTCTACCACATACTATTTCTCATCAATATGAGATGAGCCAAGGGGCATAGTGTTATATCATCATTCCCCAGACTCATAAATTTAGAAAATGCAAGTCAGAGAAAAAATCCAAATGAAGCAAGTTCAGAAGAATTCATTCCAGGCAGAATGAACTCTCTCTCTTCCCCCCCACCCCCATACCCTGACATTTCAAGGTTCCCAGCAACCCCAAACCACATTAGAGAGATGAAGACGACATTGTAATTAAAGCACAGTTTATGTTTTTCTAGACACTTCCTTTTGATTATGAACTAAAAGTCAACTAAACTATGACAATATAAACAAAAATTGTCAGCTGGTCTTACAAGTTACTCAATTTCTTTATGTTTTTGTATGGTGCATTCCTCCTCCTCTCAACTGAAAGTCAAAGTGAGGGAAATGGCACTCATTCCTTTGCTCAATAAGCAAAAACTCTAGACAATTGAGACCATATATAGGGTAGCCTAAAGCCTGATAGGCTTATTACTGGCCGTATAAACATAATAAAGGTTATTGCCTGGGAAAACATGCTTGTAGCAAGTTTCTCAGACAAAGGTCTCAATTCCAATATCTATAAGGAATTGATTCAAATTCATAAGATTAAGAACTAATAAAGGGTCAGAAATATTTTTTTAAATAAATTTATTTATTTAACTTTCTACATTCATTTTCACAAAATTTTGGGTTCCAAATTTTCTCCCCATTTGTCCCCTCCCCCCACCCCAATACACCAAGCTTTCTAATTTTCCCTATCACCAATCTTCCCTCTCTTCTATCATCCCTCCCTTCCCTTGACCCCATCTTCTCTTTTGTCCTGTAGGGCCAGATAACTTTCTATTCCCCATTAACTGGATTTCTTATTTCCTAGTAGCAAGAACAACACTCAACTGTTGTTCCTAAAACTTTGAGTTCCAAATTCTCCCCATCCCTCCCTCCCCACCCATTCCCTTTGGGAAGGCAGGCAATTCAATATGGGCCATATTTGTGTAGTGCTGCAAATGACTTCCACAATAGTCATGTTGTGTAAGACTAACTATATTTCCCTCCATCCTGTCCTGCCCCCCATTGTTTCTATTCTCTCTTTTGATCCTGTCCCTCCCCAAGAGTGTTGACTTCAAATTGCTCCCTCCTCCCATTGCCCTCCCTCCCATCATCCCCCCCACCCTGCTTATCTCCTTCTCCCCCACTTTCCTGTACTGTAAGATAGGTTTTCATACCAAAATGAGTGTGCATTTTACTCCTTCCTGTAGTTGAATGTGATGAGGGTAAACTTCATGTTTTTTTCTCAGCTCTCCTCTTTTTCCCTTCACTAAAAAGTCTCCTGCTTGCCTCTTAAATGACATATAATTTACCCCATTCCATTTCGCCCTCTTTCCTCCCCCTACCTTTCTCTCTCACCATTACCTTAATTTATTTTAAGATATGGTCCCATCCTATGCAATTTACTCTGTGCTCTTTGTCTCTGTGTGTGCATGCATGTGTGTATGTGTGTGTGCATGCATGCGTGTACATGTGTGTGTGTGATCCCACCAACTACCCAGATACTGAAAAGTTTTAAGAGTTACAAATATTGTCTTTCCATGTAGGAATGTAAACAGTTCACTTTTGGTAAGTCTCTTATGACTTCTCTTTGCTGTTTACTTTTTCATGCTTCTTCTCATTCTTGTGTTTGAAAGTCAAATTTTCTTTTCAGCTCTGGTCTTTTCATCAAGAATGCTTGAAAGTCCTCTGTTTCATTGAAAGACCATATTTCCCCCTGAAGTATTATACTCAGTTTTGCTGGGTAGGTGATTCTTGGTTTTAGTCCTAGTTCCTTTGACTTCTGGAATATCCTATTCCACACCCTTTGATCCCTTAATGTAGAAGCTGCTAGATCTTGTGTTATCCTGATTGTATTTCCACAATGCTGGAATTGTTTCTTTCTAGTTGCTTGCAATATTTTCTCCTTGACCTGGGAATTCTGGAATTTGGCCACAATGTTCCTAGGAGTTTCTCTTTTTGGATCTCTTTCAGGCGGTGATCGATGGATTCCTTCAATACTTATTTTGCCCTCTGGTTCTAGAATCTCAGGGCAGTTTTCCTTGACAATTTCATGAAAAATGATGTCTAGGCTCTTTTTTTGATCATGGCTTTCAGGTAGTCCCATAATTTTTAAATTGTCTCTCCTGGATCTATTTTCCAGGTCAGTTGTTTTTCCAATGAGATATTTCACATTCTCTTCCATTTTTTCATTCTTTTGGTTTTGTTTTGTGATTTCTTGGTTTCTCAGAAAGTCATTAGCCTCCATCTGTTGCATTCTAATCTTGAGAGAACTATTATCTTCAGTGAGCTTGTGAACCTCTTTTTCCATTTGGCTAATTCTGCTTTTGAAAGCATTCTTCTCCTCATTGGCTTTTGGAACCTCTTTTGCCAATTGAGTGAGCCTATTTTTCAAGGTGTTATTTTCTTCAGCATTTTTTGGGGTCTCCTTTAGCAAGGTATTGACCCGTTTTTCATGCTTTTCTTGCATCTCTCTCATTTCTCTTCCCAGTTTTTCCTCCACCTGTCTAACTTGATTTTCAAAATCCTTTTTGAGCTCTTCCATGGCCTGAGTCCATTGGATATCTATTTTGGATGTTTGGGATACAGAGGCCTTGACTTTTATGTCTTTACCTGATGGTAAGCATTGTTCTTCCTCATCAGAAAGGAAAGGAGAAAACATCTGTTCACCAAGAAAGTAACCTTCTATGGTCTTATTTTTTTTCCCTTTTCTGGGCATTTTCCCATCCAGTTATTTGACTTCTGAGATTCCTCTCCACCCCTGCCTCACTAGTGTTTGGCGTCTGAGATTCAAATGCTGCTCCCCAGCCTCAGGGCTTTCAGCGGGGGGCAGGGCTGCTATTCAGTGGGATTAAGTTCAGTTTCTCAGGTGGGGGCAGGGCCACCTCCCAGCCTCAGTGCCCTCAGGGGGTTTATGCGGAGATCTTCAATAATGGATCTGAGGTCCTGCCTGCTTTGGTAGCCTGGGTCTGCTGCTTCCTCCTGAGGGGGCCTGAGTTGTGAAGACACTCTGCTCCCCTCTCGGCCAGCCCAGATAGGGTCTCTCACTGCCCTGTGTGCCTGTGGGCTGAGGGTCCTTCACGGCCGCCAGAAATTCCATCCCTGAAGCCTGCTTGGATCTGCTCCTCTCAGTGCTGCATGGCCGGGGCAGGGCTGGGCTCCACTTCGGGTCTGGTGTGTGAGGAACCTTTGGGGACAGCTTTTCAGGGCTCTCTGGAACAGAAATCTCCTCCACTCCATTGCTACACAGCTTCTACTGCTCCAGAACCCGTTGGGAGTTCTTTTTATAGGCAATTTATGGGCTGTGGGTTCGGAGCTAGAGTATGTGAATCTTTCTACTCCGCCATCTTGGCTCCTTCCCAAAATGGTCAGAAAATTAACAAGATGTTCTCAAGGGAAGACATCCAAACAATGTATAACCATGTGAAAAAATGCTCCAAATCACTAATAATTAGAGGGATGCAAATTAAGCAACTATGAGGTTTCATCTCACACCCATCACATTGGCAAAATTGACAAAAAGAAAATTACAAATGTTGGAGGGCTTTTGGGAAAACACATTGTTGGTGGAAACATGAACTGGTCCAATGTTTCTGGAAAAATATCTAGAACTATTCCAGAAAAGTTACTAAACAGTAGACAACCTTTGACCCAGAATATGGCTATACCCCAAAAAGATCAAAGAGGGAAAAGTTTACAGGAAAATATTTATAGCAGTTCTTTTTGTAGTGGCAAAGAGCTGAAAACTAAGGAGGTATCAATCAATTAGGAAATGGCTGAACAAATTATGATATATGAATGTATTGCGCTATAAGAAATGAAGAGTTTCTGAGAGACTTAAGAAGTTTATATGAACTAACACAGAGTGACTGAGCCAAACTACAAAAGCAAAATATAGTTAACATCAAAATTGTAAAAATGGGGAGCCAAGATGGTGGTGTAAAAGCGATGACTTGCTAGAACTTTCCCCTCAAAACCCTCCAAATACCTGTAAAAAATGACTCTAAATAAATTTTAGAGCTGCAGAAATCACAAAATGACAGAGTGAAACAAATCTCCAGGCCAAGATAGCCTAGAAGTGTTGATAGAAGTGTCTATCATACTGGTCTGGGAGCAGAGTGGAGCACAGTCCAGTACAGTCTGCACAAGAACAGACAGGATTGGAGCTGGCCTCTAGGGACCAAATCGTGGACAAGTGTGGCATTTTCCAGACTTCTCAACCCACAAATGCCAGACAGCATAGACGGTCAGTGGGAAAACTCTGTGGGACCTGGTCTGGTTGGTACATGGTGGGAACTAAGAGTTGCCCTGTAGGTGTGAGTGGCATACCCAATAATCTTGAACTCCTTCCTACTCCTCACCCTCCTAATGAGTTTCTTAGTTTAACTACAGAGTTATTCTCCCACTTGCAGAGGCCAAGTGTACTTGAGATATCAGGGAGGGAGAGGAAAAGGATTAGTGTTATTGTTGTCAGCACAGATGAAATGATTCCAAGAGGTAGAGAAAAGGAAATTTCTCTGGAGGAAATTAAAGATGGCTATGACAAGGCCAAAGCATAGCAAGGCACATATAATTCCACCCCTTGAGGGGAACAGGGCCTTTCTACACAGTAGCTTGAGGTCCTCCAAGGGGTCATAGGTATATTCCAAAGTCTCCGAGCACAAGTTGAGCAAGTTCAACACACTGGTCAAAGGGTTTCTCCTAGCTTATTGCCAGTAGAAACAGACTTTATCAGAGACAAGAAGACATTCTTCCCCAGGTGTGGGGCCTGGTGTAAACTAAAAAGAAGCTTCCACTGGCTTTCCTCTGAGTTAAGAAGTTGGCTTGAGGGTGTCTGAAACCACCCAGAGGGAGAGAAAGAGTATTCCCTTTCTTTAGCAAGGGCCTGTTCTTGCAGGCTGTAGGAAGGTATGAAGGAATCAGGGAGTTGTGGGAGTAAAGGAATCAATATAGTTAGCTGGTGGGCAGCATTCTTTGCTGCAGTGTCTGCCAGGCAATTTCCTATGACCTGATCTGCTTCCCCTTTCTGGTAGCCTTTGAAAAATATAACAGCTATCTCAGTCAGACAGTTTCTGAACAGCTTGGAGGAGATGTAAGATCTCCTGTGCATGTTTGATAGTTTTTGCTTTCAGATATTCCCTTTCTTTCCAGATTGTTCCATGGGCATGGAACATGGAAGGCATACTCTGAGTCAGCAAAAATATTTACTCTTTTATTTTCCCCTAGCTCTTGGGCTCTGGTGAGTGCTATTAATTTTGCCTTCTTGGCAGAGGTCCCAGAGGGCAGGGGTTTGGCCTCTATGGTGTGGTGGAGGTTGACTATTGCATACCCCCCCTCTCCTTACCCCTTGTTCAGTAAACCTAGATTTTGTACCTTCTACCTGGTACCTCTCTGCCTCCAGGTTAGAAAGAGGAAGATCTTTGAGATCAGATAGACTGGTATAAACTGAGTCCAAGTTCTCCTCACAATCATGAACCAGTGTATCTGAGTGCTGACTTGGAGGAGGGTTGCTGGATTGAGTCAGTGGCTACTTGGAGAATTAAGTTGGGGTAGCTAAGAACAAGGTTTGCATAATGCCAATCAGATACCCTTGGTAGGTGATATGAATATGCATGTGTATTTCCAGGGTAAATTTGCAAAATATAAATAACTCTCCTCAAAGATGAAACCAAGATATTTCTTCAGCTACCATAAAGCCAAATCCACCATAGTAGCCTATCCTCTTCTACACACCCCTGCCATTTCTTTCCCTGGTTATAAACATCTCTCTAAATCTCTGAGTAGATTTCTGTAGCCTCAGCTCCCAGTTTTCACAAACTCCTATGCTTTTAGCCCATTCTCTCTCCAGAGAGGAATAAGGTAAATCTTCCCATCCCAGGATACCCATTTCCTTCCCTAGAGCCATTCTGTCTTCAAGTAGGAGGTTTTGTATTTTGTGATCCCATCCTCAGAGCTATTTGTAACACCAATGTGATACCCATAGCAGCCACTATGAATATGCATGAGTATTTCCAGGGTAAATTCTCAAAATATAGAATATAACTAACTTTTTCCCTCAAAGACAAAACCAAAATATTTATTCAGAAAGCTAAATCCACCATGGTAACAAAGAAGTTTATACACACCACCAATCCAGGGAGCACCGACATCCCCATGCCTTCTCTCCATTAAGCCTCCCCACAAACAAGGTCCCCTAGGCAAAATTCCTCCCTCTCTCACTCATACTAGCTGTTCTGCCTCAACTCTGCCTTGCTTTCTCCCAGCTGTGTTTCACTCTCACTTCCTGCTCTACCTGTTTGGCCAACTCCTCCCACTATGCCATGGGACTCAGGTTCTGTGTGACTCAGGCTCCATCACAGCAGTCAGCTGGGCCCCAGCTCAAAGCAGGTCATGTTGGCCTATTATTGGATGGGAAAGATCTTCCCATTCCAGTAACATTACAGCTTGATATTTAATAAGCCTGTTGCTAGTCAGCCACTGATGGCCTTATGCTTCCAGGATACTCTGAACCTGGTGGAGAGTGAGAACTTCCAGGGATTGGCCAAGTATAAGTTTAGAGTCTCCCTCAATTGGAATGTCCATTGCAGCCACTGCATGGAGACATGAAGGTCATTCAGCAGCCACAGAGTGTAATTGTTTTGAGAAGTAAGCAACTAGTCTGAGGTCAGATCCTAAGGACTGGGTTAGGACTCCCAAAGTCTGCCCTCTTCTTTCTTCAACAGAGTGAAAGGCTTGTCTTGATTGGGTACAGTTAATGCAGAAATGGTGGCCAATTTAGTTTTCAGAGTCTCAAAAGCCTTAGCCTGGTCAGGACCTCACTCTAGATGTAATAAGTCAGGGCCTTGAGTAGAGTCATACAGGGGGTTAGTAATAAGACCAAAATTAGGGATCCAGAGTCTACAAAATCCAGCCATGCCTAGAAAAGTGCAGGGTTGTGTTTTTGTGGCTGAAACAGCAATAAACAGGATTGCCCTTTTCCTCTCTGACCTTAAGTAGTGAGAGATGAGCATTAGCTCATAACCCAGAGACTTTGCAGTTTGATGTGCTGTTTGGACTTTGTTCATAGAGACCCTATGCCCAAGAAATAAAGCACTCCTGTGGCAGCAGCCAGAGAAGCTTCCCAAGTGGGGTAAAAAGTGAAAATATCATCCATATACTGAATTAAGCTACTATCTGATAGTTCCAGATCGTTTAAATCTTTTTCACAAGGCCTAGCCAGATAGATGGGGCTATCCTGAAAACTTTGGGGCAAAATCATCCATGTTAGTTGGCATGGTTTTAATTTCCCTAGGGATGTCAAAGGCAAAAATAAATTGTGAGTCTGTGATGAAAGGGTATACAGAAAAAGGCATCTTTGAAATCCAGAGTGGAAAATCATTGGGTTCCCCCAGGGGTCTGAGTGAGTACAGTGTATAGGTGAGGGACTATGGAGCGTATTGGAATAACAGCCCTGAGATCCTCAACCATTAGGTATTCTCCATTAGGTTTTGTTTTGTTTTGTTTTGTTTTGTTTTGTTTTTATGGGAAGGATAGGGAGTATTGCATGGGAACTGGCAAGTGGCAAGGATTTCAAACTCAAGGAATTTTTCAGTCAGTGGTTGCAGTCCCTTCCCAGCCTCAGGCTTAATTGGATATTGATGGATGAGGTGAATGATGTCTGAAGTGGCATAAGTAACTTGCCCAGGAACTCCCTGATCCCAAACAACTGGCTCAACTCGCTCTCACACTTCCGGGGGAACATGGGGAAGTCTTGTAAGCAGAGGCAAAAGGGAGATGAAAGGCTTAACTAGAGAAAATTGACTCCCCAATTTCACCATCAGATCCCTTACAAACAAGGGGGTGGGGCAAAAGGAGAGGATAAGGAAGGAGTTTTCAAGCAAAAGATCCTCAAACAGGCAGAGGAGGGGAGTATGTCTCTTGATAACCCTTAAGTTTCCCTTCAATGTCCATGACCCAGTGGGTAGAGGAATGGCCAGAGTATTGGGTTAACATGAAGAACATAGCTTCCATATCTATTAGTGGTACTTGTACTTGCAACACTGATTTTTGCCCAGGGCTCAGACAGAGAGATTATGAAGGAGGGAGTATGTCTGAGTCCCAGGCTTTCCCATCATTCTGAGTCTTGAGCAGACTGGAGGACAGGGCATTGGGAGACAGCTCCACCACTTTTCCAACCTTAAGGACAATCCTTCCTTCAATGTCCCTCCTGGTCAATCTTGGGCATGGTCCTGGGAGATTCCTCTGGAAGGGCCCTGGAGGGGCATTTACTGGGCCAATGGCCTTCCTTGTGGCATCAAAAGCAGGTTTCCTCACTGCCCAAGTTGCCAGGAGAATCATCAGGTTTTTCCCTTCTATAATAGCAGCTAAGAGTTGAGCTTGTTCTCTTTCCTTAGCCCTGGCTCTGCGTTCTTTCCCCTCTGCTGCAGCTAGATCTCTATTGTCAAAGACTCCAAAGGCCATCTCCATTAATTGCACCTGAGGTATTTGGGGTCTCATGGCCAATTTCTTCAGTTTCCTAGAAAAAGATCTGCAGCAGACTGACTAATGAAGTACTTCTCCCTCTGTAGAGGCAGGGTCTAAATTGGTGTACTTCCTGATAGCTTCCACCAGTTGGTCCTGGAAAAGGTCAGGATTTTCATTTGCTCCCTGAATGATCACAATTTTATAGTAATTGACTTGCTTTTGAATGCCATTTTTAAGCCTTCTTACAGGCAAATCACCATACAGATTCTCTTTCTCCCATATTCATTCTTTTGATAATCCCATCAGGGGTCATTGGTGGGGATGGCAGGCACTCCTGGAAGGTATCTGTTGGGGTCAGAACTAGTCACACTAAACTTCCCTAAACTTCTAGGCCTGTTCTTAGATTCTCCTTTTCTCCTCAGCGGTACAACAGGTGGAGAAGAGGATATGGAGATCTCCTCAGGAAAGCTCAAATTGAAGGGAGTCATCCCTAAAGCCCTCAGTAAACTTGGTGGGATCTTCAGAGCACCAACCCAGTTTCTCTTTAATCTGAGTAAGGTCGGATATTGACAATATGACATGCACTCTAATCATCCCACTGGACAAGGCAGCTGCTTCCCCTAGAGAAAAAAGCCCTGAAGGTGTAGTGGAATTGGGGACTTGGTAAGGAGGGAGACAGGAGGTCCCACTCACTCCTCGTGAGGGAGGAGCTAGGGGTGTGGGCCACTGGGGAGCTAGATTCCACTGCAAGGCCAGAGGATCTCATGGGTTAGAGGAAGGATCCTCATGCCAGGAACGATGAGGTTCATGGTAGGAATCAGTTGGCACTGGGACAGAGAGGGAGGGCAGGAGAAACAGAGCAGCAACAGGAAAGGGAAAAGGGCAGGAGCCACAAAAGATCGGGGCAGAGAAGAAAGGAAGGGGAATGGAAGCCAAGAGGAGAGAGGCTTAGGGGGAAAGGGTGGGGGAATCAGGGACTGGGAGGTGGGGAAGGGGGCTGCGTAGGTGACCTAGGGGCCAAAGCCCTGGGGCCACAAGAAGGGAATCATCTAACATACTATGCTGGTTCCCATTCCCCTTGTTTGGTGTGAATCTAGCTATGACCATTCTACAATTTTTCTGGATAGCAGAATCTTGTGAAAGAGCCATGAAGACCAGGATGTATGGAATTTCTGTCCATTTCCCTTCTTGGCGGTAAAATAAATCTAGCTGTAAGAGAATATTGTATTGCAAAGACCCCAAAACAGGCCATGTTTCTTGGTCCTCCAGGTGATAGAGAGGCAAAGCTGTGTCGCAAAAGAACGCAAGCCATTTCTTTTTGAGGCCTTGAAAGAAACCGAACTTTTTCCAATTTTTTAAAAGAATTGGAAAATTTGGCCAGAGGGAAATCTTTGGGAATTGAAAAAGATTGGCCCATTTTTACCTCTAAGCCTCAGGAAAACATAAAGCTCCTTCAGTTTCTCAATTCCTTTAACATCCTCAGAACTGAGAGAAATGGGTATATGTTTCCAGACAGAGAATCCTCTATGTAATGGAGGGTGGGCACAGGCCCAAGGACTCAAGCCGCTAGACCCAAATGGAGTCTGACAGCATCAGACTTGAAAAGCACCTCCAAACCTTCCTAGGTGACTGGAGAGTGATCCCAATTGCAAAGTGAGAAAAGGAGAGAGGCGGAGGTGGGGGAGGAGAGACAGAGAGAGACAGAGAGAGAGAGAGAGAGAAAGAGAGAGAGACAGAGACAGAGAGAGAGACAGAGAGAGAGACAGAGAGACAGAAGGAGAGAGAGAGAGAGAGGAGGCTTAACTACCTTCAGGTCTTGACTGAAGAAGCTCTTAAGGGAGTCAGGCAGTTCCCAGCAACATGGCCACTAAAGTATGATGTGATTTGGGGTTGCTGGGAACCCCAAAATGTAAGAGTAGCAGGGAGGCCTGCCTGGAATGAATTCATACATTCAAACCTTCCAGTCAAAGTGTCAAGGTTTATTGTAATGCCAATAGTGCAGGCAAGGTTCCTAATGAATCTACAAATAAGAGGGGGCAAGACTGATATTTATATACAAAAATGGGATGGGATTAAGGAGTCTTAAATAGCCGGGGTGGGCCAGATGCAATGTGAAAGGAGTATCAAGTGTCTGAGGTGAGCCAAGAGTAACTGTGAAAGGACGATCAAGTATCTAGGTGGGCTGAGATGGGCTGGATGCCTTGGGCAAGACACCAGTGATCTGAACTGCTGCAATGTGTGGGAAAATTCAGGTACTGGGCTGTTTTAAAAGACATGGCCTTTTCCTTTCAGGGATTCAGGCCCCATCCCTCCATCACCTCTACTAACTAAAATCGTTGTTCAATGCCTCACCATGGCATTGATCAAGACTATCATAACAGAACTCAAAGTTTTAGGAGGAGCAGCCATGCTGGAAAGATTTTCAAGTAGGGGCCCACAGATGACCTCTGCAAGTGTGTATTATTTCCCAAAGTATTGAAGAGAGAAGGATATGGGAGAGCTATTTCAGATGTGAATGAATTCACTTAGACCTTCTCTTTAGCCAAAGGGAGCTTTATTGACACAAAAGCAGTGGTCTAGCCCTGGAAGAAGGACTAGCAATTTACAGAGGGACAAGGGCTGGTTTTTCTAAGGACAGGGTAAGGGAGACCAGGGAATCTTATGATCTAGGATGGGGGAGGGGAAGCAAGGAATTCCATGGTCCAGGATAAGGGGGAAGTTTTAGGTATTCCAAGATAAGGGGAGACTTTAAGGTGCCAGGGAAAGAGCCACTCAACTGTTAGGGTGCCTTTGTATCGAGATTTTAGGGAGGCTTTAGGGGATGAACCAGGGAGAGGGCAGTTCAACCTTTAAGGTACCTTTTTATCCACATCATTTCCCCACTCAACCACTAGGTAGGAGAATTCTTCAGGGAAAAGGGGTGAAGGTCATTGTCTTCAGTAGCCGTTGCCTGCTGAACAGGGGTGAAGAGTCCACTTCAGGGGCCAGAATAGTTGAGGACAGAGGTGATCAGCATGGGTGCAGAATGTGGTTCCAACTGAGTCCAAAGTGGAGAGAGGCAAACCACTCGGGGTCATCAAGTTAAGGAGTTGGTATCCTAAAAGTTGCTGTGGGTGAGAAGACACAAAGCAGACCATGAGGTTCAACAAGCACAAACCAAGTAGAAGAGTGAGTAAAATGACCAATAACAGAGTCACAATAAGGGGAAAGAAGGGAAAGAAACCACGACCCCCAAGAGGAGCTAGGGGGAGATATCAGGCTAGAGTGGATGTCTTGCATCCAAGAAACTCCATTCCATGCAGGATCTTCAGGGAATATAGGGGGAGAGCCATGAGGAGTAAGCTAGTGTCCTGGACATGATGATGAGACACCCAGCAATGATGTACTCTGCCCCACTCCCCAAAGTTCCCTATTTGAATTAAGGCATTAGACTTTTAGTACTGGGGAAGCATAATTCCCATCACTTTTAATGATGTCAGAAAAAAGGAAAAACAAAGAAAGAAATCAACAGCCCCATGATATTCACTTTTGATGTACAGGATTTTCTGATCTTATTATTTTCTCAAAAGTTTTCAATTTGATTCCAATTCCTTTAGGAGAATCAGATGCTATTGAGGATCCAACTCTGCAGGTAGAAGATTTTTACCCTTAGGTTCAATAATTATATAAATGAATTTACATATAAGAGACTGACTTTAACTCCAGTTATCATAAAAGACTTGGGAAGAGCCATAACTAATTAATTCCAAACAGTGCGTATCAATAAGTTGCTTATAATAAAACATGTGTGGAACACACAGTATAAACAGGTATTATTTCCACAATAGCAACACACTTTGAATGAAGGTGACTTTTCCATTAATACAAAAATATTCCATCTTGCCTCCCTCTGAGGAAATTGCACTGAAATTCTTTTCCTTAAACTGAAAATGTTTCTGATCTAGTTTCAGCGATTAGTAGACTAGTAGGTAGGTCCCTCAATCAGTTGTACCAATACCCAATTATTCTAACATCATTTTAAAACATTTAAGGACCTTATTCCATACAGACATATATCTAGTAACAGGCAAATGAGTAGGCCCAGTACCCATTTACTAAGTTGTTTAAGGTATAAAAAGGAATATAATCTTAGACTGAATAGCTCAGATCTTAAATACACACTTTAATGTAGTAGCTCAGATATATCCCAGCCTTAGTCTATGGGATAATGATTCAGCATTGTGTTTGTACTTTTGTTTTACAAATTTCTTTTACTTTTGTCTAATTATTTCTATATTCAGAAGGAATGTCCTATTCCAGAGATTTAATCTTTCACATGACTATGCAAGAGTACTAATTTACCCAACTGGGGTAAAAAATAACCACCCATTCAGATTGACCTCTTGCCTTAATTACAAAAATTTGGCGTAAAAAGGAAGAGCAAGTACATGACTAGATAAAACACCAGTTTTGCAAACATGTGGTATCAATTTCATGCCAGACTCAGGTGGGAAATACTCCTTTTCAAAGGAACACAATGAGGAAACTGAGCCAGGAGGATCCCATTCTAGGCAGAGGCTAAGATTATCCCCTCAGCTTTTCTAGAAGAAGATATCCACCTGTAACAGTCATATTTTCTCTGAGTAGCTTGTGGCATTTCTCTCAAATGGTGGATTATTGATTATTGACTATTGATGGATTTTATATCCATCAGATAACTCAAAACATAGTTATAGTCCTAAAAACTTTTACTTCAGATGGCAAATTTCACTAATCAAAAATTTACTAGGATTCACATATCAAATTTTAAATTGTCCCTGCACAAAAGTCAATTACTAGAGATCATTCAAATTCTCACCAAAACAAGTTCTTTCTTTAGGAACTCCATGACTCAAACAAGTTCCTTGGAGCTGCTGAAGCTGTACTTCTTGACTAGCCCTGAGGACTGCTCCTTTCCACACATACATACACAGTATACCAACTTTAGATTTTAACATTAAAAATATAACCAGAAAACTTACAGTTTTCATATGTGATAACCAAATTGTTTTAGCTGTAAATTCAAACAATAAACTTCAGATGATATCAATTGCATTTCCAGATCATATAAAAATTATTGACAGAAGGGTGGACTGTCTTACCAAGTATAGACAGCGACTAGCTGGCTTCTTTATTTTGACCCATCCCTCTTCACCCTCTCCCCAGGGCTGTGGCTCTGTGCTAAACCTAGACACTTCCAGGGCGTAGCTGCTGCCCCTTTCCCCTCCTTTATTCTTCCAAATTATACAACATAAGAAAATTCAGAAATAGAACCCTACCACAAGCATGTATTTAAAACCTGAAACAGAACCAATTAATTACCAGTCACATGACTGTAACTTAGTTGAATGAGCAAATCAAATCTGGATTCATAATCACTAGTGGTAACATTTTACTTTCTAAGGTCCAGTACTTTTAGCACTTTAAAAGAAAAGATTATTATCCATAAATGCACTTTTTTTGCTAATCTAGGGGCAACTCTCAGGGAAGTCCTGCTGAGACCATCTGCAGGGATTTAGGGGCCAGCAGTCCATGAGGGATATAGGCATGGGCATGGGGACAGGGAGTATTGAGGTGAAGAGGAAAGGGAGCATGCGCACTTTTCCCAATTCCCTAGCGACAAGATACTTGAGAGAAGTGGACTTACCCTTCCAGATAGGGCTTTGGAAGGTACACCCAAGTCCATGGCCTCCAACTGCTGAACCCAGAGCCTGGGAATGTCAGGATAAGTGTGAAACAGCCTTGTAATTGTCTGTTCTAATGAAACCTGAAAGGTCAGGCCCAAAAGGTACCTCCAAGACTTCCCAAATGATTGGAGAATGACCCCAGTTGCAGGGAGAGAAAAGGTTAGGGAGAGAGGGGAGTCTTACATACCTTCCAGGACCCCTAGGTGGTGCAATGGTTGGAGCACCATTATAGGCGTCAGGAGGACCTGAGTTCAAATCTCAACTCAGACACTTGACACTCACTAGCTGTATGACCTTGGGCAAGTCACTTAACCCCAATTGCCTCATCCTGGGTCATCTCCCAGTCATCCTGAGGAATATTTGGTAACTGGATTCAGATGGCTCTGAAGGAGAAGTGAGGCTGGTGACCTGCACAGCCCTCCCTCACTCAAAACAAAGTCAAGTGCAAGTCATGTCATTATTTATCTGATGGTATGGTCCTCCTCGGCAACAAAGGATGAACACACATACATACCTTCCAATCTTGTCTGGAGAGGAGCTGTAGTTCCTTGTCTCTTTTATGTTTGAGACTTGTCAGACTAGAAAACGCATATCCCTCAGGGAGGGAAACAAAAGGATATGGAGAGAGGGCGGGGCTTACATTTAGGAGTTTTTCCAGGCTCAGAGGCTCACCCAATCCACTTCCCCAAATGTCCCCCAGGGGAGGGGAACAACACAGGGCACAGAGACCCTGAAACTGGAGGTGCAGGGATCCCCAAAGAAAACCAGGTGCAGAGGCCCACCTCCCCACCTTCCCCAATGTCCCATGGCGGAGGGCAAGGAACAATACAGGGTGAACCAAGGTACAAAGGAACAACAATGTAAAAAGTCTGCTCAAGCAGTGCCTTTTAGAAATCCCCTTCACAAATTACTTTTCTAGGTTATATTGAGGTCAGGCTGTGTTACAATGGAATACTAGCTGATTGTCCTTAAGATCTCCTCCCTGAATTCCCCTCCCAGCAGCCTCCAAGGAGCCTATTGCCACTTTTCCCAGCATACCAGGAAGAGGGGAGGAAAAAAATGTGAACGACTCTACACAAGGGCGTACCCTTATATGAGGGTCCACAGTCCGATTGACCACTCACAAGTCACAGGAGGAGCAGAAAGGTCTGGGGAAGAGAATAAAGGAAAACTCACTTACCTCCTGTCCCAGTGGTTAGGAGAAGATCATCAAAGTCTAATTAGTATTTGGACTCCTGGGTTTTGGTACCATAATGTTGAAGAGAGAGAAGTATGGTAGAGCTGATTCAGATGTGAATGAATTTGCTTAGACTTCCTCTTCAGCCAAAGGGAGCTTTATTGAAGCAAAAGCAGCAGATTTGCCCTGGAAGTAGGGCTAGCAATTTACAGATGGACAGAGCTTGTTTTTTATCAGGACAGGGTAAGGAAGACAAGAGAATCCTATGACCCAGGATGGGGGAGGGGAGATAAAGGGATTGCAATTGACTGTGGCTGAGAGAGTACCCATTTTGATGAGATCATGAATCTTTAAAACATTAAAGGCAAGAATTTTCCTACGTTTTCTTCATGGTTAAAAAAAAAAAACAGGTTTTCACTATTGACATAAGAGATCATTAAAAATAATTTGTTCTTAACTACTAGGTGGAAGTAATAAGGAAGTGACCATTAACAGTCTATTGATTTGGGGCTTAAGCCCACTCCAGTGATCTGGGAAAAGTTTTTAGCATTGTGAGGCAATAGTTGCTTATTTTCATATGACCCAAAGTTGCTTGTTATTTAAATGTACAAGGCTAGCTAAGTATTGGGGAGACTCAGAAAGAAAACATGACAGAGAAGACATGTTAGCTTGCCTAGCATTTGAATTGTTTTAGGAAGATTCTGAAGATCACCTGGCCAAAAAAGGGTATCAGACACTGAGATCCTTCTTGAGCTAAAACTGCCAAGCATTCAAACTCTACTGCAGAGAGGACAACTCTGATGGGCTGGTCACATTGTTAGAATGCTAAAAGATGTTTGCGCATCTCTTATTTCTTTTGAGCTACTGCAATTCTGCTTTGCTCATAGAGCATAGTACCTTCTTTGATGTAGGCACAACATGCTGGACAATGTCTCCTATGTTACATAATCAATTCCAAAGTTTTTCAGAGACTCCTTGAGAGTGTCCTTGTATCACGATTCTTCTGACCACCATGTGAGTGCTTGCATTTTGTGAGTTCTCCATAAAATAGTCTTTAGGCAGAATCTTCCTAAGACTATTCAAATGGAAGTAATTCAATTTCTTGGCATGGCATTGGTAGACTGTCCAGGTTTCATAGGCATATGACAATGAGGTCAACTCAATGCCTCTGGGGATGTACAGTTTGCTAGGCAACCTAATAGCTCTTCTCTCCCAGACTTTCCTTCTGAGTCTCACAAACACTGAGCTAGCTCTGGCAATGCTTGAGTCAACCTCATCGCCTATATTTACATCCCTGGAAAGTGATACTGCCAAGGTAAGTGAACTTAATCACAGCATTCAAAATTTGTCCATTTGTTGTAACTGACGGTTACATGTATGGATGGTGTGGTGCCAGCCGGTGAAAAACCTGTGTTTTTTTGGTGTTAATTGTTAGGCCAAAATTAGCACAGAGAAGTGATCCATATTTTGCTGCATTTAAGTCTCAGAAGCTGCATGGAGTGCACAGTCAACTGAAAAGAAAAAGGCATGCACCGGCTCTCCCTCCATCTTAGTCTTGGCTTGTAGCTTTTTCAAGTTAAACAATTTACCATCAGTGGGGTAACTACCCCATTGACTTTGATGCCATGTTCCTTGGTGAAGTCATCTTAACATCTCAGAAAACACCATGCCAAAAGCATGGGAGCAAACACACAGCCCTGTTTCACTACATTGGTGACTGGCAAAGTGCAGGAGCTTCATCCATTATTCAGAACTCATGCAAGCATGCTTTCATGAAACTGACATACAACACTAACGAACTTCTCTGGGCAACCAAATTTGCCCAAATTTTCCACAAACTCTCATAAATGACAGTATCAATGACCTTGGTCAGATCGACAAACATTGTGTACAGACTTCTGGTTGGCTCCTGGCATTTTTCCTGGGGTTGTCAAGCAGCAAACACCATATTGACCATTCCTTGGCCCTTTCTGAAGCCACACTGACTCTCAGGTAGATGATTATCTTCCAGGTGAAGGATAAGTTTAATAAGAAGGACTCTGGTAAGAGTGTAGCCATCAATACCTAAGACAGAGATACTCCCCCGCCACACCTGCAAGATTGCCACAGGGAAATCTATTTCCTTTACTTTTATAGAGATGGACAATGGAGGCATCCTTGAATTCCTAGTGGATAACCTCTTCTTGCCATATAACTCAGAAAATTTCAGTCAGCTTTTATATGAGCAATAGACCCCTTGACTTGGAAATCTCAGCTAGAATAGAATCAGCATCAGAAGCTTTGCTATAAGAGAGGCACCTAATGGCATTCAAAGCCTTTTCTTCAGTTGGAAATTCATCTAGAGAGGATTTGACTTCAATCTGAGGTATATGATCCATGGCTTCAACCTTGATTAATGAAAATCTGTTGAGAACACTATGGTAGTGATTAACCCATCACTCCAGCATCATGTCCTTATCCCTAATCAATGTGGCTCCATCAGCACCACGTAGTCAAGATGTATCATAAACCTTTATATTAATTGGAAGTAATTGTGAAAGGCTTCTAGTAGAGCATAGGATGTTAATTGGTACTTGAAGGAAGCCAAGGAAACCAGGAAATAGAGATGAGGAGGGAAAACATTCCAGACAGAGTGGCTTATTGGAAGAACAGCCAGAAAACTAATGTTGCTGAAGAGAAGGCTACATGGTAGTGTTTAAATTGGAAGGAGACTAGAAAGGTAAAGGGAGCTAAGTCATGAAGAGATTTAATAAAATAGCTAAGTAGATGTATTTACACTTAATCATGGAGGTTACCATGGAGCCACTAGACTTTACTGAGGGAGATGACATGGTCACACTTGTACTTTAGGAAAAATCACATTGGTGGCTGAATGTACAACATTGGAGTGGGGAGAGATTTGTGGCAGGCATACTAACTAGAAAACTATTGCAATAATCCAAGAATGAGTGATAAGTGTATACTAAGATGGTAGTACTATCAGAAGAGAAAAATAGGTATATTTGAGAGATGCTGTAAAGGTGAAATCAACAGGCTTTGATGACAGATTGGATATGAGGAGAGAGGTATAGGGTAAGGAGTCCAGGATGGCTTTTGAGTTGTGACTCAAAGGGACTAGGAAGGTGGTGTTGCCCTGAACAGTAATAGGGAAGTTAGGAAATAGGGAAGGCTTGAGAAAGATAATGAGTTCTATTTTGGACATGTTGAATTCAAAGTATCTACTGCACATCCAGTTTAAGATATCTGAAAGGCAGTGGGAGATACAAGACTGGAAGTCAGTAGAGAGTATGGGGAATGATAGATAGATTTGAGTATCATTAGCATAGAGAGAGTAATTAAATCCATGGAAGCTGATGACTTGGGAGTTTTACTTGTTGGAGTGGCTACTTTACTTTCTACTGGCTACTGTGAAAAAATAGATTGTTCCTGAGCCCAACAGCACTTTAGACTTTCAAGAGGACTGAGAAGAAAGAAAGGGTGAAGAAATGAAAGGAGAAAAAATGGGGCAGAGGTGGAGCCAAGATGGTGGAGTAGAAAGACAGACCTATAGAAGCTCTCCCCCCATAGCCTGTAAAAGACCTGTAAAAAATGACTCTAAACAAGTTCTAGAGCAACAGAAGCCACAAAACGCCAGAGTGAAAGAGATTTCTAGCTCAAGACAGCCTAGAAAGTCAACAGGGAAGGTCTGTTTCACTGGGCTCAGCCTGGAGCTTCAGCCAAGCCTTGGTCACACCACAGAGACAGTACTGGAGCAGGCTTCAGGCCACAGAATCACAGGTAGCAGATGCAGTTCCCAGATTTTTCAACCCACAAACTCCAAAGACAGCTTCAAAGGTCAGTAAGAAAGATCTTTCACCTGGGTGAAAGGAGAGTGTGGTCAAACCCCAGCCCCAAGGGCAGTGGCAGCCACTGGAGCTGTCAGCCTAAAGACCCTGGGGGAATCAAGCAACGTAACTGGATCTCAGTTCTGAATGGTGCTCCTGGGGAGAGGAACAGTGCTGGTGTGATAGAGCTGGTGGTGGCCATGAAGAGGGAATCCTAACTGTAGATCCTGTGCAAATAAGAATGCTTGTGGTTGCTCACAGAACAGAGCATAGACCAGGAGAGGAGGAAACTCCTCTCATTTGACTGTGCCACCTAGAAGGAACTGAGAACTTATAGGTCCCTAGAGTATATCCTCCACTTGACAAAGGACTCAAAAATCAAGTAACTGACTGGGAAAATGCCCCAAAAGGGGGAAAAATAAGATTATAGAAGGTTACTTTATTGGTGAACAGATATTTTCTTCCAACCTTTTGGATGAGGAAGAACAAAACATACCATCAGGGAAGACATAAAAGTCAAGGCTTCTACATCCAAAACCTCCAAAAAATACATGCAATGGTCTCAAGCCATGGAAGAGCTCAAAAAGGATTTTGAAAACCAAGTAAGAGAGGGGGAAAAATTAGGAAGAGAAATGAGAACAATGCAAGAAAACCATGAAAAGTAAGTCAACAGCTTGCTAAAGGGGACCCAAAAAAATGCTGAAGAAAATACACCTTTAAAAATAGACTAACCCAAATGGCAAAGGAGGTCCAAAAAGCTAATAAGGAGAAGAATGCTTTAAAAAGCAGAATTGGCCACATGGAAAAGGAGGTTCAAAAGTTCACCGAAGAAAATAGTTCTTTAAAAATTAGAACAGAACAGATGGAAGCTAATGATTTCATGAGAAACAAAGAAATTACAAAACAAAACCAAAAGAATGAAAAAATTGAAGACAATGTGAAATATCTCATTGGAAAAACAAGTGACTTGAAAAATAGATCCAGGAGACATAGTTTAAAAATTATTGGTCTACATGAAAACCATGATCGAAAAAAGAGCATCATCTTCCAAGAAATTATTAAGGAAAATTGCCTGATATTCTAGAATCAGAGGGTAAAAGGGAAATGGAAAGAATTTACCAATCACCTCCTGAAAGAGATCCCAAAAGGAAAACTTGTGGGAGTATTTTAGCCAAATTCCAGAGTTCCCAGGCCAAGGAGAAAATATTACAAGCAATCAGAAAGAAACAATTCCAGTATTGTGGAAATACAATCAGGATAAAACAGGACTTAGCAGCTTCTACACTAAGGGATTGAAGGGTTTGGCATATGATATTCCAGAGGTCAAAGGAACTGGGATTAAAGCCAAGAATCAACTACTCAGCAAAACTGAATATAATACTTCAGGAGAAAAAATGGAATTTAAATGAAATAGAAGACTTTAAGGCATTCTTGTTGAAAAGACCAGGGCTGACTAGAAAATTTGACTTTCAAATACAACAATCAAGAGAAATCTAGAAAAATGAACAGGAAAAAGAAGGCTTAACTCATTAAAGTTGAACTGTTCACATTCCTACATGGAAAGATGTTATTTGTAACTCATGAGACCTTTTTCAATATTAGGGTAGTTAGAGAGAATATATATATGTAGGTGTGTATGGGTAGGTACATATGTGTATATTATGTATGTGTAGGTATGTATATGTACATGGGTGTATGTGTGTATATATGTGTGTGTGTATATATACATAGACAGAGGGCAAAGAGTGAGCTGAATATGAGGGAAGAATACCTAAAAAAAATTAAATTTACTGTTGAATGGAATATACTAGGAGTAAGAGAAAGGGAGAGGTAGAATGTAGCAAATAATCTCACATAAAAGAGGGAAGAAAGAGCTTTTATAATGAAGGGGAAGAGTGGGGAGATGCAAGGAAATAATTGAGCCATACTCTCATGGAATTTGGCTTAAGGAGGGAATAACACACACTCAGTTGGATATGGAAATCTATTTTACCATGCAGGGAGGCAAGGGGGAAGGAGATAGGAAAGAGAAGCTAATAGAAAGGATACCAAATTGAGGAAAGGGATCATTAGAAACAAACACTATCGTGGGAGGATAGGTCAAAGGAGAGAATGGAATAAATCAAGGGCAGGATATAACAGAGGGAAATGTGGTTAGTCACTTACAACAAAACTATTATGGAAGTGCTTTGCATTGTTACACATGTATGACCTATATTGAATTGCTTGTTTTCTCAATGAGGGTGGGTAGGGAGCGAGGGAGAGAATATGAAACTCAAAGCTTTAAGAATAAACATAAAAACTGTTGTAGCATGTAACTGGAAATTCATCTATATAGACAATGGAGTATAGAAAACTATTTTGCCTACAGGAAAATAGAGGGGAAGGGGAATGGATAATAGAAGGGAATGGATAATAGAAGGGAGGACAGACTGGAGGAAGGGGTGGATGGGGTGCATGCTCTCCTGAGGCGGGGGGTGGGGAGAGATGGGGAGAAAATTTTGAATTCAAATTCCTGTGGAAGTGAATGTTTAGAACTGAAAAATAAATTATATATCAAAAGAAATCTGAAATGCACAAGTTTAGAGACATGTCCTCTTCAAATGTTCATAGGGACATATTTGTGCCCGACCTATGGTAGAGTCTTCAAAGCTCACATTGGTCTGATCAACCACAGTTAGAAACACTGTACCTGGACCCCAACAAAGTGATGTTGTTTTGGTCCTCTTTGAGAATGAACGACAATAAGTACCACCATAGGTAGTGCTTTCATACCACCCCTTTTCTTTCTATCTCTCTCAGGGGATACTAATTCTTTTTCTCTTTGTAGCTCATTTACCTTTGACCTGTCTCCATGATGGCAAGTAGAGATTTCTCCAGAGGACATATGGTTTCTAAATTCAATGCAATAAATGGCTAGGGGTAATCCTTATGGGTTATTATTCCTAGTAAAACTGTAGGTCATATGTATATACATATATATATGCATATGTGTGTGTGTGTGTGTGTATATATATATATATATATATATATATATATATATATATATAGTTCTTCATAACCTGAAAAAATAGAAAACGTTCTTTGTATTTTACCTGTTATTGCTGAGAGGTAGAAAAGAATAATCATTCCACAGAAGTAGAATCAGAGAGACTTTTGTCAATATTAGGATAAGGATTGCTGCCTTAAAGAACATAACACAACTTCAGCTAAAGGTATCAGCTGGAAACTGGAAGTGATACATGTGATAATTGCTGTTAAGGAACAAACCCAACTGAGCAGAAAAATACCTCAAAAATTGAGCATCAAAGAAGCCACTGAGTGGACCAGCCTAAATCTAGCTAAGATTGAATGTGTAGTGAGGTATCAACCCAACGTATCATAGATCATCGCAATTTTGCAGTGGAAACATTTGTTTACGTAGAAGTTATCAAGGAACTTTTTTTTTGGACAACTGCTTACACAAAAAAGGGATATCAAAGTCTGCGGTTCCAGAGGTATAAGTTATCCTGGCCACATGTGTTCCCTATATGGGTGCACACTATCTGGGATTTATGTGTCTACTTCCCCACCCCCATTGACATTGTGTGTACTAGTGGGAGAGTTTAATCCATGTTTGTGGGTGAACTGTCATGTAAATATGTACTTGTTTTGCATTTTCAGTAAACTTGGGTATTAATGGATGATTTTTTTTAATGGGAAATACACCTGTGGGGGCTCATGACCTACAGTTTTACTAGGAATAATAACCCATAAGGATTACCCCTAGGACATTTATTGCATTGAATTTAGAAACCATAGGTCCTCTGGAGAAATCCTTACTTGACCTATCATGGAGATAGGTCAAGGGTAAATGAGCTATAAAGAGAAAAAGAATTAGTATCCCCTTAGAGAGATGGAAAGAAAAGGGGTGGTATGAAAGCACTATCTAGGTGGTGGCTATTGTCTTTCATTCTCAAAGAGTACCAAAATGACATCCCTTTTTTGGGGTCCAGGTACAGTGTTTCTAACTGTGGTTGATCAGACCAATATGAGCTTTGAAGACTCTACTATAGGTCGGGCACAAATATGTCCATATGAACGTTTGAAGAGGACGTGTCTCTAAATTTGTGCATTTCAGATTTCTTTTGAGGTACAGCACATTTGCTTTGCTCATACAGCACAGTGCCTTCTTTAATGTGGGCACATCATGCTGGGCAGCCCTGAGCCAATGTCTCTCCTGTCTCACAATGGGTTGCAAAAAAGCACTGACTACTACAATGTAGGTTGACTAATGCTAGGTAAGTAGTCACTATGCAAACAATAGAACTCTTGTCTCCATCTGAAGGTAATTGATTATTTCCTCCTAAGGTTTCCTGTTTCTTTGGGTTTCTGTTTGCAGTATGGGGTAGAAGCCAGATCTAGGGACTTTTTGATCCCTACCACTCAACTTAAGAATTTGATTAAGATAAAAGGCTCCAAAGACTTCTGTGTCAAATCAAATCAACTTTCATGTAATGCCAAAACTTTTTCAAATCCTTTTCACCCCAGTCCCAATTATTTAGAATCTCATATTTGGAAGGAAATCCAAAGGTCATCTAGTGCAACCTATATTTGGAATGAGAATCCACAGCATTTCTGACCATTCAGCTAATTTTTTTACTTAAATCCTTTCATTGATGAAGCAGAAAGAGAACATCCAAGTGACTAGAGAAGGCACCTGTGTGAGCAGAAAGTCCTTTTACAATATCCCTGATAAATCATCTAATGGCCAGAAGTGGAGAACATGCAGCCTCAAGGGCACTTCCAAGGCCCAAGTGTCCCCACTTCTGGAGCCTAAGCCTCTTCTAGAAGACTTTGATAACATTTAATATCATTTTTGGACTTTTGATAAGGGTCAAAGCCTGAACTAATCAATTAGACTGCTTTGGTTTGCTCTAAAAATGGCCCTTTCCTATGTCAGCAACTTCAAAGACTGTTTATGACAGGATGCCTACAACCAGAGTGGTGGGATTTTTTCTTATCTTGATATGCAGAGACAGAGGAAAACAGACATTCTGGGATCTTAATATCCAATTGACTCTATAGCTAAAACATATGAGGACCATAAATCTGAGGGACACAGGGATCCTGGGATTGTCCTAAAACATATTTAAGCCTGGTCATTCTTCTATCAGGCAGTCAGATATTTTCTTCTGACTCTATGATCATGTAATTGCTAGCTTTAAGGAAATAAACAATATGTATTTAGCCTGTTTGCCTCTTTTTAAACCAAACTTTCAGGTCAACAGGTATGGTGCCATGACAGACAGATGGACCTGATGAACTACAGAGAACAGCTCCCCACCTCACCAACTCCAAAAGACTCAGGCACCTCAGCACCTCAGGGTCTGTTTTTCCTGGAGTCCTTGACCTTGACAGGGTCAGAGTAAGTCCTCCTATTTTCAGCTTCCAAAGGTATCCACTAGTTTGAAGTCCACAAATTTCCTTTAAGATAGCTTTGTATCAGGGACCAGTTCACATTAAATCACTTTGCATTACTTAGGTCTCCATTGACTCTTGATCTTAGGAAAATTAGTACAAGTACTGCTAGTACTAGTGTCAGTTAACTAAAGATAGCCCAAATTATGTTGGCCATCATTAGGCTTTTGGCTGGTCAAAGTTACTTCATCTTAAAAGCAAATTAAGTTTAAAGGCCAACAAAATATCTAGTCAGGAGTAGAAATGTTTCATCTTGGACTTGCTGAAATGGTTGAGGGAGAACAAAAGGCAGGAGACTCTTCCCTCCAGGCTTACAAAGCTGCTTCAGCACCACCCCAGTACTAGCTAACTTCCTCTACCCCACCTTCCCCTCTTGTCCAATGGCCCCAGTCTGTCCTTCCTTTTTAATCCCTCTGCCCTATTTCTCACCTCCTTCTTTCCTCCCGCTTCCCTTAAGGACTTTGATCTGAGGAGGATGACTTCACCCTTCTGTTCCCTCCTCCCTCCTCACCTTCCCTTACCTGCCCTAGCCTTGAGGAAGATAACTTTGTTGAGCCTCGGTTGCCTCCTTTCCTTCGCCCTACCAGCTTTCCCTTAAGGGCTCTGGTCCTGAGGAGGACTGCTAGAATTCACCTGCAGACAAGAGTCCCGAACCTATTTCCATGAGGCTTAACCCTTTAAGATAGTCAGAAACTTCAAGGGCACCAAGGCTCCCTACCTCCAACGACCATAGGTGTGCTCCAAGCAAAGGTCTGCAGGATCCACCCTTATTTGCAGCCCCCTTGCAGCCCCCTTCTTCACAATAATAATAGCCAGTTCATGATGGGGATGTCTAACATGCTTCTAATTCCCTCTCTCTGTTATTGTGAGTTCTGTTTGTATCTGTCCTGTCATTAATTGTCAATTTGTCTGTCAGCATGTGTCTGTATTATGGGGTGCTGTGAATGAGTCTGTTATCTGGTAAGACTTAAAATGCAGGCAGCCAGAGACTTCTAAAGGCTGCAGCTAGAAAAACAAGCAAAACTGTGAGACTTTTTCCTTGTTTCATTCTAGTCTGACCAATCTGGAATTACAATGGAAAGTTGGATGTAGTTAAAACATCTTATCAGATTCTGTAGGTTGTGAGATTAATCATTAAAAAGTTTGGAAACTGATCATTTGGAATTACTGGAAAATAAAACTCTTAAGACCATAAGTAGCTCCAGGAGCTCACCTTGCTAAAACACCCCCTCCCAATCCTGATCACTTAGCATTCCCAATTCCCTCCTAGAGTTAAGGGAGTATCTCAGAATGGGGAGCTTTAACAGCCACAAGGGTTCATATTAACCCCTCTCACCTCAGATCAAATTGTGTTCGTCCTTCATTGCCGAAGAAGACCACGCCATCAGAGAAATGATGACATGACTTGTACTTGACCTTGTTTTGAGTGAGGGAGGGCTGTGCAAGGTCATCAACCTCACTTCTCCTCCACAGCCATCTGAATCCAGTGACCTGATATTCATCAGGATGACTGCAGATGATCCAGGCTGCACTGGGAGACCTTGACTCCTTTAGGCCAAGGTCTATTCAGGTACTCACTTAGGGTGAAGTAGCAACCAGTCAATGAATAGGCAAAGAAAAGTAACTACATCAGACTGGGAGGGACACAGCAACAGTTATAATCGATAATCACTCTTAAGCCAGCAGGGTACAGAAAACAGCCTTTAAGTGGAACTTAAGTGTTGTCCAATCTATGGACCAGAGTGCCGTAGGTTTAAGGTTTTGGGAAAAGAAAGGGAAGGGAAGAGAAGGAAAGGAAAGGAAAATGGAGGAATAAATCTAACCAGTAAACCCCAAGTTAACTGGACGTCCTCTGGTCATCCAAATTTCCCTTCCTTTGGAGAGGAGAAGGGAGGGGAGGGGGAGACAGATAGGAGAGGAGGAGCTGAGTCACCCACTTAACTGGCTCCCCATTCAGGAAGTTGTGTCTACTCACAGATTATTGTGTTTGGCCTTCATTGTCCAAGAAGACCGTACCATCAGAGAAATGATGGCATGACTTGTACTTGCTTCGTTTTGAGTGAGGGAGGGCTGTGCAAGGTCACCATCCTCACTTCTCCAGAACCATCATCCCAGATCAAATTAGAGAGAAGAGAATGCAGGAGAAGTGTAGGGGCAGTAATTCGCAGACTGGCAGCGATTCTAACAGTCCTGTGCCCTTGGGCACCTTGTAACCCACCCTTCTGGATAAAGCTTGGAAATGTCACCAAGGTTCTATTCTGCCCACTCTGTCCCAACAGCTGCAAACCATCCCAGGCTTAGTAAATTCTACAGCTGTGGGGAAGGGAGAGGTGAATAGGTTGATCCTACTGCCTATAGGAATCATCACCACTGGGACATTAACCTTCCTGCTCTTGGTAAATTTCATACTTCTTTGTCCCAATTGCAAAAAAATGTATTTAATCTCTGTTTAACCTATTTCCTGATTTTTAAAGGAAAAATAATTACGGTTGTTATGGGATTAAAATGATATAGTCACTGTGAAATGTTTAACATAATGATTGGCATATGTTATACACAATATTATTATTATCTCTCTCTAAAGTAATTTTTAACTTTGAAGTGGTTTTAATTACGAAAAGTAATAAGTTAAATACTTTCTGGAGATGCAAATGATATCATCTGAAATTACTGTTGTGTTATTCCTAAAATTGTGTTGTATTTCTGAATTTCTCTTAGATGGTGAAATTTGAGAGACTACTATGAAGTAGAAATGTTGTTAAAGCAATGTGAATTTGGATCTTGTTGTGTTATGAATTGGGCTTTTAAAAAGGGTGTGATATAATTAGATAATTTTATATTTACTATGATAGCAGATATTTCCATTTGAAATTCTGGCTATTATTAAAATATATATGGAGGTTTAAAGCTATATTTTCCACATATTATACAAGGTGATTTAGAAATGCATTGACCTAAAGTTCTTATAAAACTCTGTGCAAAAGTTTCTGGTTGTCGAATTCCTATTGAGCAAATGAAAATCCTTAAAAAATAGGGATGTGATTTTCAAGCCTGTTTCATCTAAAAGATATTTTATGCATGTTAATTTGAAGGTTTATGGATGATCTATGTGAAATGTGAGAATGTAGTTAATTTCAAGTAATATATTCAAGGAAAATTTGTTATTGTGTAAGGCAAAATTAATTGGATATGTCCTTCTTGACTTATAGAAACTAAATCTCCTTGACTAAGGAACTTTGTAATATCTAGGAATTCTGCAGTAACTAAGAATTTAATTTTGTTATAATACTTTGTGTATATGTGTTACTTTATACAAATATAGTTAAATGAATTCCAATTTTAAAGGTTTATTTGCTTTAAGAAGGGAGAAAGAGATATCTATCATTTTAAAATTTCCAACCAATTTTATTCATAAAAGTTTAATGAACATCATGAAACTGTTTTTAAAGAAGGGGAAATATTTTTAGAAGAAATGTTTTGAAAGGTCTAGTGTGATTTTTAGAAGGCCTACTAAATTTCCAAAATAATTTACTGTTAAATTAAGTTGTAAATCAGAAGAGATTTTGCAATTTTTTTCTGAATTTGTAGTCATTCTATGGCCTAAGCAAGAGTTAAAATTTGTGTTTGAACTTTTCGTATATAAAAGATTTAATTTCTGAAGTATCTTATTTTTCCAGAGTGAGTATAATTAGGGAAGAATAAGAAACTTGTGAAACTAAGACATAAACCCATCTGCCTGTAAGATTAGCCATTACCTCTTTGCTTTGTTTAGGCTGGAATGGAATTCCAGTACAGTTATGTTAGTACAAAGCGATAGCTTATGAGCTATCTTGTCTTATGGATAAAATGTAAAGGAAAGTTGGATAATTTGAAGAATAGGATCAAGAGATTTGGAAAGATAAATAATGGTCTACTTGAAAATATGGAAGGCAGATAAGGTTTGGGAACAAATGGGGGTTATCCAAAGCCATCTTGTCCCTAGATGGTTGTTCTGGATACCTTTGTGTCAGCTTCAGATGGTTTAAGTATGTTTAGAGTGTGTGAGGAAGTATTTTAAGAAGACAGGAAATATTATGTAACTTCGTTTGATAATTAATAGCTCATTCAAATTTGAGATGGACATATATGAAGGATACCAGCCAATATTTATTTGCTATTTAAGATTTTATGTGACTGCAATTTACTATTGTTTTAAGATCTGATTGCAGGTATAGTCTAGGTTATCATAATGTCAAATGACATGCTGGAAGTTAAGTTTTAATGGTAGATATTTAGGAAGGTTTTGAAGATGACCTTGACAGGGCCTGGGTAGAATCTTTGTAACTCTATTCCCCAATTTTACTATATCCTTTCTCAAAAAAGGAAAATTTCTCACATGATTATTCCTAAACCCTGTTTTCAGCACTGAGTGACCACATGATTGACTGTCAGATAATGATTCATTCCTGGAATCAAACAGAACTAAGAAAATTCTTTCCTTCTGTTAAGATATATGACATTGTCCTTTTTCTTTTATAGTAAATTTCTATAACCAAGAAGTTCTGTAAGTACAAGGCTAAGTCTATTAAACAATAAATGGAAATTGGAATATCTCTGAATTACTATAATGGAATTCATGAATGAATAGTTTACAAATTTAACCTATATTCATGGTCAAATAAATAAATTTAATATAGAAATATCCTCCAAAGGAGGAAGTGATTAGACAAAGTAATAAGACAAAGATGTAATGTGATAGATGTCTAATTAAAAAGGATAGCAAATTTTGAGAAAAGCAACAGGATCAGATTGATTCCTCTAAGAATTATATACAGATGTGCAATCAAGATGGTAGAGTAGAAGGACAGACCTGCTCTTGCTCTACCCCTGTAGCCCATAAAGTACCTGTAAAAAATGACTCTAAGTAAATTCTAGAGCAGCAGAAGTCACAAAACAAGAGTGAAAGAGATTTCCAGACCAAGACAACCTGGAAGGCCTATAGGAAAGGTCGATCATGTCGATCTTGGACCACAGCACAGCCCAGCCTTGATTGCACAGTGTGGCATGGACAGGACTGGAGCAGGCTTGAGGGTGCATAATCACCAGTAGTAGCTGCAGTTCCCAGATTTCTCAATCCACAAATGCCAAAGATAGCTTCAAAGGTCAGTAAGAAAGCTCTTTCACCTGGGTGAGAGGGGAGTGCCATCTGGCCCCAGCCCCAGAGCTGCAGCAGCCACTGTGGCAGCAGCATCCACTTTTGGAGCCTAAAGTCCACCTAAAGACCCTGGAGGAATTGAGTGGCTGATCTGGGCCTCAGTCCTGAGTGGTGTTCTTCAGTTGAGGAAGCAAGCTGGCTTGGTGGAGCTAATGGGGACTGTGGAGAGGGAATCTTACTTGCAGATCCTGGGCAGATAAGAATACTTGTGGTTGCTCACAGAACAGAGTGCAATCCAGGAGAGGAGTAAACTCCTCTCCCTTCATTCTGCCACCTTGGAGTGACTGAGAACATACAGATCACCAGAATATAACCTCTACTTGACAAAGGACTCAAAAGCCAAGTAACTGACTGGGAAAATGCCCACAAAAGGGGAAAAAAAATAAGATTAAAGAAGGTTATTTTCTTGGAGAAAAGGTATTTTCTTCCATCCTGTTGGATGAGGAACAACAAAGTCAAGACTTCTACATCCAAAATCTCCAAAAAATATATGCAATGGTCTCAGGCCATGGAAGAGCTCAAAAAGGATTTTGAAAATCCCATAAGAGAGGAGGAAAAACTGGGAAGAGAAATGAGAGAGATGCAAGAAAATCATTAAAAGTGAGTCAACAGCTTGCTGAAGGAAACCCAAAAAAATACTGAAGAAAATAACACTTTTAAAAATAGACTAACCCAAATGGCAAAGGAGGTCCAAAAAGCTAATGGGAAGAAGAATGCTTTAAAAGGCAGAATTGACCACACAGAAAAGGAGGTTCAAAATCTCACAGAAGGAAATAGTTCTTTAAAAATTAGAATGGAGCAGATGGAAGCTAATGATTTTATGAGAAACAAAGAAATTACAAAACAAAACCAAAAGAATGAAAAATAGAAGACAATGTGAAATATCTCATAGGAAAAACAACTGACCTGGAAAAGAGATCCAGGAGAGACAATTTAAAAACTATGGGATCATCTGAAAGTCATGATCAGAAAAAGAGCCTAGACATCATCTTTCATGAAATTATCAAGGAAAACTGCCCTGATATTCTAGAACCAGAGGATAAAATAAATATTGAAAGAATCTACCAATCACCTCCTGGAAGAGATCCTAAAAAAAAATCTCCTAGGAATATTTTAGCCAAATTCCAGAATTCCCAGGTCAAGTAGAAAATATTGCAAGCAGCCAGAAAGAAACAATTTGAGTATTGTGAAAATACAATCAGGCTAACACAAGATCTAGCAGCTTCTACATGAAGGGATCTCAGGGCTTGGAATAGGATATTCCAGAAGTCAAAGGAACTAGGATTAAAACCAAGAATCACCTACCCAGCAAAACTGAATATAATACTTCAGGGGAAAAAAATGGTCATTCAATGAAAGAGAGGACTTTCAAGCATTCTTGATGAAAAATACCAGAGCTGAACAGAAAATTTGGCTTTCAAACATAAGAATCAAGAGAAGCATGAAAAGGTAAACAGGAAAGAGAAATCATAAAGGACTTACTAAAGCTTAACTGTTTACATTCCTACATGGAAAGATAATATTTGTAACTCTTGAGACTTTTCTCAGTATTTGGGTAGTTGGAGGGATTATATACATACAGAGAGAAGGCACAGGGGTGAGTTGAATAGGAAGGGATGATATCTAAAAAAGTAAAATTAAGGGGATGAGAGAGGAATATATTGGGAGGAAAAAGGGAGAAATGGAATGGGGCAAATTATCTCTCATAAAAGAGGTAAGAAAAAGCTTTTTCAATGGAGAAGTAAAGGGAGGAGCTGAGAGGGAATTTGGCTTAAGGAGGGAATAACATACTCAATTTGGTATGAAAATCTCTCTTATACTACAGGAAAGTAGAGGAGAAGGGGATAAGTGGGGTGGAGGGGCAATGATAGAAGGGAGGACAAATGGGGGGGTAATTAGAAATAAACACTTAGGGAGGTACAAGATCAAAAGAATAGAATAAATGGGGGGCAGGATAGGATGGAGGAAAATGTAGTTGGTCTTTCACAACATGACTATTATAGAAATCTTTTTCATAACTACACAGTTATAGCCCATATTGAATTGCTTGCCTTTTCAGTGGGGGTGGGTGGGGAGGGAGTAAAGGAGAGAAATTGGAACTGAAAGTGTTAGAAACGAATGTTGAGAATTATTTTGTCATGCAACTGGGAAATAAGAAATACAGGTCATGGAGTATAGAAATCTATCTTTCCATACAAGAACAGGGAGAAAATGGGGATAAAAGAATGAAGGGATGTGATAGAAGGGAGGGCAGATTGGGAGTAGGGGTAATCAGAATGCATGGAGTCTTGAGGTGGAAGGAGGGGAGAGATGGGGAGAAAATTTGCAACTCAAAGTCTTGTGGAAATGAATGTTGAAAATAAATAGATTAATTTAAAAAAAGAATTATATACAGATGTATATGATTGGCTTCTAGCATTTATCATGTTTTAATAATAAGATCTCAGATTTGGATTTTTGCACAAAATTGTATAAGATAGTGATAAAAATAAGTTAAATTATTTCTTCTTTATTAAAGTATCTGTCTGATAATTTCAAAAGGCAGATGAACTCATTTTATGGTTGAACCCTCACATTTTAAAAGATTCTTATACCACGTACAGGATTTAAGTAAGGATAGAACAGCAGATGATATATAAACTGAAATTCTCTGAGTTTCAAAAAATGGAGAACCAATTTTAAGTGATTGTACTCATTTATATTTTCAGAATTATCTGGGAAGTTCTAGATCTGAACCAGAAAAGCAGAACTCCGTTTTTCAGTTGTCCCAAGAATAAAACCTATTGTCAAAGAAAGAATGTCTAGGAATCAGATAACTACATAAGACATCTGGGATTCATAAAAGTGCTACTTAAATGGACATTGGGAATAAGGAAGTAGCATACAAGGAACTTGATGTTATGGGAATAATGATTGCATTTATTTGTATGATTCATGTTTAATTTTCTTATTTATATTGGTGACATGTAAATCTCCCTTCTCAAAACTAGTCTATTGTGAACCATCTAAGTTTAATCTGTACTTGACTTAATGTAAAAATGGAATTTTGTAAATTTTGAGAAAAACTTTGAGTTGTTTCAACCTAGCCCTGGGTGGCTAGAAAACTGAACCATTTATTGCACTGTTTGAAGCAAACCCTGCATGGCTGGGAAACTGAACCATTCCTATGTGTCTTTAGCTATGTTGGCTATGCTGGGCTGTTTCCTCTCAATTATCAAATCATATATTTTCTGGGAGCCCCTGTCAGGTTTTTCTGACTGTATGAACTCTTAGATCCATCTTTCATATCCATTGTCCCTGCTCCTGAGTGAATATCTGAGCTTATAGGCCCTCCAATTTCAAAGGGGCCTGAAAAAGATGATATCAGACATAGATAGCTTTCCCAAGAGTCTGGACCAGACTTACATGAAGAACAGCTCCCTCCCTACCTGAGCCCTTGCATAGTCAGGACTGGTTGTTTAGAAGTTTTTCCATACCTTCCTTTGTCTATGGACAAAGCCTTCAGCTTGCCTTTGGCCAAAAGGAGGAAATGATAACATTTAATATCATTTCTGGACTTTTAATAAGGGTCAAAGTCTGAACTAATTAATTAGACTGCTTTGGTTTGCTCTAAAAATGCCCTTCCCTGTGTCAGCAACTTCAAAACTGTTTATGACAGGAAGCCTACAACCAGAGTGGTGGGATTTTTTTCTCATCTAGATATGCCAAGACAGAAGAAAACAGATATCCTGGGATCTTAATCTTACTCTATAGCTAAAACTTATGAGGACCATAAATCTGAGAGACACAGAGATACTGGGATTGTCCTAAAATATATTTAAGCCTGGTCATTCTTCTATTAGGCAGTCAGAGGTTTTCTTCTGACTCCATGATCATGTAACTTCTAGCTTTAAGGGAATAAATGATATGCATTTAGCCTGTTTTCCTCTTTTTTTAATCAGACTTCTAGGTCGACAACTTCTATTGACTAGCACATACTACCTTTGAAAGCAGCCCATTTAGTTTTTGGACAGCTCTAATTTTGCTGGGAAATGATCACATTTCTACTACACCTCCATTCTCTAGCCTAAATGTTTGCATCTCCTTCAACCAATCTTATGCTGTGATTTGTGGGTCCTAACCCTCTAAGTAGCCTTCTTTGTAAATACTGGGGGTCAGTTTGTCAATATCCCTCTAAAAATGTGCCACCCAGATTTAAACACTTGGGATGTGACCAGGGTGGAGAGGACATATAACCTCCTTAAACCTGGGCACTGTGCTTTGAATGCAACCAAAGATAGATTACAATAGTAATATTGTTTTATTTTGCTTAAATTGTAGATTACCATCTGAAGATTTGTGATTCTACACTTGTTCTATTGTGTTTCTGCCAGACTGTCACTCCTTAGAGGAAGAAGTCAGTCTAACCAGAATGTTTAATGAATGGATTCCATTGGTATAGACCTAAATAAATTCTTTGTGACAAAAGCAATTAAAACCTATGTATATGCTAAAATATTCAGGATGGTTTGAAATATACCCGCATGCCTTGCTTTGCTTTTACTTTTTTTTTTTTTAACGTTGCTTCTTGATGGATGGTCAATAATTGCCCAGTTTTAGTCACAAACTATTCTATTTCCATAATCTCTTCTTGTATCCATCCCTTCCTCTATTATTCCCACCTGTTGACAGCTGAAGTAAGGGAGGTAGGTGGTGCAGTGTATAGAACCCTGAATCTGGGATCTGAGTTCAAATATGCCTTCAGACAATAGCCTCCACACACATCTTTTACTTTCTTCCTTACCCCTACCTCCAATCTTCCCTTTCATGCTACTTTAAGACTAACCTCTTGATTATCTTTGTCCTTCATTCTTGAAGAGGACCATGACATCAAGATGATGACATGACTTGCAGTTGACTTTGATTTGAATGAGGGAGGGCTGTGCAAGGTCACCAGTCTCACTTTCTTCTCCTAAGCCATCAATCTCTTTGTGATCACAAAGAAAGGAGAAACCCATCTCTAGAGTCAGATGACCTAGGTTCAAGTTTTGCCTTTGGTGTTCGGTACCTGTGGGAGCTTGGACAAATTGCTTAATCTCTTTGGGAATCATTTTGCTTATCTACTAAGTGTGCAGGTTTGGACTAGATGGCTTCTCAGGTTCCTTCTGACTCTAAATATAGAATTCCAAGATGGGCCAATAAAGGCAGTTTGGAGTCTGACTGTAGAGATCCTTAAATACCAGGTGAGAGTTATTACTGAACAAATGTTCAGGAGGAACAGATTCAAATCTGTGTTCTCCTCACTTTCTTCTCCCAACCAGAAAAAGACAAGTCTGAAAAAGATGTGATTCCACCTTATGGGATCTGCTCAGAGGCATGACTTTGTTAGGGGGCTAACTCATGCAGTGGATAGATGGATGGTGTGCTAGATTAGCAACCATGAAGTCTTGAATTTCAGTTTGACCTCAGGACACTTCATAGTTGCATGGTGCTGGGTAAAACACCTAATCTAGGGATGGGGAACCTGTGGCCTTGAGGCCACATATGGCCCTCTAGGCCTTCTTTGACCAAACTTATTTGTTCTGTGAAGTTTGGATTCAGTCAAAGGGCAGCACTCAAGGACCTAGAAGAGCATATGTGGCCTTGAGGTCACAGGTTCCCCACCCCGACCTAAACTCTGTCTGCCTTAGGTCTCTCAAGGGTAAAATGGAGGATAATAACAGCACCTACCTCCTAGAAGTATTGTAAGGATAAAATAAGAGAATATTTGTAAAGTTCTTTTGCAAACTTTAAAGCCTCACATAAATAAAGCCTTATACCTTCTTCTTCTTTCTTGCTCTGTACCTGACCCCTTTCCCCTGGTCAGGAAAGGAGCCAGGGAGGGAAGGGACAGAGAAAGAATTAGGATGAGCTAGGGACTGGAATGTCAGTCCCACTTCAGAGGCCAGGGCCATCCCTCCCAACACTCATAACACAAACCAGTAACACATGTCTGGGACCACCTTACTTTGACAGAGAGAAATGAGAAAAACTCATTGTAAAGGAAACAGCCAAGTTCACCTCATAACAAAAAAACAACCATAGCTAACCAATGCTTGTTACTGATCAAGCAAGTGGAAGAAGGAGGAGAGTTGGCTAGAGACTGTTTAGTGTTGCTTCACAATCCCTGCAATGCACCTGCCCCTCCCAGAGCAGTAACCTCAGGGTAACCTGTGGCAATATGGAGATTCCCCTTAGTCTTCCCTTCTCTCAGTAGCCTGGAAGGAGAAATTGCCTCTCAGTCTTGCTGTACTCAATGCTGCCACCACTGCCCCTGCTCCCAGCCTGCCTCCTAGCAACTCTACTCTCAGCCAAGCAGACAGACCTGTGCTCAGTTCCATGTCTTGCTTATTATCCCTACCCTCTGTCCCTCTGGGTTACTCTTTGAGATTGTTGCATTGACACTTGAAGCTACATTTCCCCGAAGAACATGCATTTATCCCCTGGAAAGCGGCCCTGTTCCCTGAATTCTACAAAGCTGCATTACCCAAACCAAGTCCTTTGATTATCACTGGAAAAAAGAAAGAAGATGGAAAAATCTCTGCCTCTTCTCTTACCATATGAGGTACTGGATAAAATCAAAGATAAAAAAAAATCATAGTTGAATTCAACAAGCAAGTCTCTACCATAAGCAGAACACTAAAGACTGGGGGACAGAAATGTATTTTACTGAATGGAATATCCCCTCCCTTCCCACGACCAACCCCAATTGACAGCAGCCAGTGAAGCCTAGGTCCTTGCATTGCCTCCATATGGGTTCAGGGCATAGTTAATAGACTGGTAAAATATTTCCTGTAAGAAGTTGAGGGGAGCATAACCTGAGGTGGATAGATAAATATATTTCCAAATTTATTTCTTGGATTGATTCTATCTACACTTAAGAGTCTTTTCTTGGGGTGGGAGTACACCTACTACATTGTGCCAAGACCAAAAAACTGGAAGGGTTCCATGGAATGTAACCAATTCACAAAGTAAGACCAAAAAACTGGAAGGGTTCCATGGAATGTAACCAATTCACAATTTCCGGGTTGTAATGAGAGACAGGAGCAACTGCGGTTGATTTAAGTCACATTAACCATACTCCTTAGATCAGACACTCTTAATCTGGGGCCCATGAAACTTGTTATTAAAATATTGTCACAATCTTATTTCAACGTAAGTGGTTTCCTTGTAATCCTGTGTATTTTAAAATTTTACCAACATTATTCTGAGAAAGGGTCTATCAGCCTCACCAAACTGTCAAAGATTAAGAACCCAGTCTTAGAATGAACAGAATCTATTCTCTTGAAAGCAAGGATTTAGTAATTAATTTCTAATTTCCACCTTCTCCAAGTATCTCTCTGAAGATCAGCAAAGTCTTCACTATATCAGGCAGCTCACTCACAGTCATGTCATTATGTTCTTTCTTCCCTGAACACCTTCAATTCTAACCCTAAACTTTATATAACTATTTGTATGTACACACACATAACTTTATAACTCCACAAAAGTTTATAGCAGCATAAAAAATCTGTTCAAATGTCACAGTCCATAGATGGATACTCTAAAAACAAAAGTCTTTTAGGAATGTCTGCATCTATCTTTGTGTACCACCCCTACATTTGGTATACATAGTGTATCAAGGCCCACAGGTAGCATGGAATTATCTTTGTGCCTCTCAAAAGGGAGACAGAACAGACATTTCCAGCCTCTTCTCCCCTGACCCTTCTCCAAAGGACACTTTTTCCTGCTTGGAAGGGAAGCAGGAAATGTACCTGAAATAGACCTCAGCACCTTTGCAAGCACTTAGGGTAATGAAGTACTTAGGGTATCTAGTTGGCACAGTGGATAGAGTGCTGGGCTTGGAGTCAGGAAGAATCATCTTTGTAAATTCAAATCTGGCCTCAAATACACACTATCTGTGTGACCTTGAGCTAGTCACATAGGCCTGTTTACTTCAGTTTCTTCATCTGTAAGACGAACTGCACAAAGAAATGGCAAACCACTCCAGTATCTTTGCCAAGAAAACCTCAAATGGGGTCATGAAGAGTGGTTACATGAATGAACAACAAAAAAAAGATTTAAATAAGCATTAACCATGGAACAGACAGTTTAAATATTGAGAAATACAGAAAAGACATGTTTCTAAACATTTAGCAAAACATCTGGGAAACCATCTCTCTGAAAAAGCTGTTTCCCTCCCCAGAGCTTCAGTATAAGGGTCACAAACTAACAACAGGTCGTTCAATGAAGTCCCTCCTGCATGAGGGGAAAGAAAGCACATCCTCATTGTATCCTCCGTACATAGTGTGTCTGCATGTGTCCAGTTACTTCACTGGTCCTAGTCCAGCCTCATTCATTTCTTTAAAACATTTTTTAAAAATTATTTTAGGAGCATTTATTATCTCAGTCTCCCACAGCACTCTTCCTCCCTTTTGAACAGTAAAACAAGCAAATAAACAGAAAATTCTCCATACAAATACACATGGTCCAGGAAAATAAATTCCCACATTGGCCTTGCCTAAAACTATATGTTTCATTTTGTATTTTAAGTTCATAAGCTCTTTAACAGGAAATGGTCGTATATTTCATCATTGAACCTCTGGACTCAAAGTTTATCATTGTGTTGATCCATGTTCTAAAGTCTTTCAAAGTTGTTTTTCTGTGTTGTCATTGTATAAATTATAGTTCCACTAGCTCCCTAGCTTCCTCTGAACTGGCCCATTTCCTCATTTTTTTATGGTAAAATAATATTCCATTACATTCACATACCATGATTTTCAGTCGTTCCCTTATACATGTTGATATTGTTGATGTTTCGGTCATGTCTGACTCTTTAAGTCCCCATCTGGAGTTTGCTTGGCAAAGATACTGTAGTGGTTTGCCATTTCCAGCTCATTTTACAGATGAGAAGCTGAGACCCATAGGGTTAAGCAACTTGAACAGGGTCACACAACTAGTAAGTGTCTAAGGCCAAATTTGAATTCAGGTCCTTCTGACTGCAGGTGTGGTAGTCTATCCACTGTACCACCTAGGTGTCCTCACCTATGGATAAGCAACCCCTTAGTTTCTGATTTTTGACAGTTTCATTCATTCTGTGAGAATTGAGCCCCTAATTGTGAGAAACACACCCACCTTAAACAAAGAACAATAACTGTTGTGAAATCAGGAAAGCTTTTATTAATTTTTACATTCACTCCCCTTGAATGAATAGGTAGCTCTAAGGGATTGCTACAGTTACTCAGACCAATGCAAGCCTTCTTATACTGTCTGAAATTCAAATCTCCCACCTTACCATCTATGGGCTAGATGAAGTCCCCTGAACACATCACTTCTCTGACACCCCTCCCCCCCACAAAAACAGCTCATAAAGCCTGTGCACAAGTTTCTGACCTTTTACCTGAGCATGCTAGGTCACAATTTTGATTAGTTTCTGTCACTTAAAGCTGGGAGGAGTTTTAACCCTATGGAAACAGAATTAATTCTTCTGTTTTCACAAATTCCCCCTCGCCACTTTTAAATCAAAATCTTTGTTTCCACAACTAAATCCAACCAATACCTTTCCACTTTTCCTTCCCATATGAATTCTTCACCTTATCTATCTGCTCTTTAAATGACTATGGGAAGGGAGCAAAGTTGATCAACACATTGACAAATTACAAGGGGTCAGTCCCCTTTTATAAATATAGATACAGAGACTCAAAAGGAAAAGACAAATCAATGAATTGTCCATTTAGAAATTTCATCTCATACAGCAGTCTGGGGAGGAACATCATCTGATGCAGTTTTCTAGTCTGGATGCTCATTCAAGCAGTCTTTAGTACAGTATCTTAGCACCTTCCCATCATCTTTCCACAGAAACTCAAATGTCCATTCTCCTACAAAACTGCTACTCTTATCAAATCAATATTGGAACCTTGGCCAATTGTTATGTTTAAGAAATTCACATTAGGGGGGAGGAGCCAAGATGGCAGAGTAGAAAGACTCACGTATGCTAGCTCCAGAACCCACAGCCCATAAATTTCCTGTAAAAGGAACTCCCCACAAATTCTGGAACAGAGCAAGCCATGCACCAATGCAGTGGAGGAGATTTCCATTCCAGAGAGCCCTGAAAAACTGACCCCAAAGGTCCCTCGTGCACCAGACAGCGGCGCCCACACCTGCACTGCCCTGGCTGCACGGCCCCAGAGGAGCAGATCCGAGCAGGCTTCAAGAACGGACTCTCCAGCGGCCACAAAGGTCCCTCCGCCCACAGGCATTCCAGGTCAGCGAGAGAGACTTCTGGGCTGGCCAAGAGGGGAGCGGGGTGTCTCCGTGGCTCGGGCCCCCTCGGGAGACAGGGACAGCAGCAGACCCAGGCTCCCCAAACAGACAGGAGCTCTGCTCCATTACTGAAGATCTCTGCATAAACCCCCTGAGGGAACTGAGCCTGGGAGGTGGCTCTGCCCCCACCTGAGCACCAGAACTTAAGCTCACATTGAATAGCAGCTCCGCCTTCCACTGAAAGCCCTGAGGCTGGGGAACAGCATTTGAATGTCAGACCCCAAGCACTAGCTGGGCAGATCTAGGCGGGAGTGGACAGGAATCTCAGAAGTCAAGTAACTGGCTGGGAAAATGCCCAGAAAAGGGAAGAAAAATAAGACCATAGAAAGCTACTTTCTTGGGGAACAGATGTTCCCGCCTTTCATTTCTGATGACGAGGAACAATTCTTACCATCAGGGAAAGATGTGGAGGTTGGGGCCTCTCTATCCTAGACATCTGAGGTGGATATCTGGTGGGCTCAGGCCATGGAAGAGCTCAAAAAGGATTTTGAAAATCAAGTTAGATAGGTGGAGGAAAAACTGGGAAGAGAAATGAGAGAGATGCAAGAAAAGCATGAAAAATGGGTCAATACCTTGCTAAAGGAGACCCAAAAAAATGCTGAAGAAAATAACAGCTTGAAGAATAGGCTCACTCAATTGGCAAAAGAGGTTCAAAAAGCCAATGAGGAGAAGAATGCTTTCAAAAGCAAAATTAGCCAAATGGAAAAAGAGGTTCACAAGCTCACTGAAGAAAATAGTTCTCTCAAATTTAGAATGGAACAGATGGAGGATAATGACTTTCTGAGAAACCAAGAAATCATAAAACAAAACCAAAAAAATGAAAAAATGGAAGAGACTGTGAAATATCTCATTGGAAAAACAACTGACCTGGAAAATAGATCCAGGAGAGACAATTTAAAAATTATGGGACTACCTGAAAGCCATGATCAAAAAAAGAGCCTAGACATCATCTTTCATGAAATTATCAAGGAAAACTGCTCTGATATTCTAGAACCAGAGGGCAAAATAAGTATTGAAGGAATCCATCGATCATCACCTGAAAGAGATCCAAAAAGAGAAACTCCTAGGAACATTGTGGCCAAATTCCAGAATTCCCAGGTCAAGGAGAAAATACTGCAAGCAGCTAGAAAGAAATAATTCCAGCATTGTGGAAATACAATCAGGATAACACAAGATCTAGCAGTTTCTACATTAAGGGATCAAAGGGCATGGAATAGGATATTCCAGAAGTCAAAGGAACTAGGACTCAAACCAAGAATCACCTACCCAGCAAAACTGAGTATAATACTTCAGGGGAAAATATGGCTTTTCAATGAAACAGAGGACTTTCAAGCATTCTTGATGAAAAGACCAGAGCTGAAAAGAAAATTTGACTTTCAAACACAAGAATGAGAAGAAGCATGAAAAAGTAAACAGCAAAGAGAAGTCATAAGGGACTTACCAAAGATGAACTGTTTACATTCCTACATGGAAAGACAATATTTGTAACTCTTGAAACTTTTCAGTATCTGGGTAGTTGGTGGGACCACATACACACATGCACACACACACATGCACACACACATGTACACGTGTGCATGCACACACACATACACACATGCATGCACATACAGAGACAGAGAGCATAGAGTGAATTGAATAGGATAAGACCATATTTTAAAAAGAAATTAAGGTAAACGGTGAGAGAGAAATGTAGTGGGAGGAGAAAGGGTGAAATGGAATGGGGTAAATTGTATCTCATTCAAGAGGCAAGCAGGAGACTTTTCAGTGGAGGGAAAAAGAGGAGAGCTGAAGTTTACCCTCATCACATTCGACTAAAGGAAGGAATAAAATGCACACTCATTTTGGTATGAAAACCTATCTTACAATACAGGAAAGTTGGGGAGAAGGAGATAAGCAAGGGCGGGGGGATGATGGGAGGGAGGGAAATGGGAGGAGGGAGCAATTTGAAGTCAACACTTGGGGAGGGACAGGATCAAAAGACAGAATAGAAACAATGGGGGGCAGGATAGGATGGAGGGACATACAGTTAGTCTTACACAACACGACTATTATGGAAGTCATTTGCAAAACTACACAGATATGGCCTATATTGAATTACCTGCCTTCCCAAAGGGAATGGGTGGGGAGGGACGGATGGGGAGAATTTGGAACTCAAAGTTTTAGGAATAACTATTGAGTATTGTTCTTGCTACTAGGAAATAAGAAATACAGTTAATGGGGAACAGAAAGTCATCTGGCCTAGAGGACAAAAGAGAAGATGGGGACAAGAGATGGGAGGGATGATAGAAGAGAGGGCAGATTGGTGATAGGGGAAATTAGAATGCTCGGTGTATTGGGGTGGAGGGAGGGTACAAATGGGGAGAAAATTTGGAGCCCAAAATTTTGTGAAAATGAATGTAAAAAGTTAAATAAATAAATTTATATTAAAATAGAAAAAAAAAAGAGATTCACATTAGAACCCAGTTTTTTTTTACATTTTACATTAATCCACTATTCATTCCCCCATTAGGAGGATGAGATTTCATTAGGGAATTAATAGTAGGCGCTAGTATATACATAAATCATCAATTTTTTTTTTTAACACAGTACATATCAAGTCATAAAACAATTCCAACTTCAGATCAAGGTATGCTTCTTTTAAAGACATTTACAAAATAGACCATAAACCATTCTTCTTTTAACACTAACTGAGACAAGTATAATATTAACTAAGTATACTAATTTCACAAGCCCCTTACCTATATACATATACACATACACACACACACACACACACAAACATATATGTATAAAATTCCTTGTCTCACCGCCACCCTGGAACCATAAAAATTCCTTATGTCCCTTATCTTTTGACCCCCATACAACCTATTTCACAGTAGGTTTGAATGTAAATAATACCAAAAAAAATTTCCCTTTCTTGCAAAGAGTTTACAATTTATCACAAAAACCTCTTAAACTTAATTGACCCAAATTACAAGAAAACATCTAAAACTAAGGTCCTTGCATAATTACCAAGTTTCCTTTCAGAAACATACTTTTGTAAATGTTTGATTTATAGTAAAAACAATTTTAATTAAGACTTCCCTTTAAATAGTAGAAACTTGAAAGTTTATAGGTTCTCAAATTATTGTACTTCTAACTAACATTAGCTCATCCATCATTCATCTTTTTAACAATGCAATTCCTAATATAACAACATTTAGGTAAGAGAAATTGCCTTTTCAGCAATAAACATAATATATTTAAATCTGGAAGCAACCCATCATCAATTGTGGTGAATGTATTTCTAAATTACCTTGCACAGAGAGTCATTCATCTCATCACCAATATGTGGAAACTATCACCCTAAACCAGTGTATCCATATTTTCATAATAGCCAATATTTCAAATAGAAAATCTTCCATTATAGCAAATATCAGTAGTATTATCACTGCTTATTGTTGACATGAAAGATTGGTTAAAAAAGGCAAGTAGGCTAAAAATATATTGTTTATTCCCTTAAAGCTAGCAGTTACATAGCCATGGAGCCAGAAGAAAACCTCTGACTGCCTGATAGAAGAATGACCAGGCTTAAATCTGTTTTAGGACAATCCAAGGATGTCTGTGTCCCTCAGATTTATGGTCTCTATATGTGTTTAACTATATCATGAGAAAGTAATTTTCTTAATTGAATAGATTGTAAATACAATAAGATAAGAGAGTTGACAATCAATTGAAATTACAACCTAGGATATCTGTGTTTTCTTTACTATTAACATGCCATAACATAGTATATATGTCCACAAAATATTAAGATATGGAAAAAGTCCCATTATTCAAGATAGTGTCTTGGGTTAAGGGTCTCATAAAGTATGCTAAGTCAACTCCATCTGGCTTTGTTGACATAAGAAGAGGTATACTCTGAGTTTACTTCAGAGAATAAAGAGACTTAGATCCAGGCTCTTCTTCTGATTGATTAATTCAGACTCTGGCCCTTATTAAAGTCCAAAAATGATATTAAATGTTATCCTTATTTATAACCAAATATAAGTCTCAAATTATCAAATTTCTGTCACATACTTTTAAAAGTCCAATTCATATCTACCTTACAATGGACCCTCAAATTTACAAAGATAAATGCCAAATAATACCATGTTTTTTGTACTTAATCCTGATGGGAAGAGCACCCTCGGATGCTGTTCTTTATTGCTTCATGGCAGACTTTTACTTGAATCATATCAAATCTGAATTTATAATCACTTATGATAAACATTTTAAGCCCCCCTCACTCCTTTTTAAATGTCAAATACTCTTGGTACTTAAAAGAAAACCTTATCCTTAACTTAACATATTCCCTTAAAGAACTATATGGTGACAATTCCCAGCTCTGAATTACCTTTTCCCTCTACTTCCTTAAAAAACTGAAATCCTGTCTCCTTTTTGAGCATTATCAGATAGAGAGCATTCCTAAGCTTTCCAGTGTCCCATTTCAACCTTTTGGAAATTTCAGGCTGCATATACTAGGAAATACATATAAGGTTTTAAAAAGAGTTTGAAATCACACCTGTTTTCCTCAGGTTAGCTTAAAACATGCTGGGCCAATATTACTGCTACTTCTGGCCCAGGAAAGAGATCTAAGGAATTTAATTTAATGCTGACAGGGTGTTGCCAGTTTCCCTAGGCAGGAGCCTCTATAGCTTCCAAACATAATAACCAAATAATAGACTGTCTAAATACTCACCCTCCCTTTTTTGTCCTACTTGTCTTCAACTTTTAGAATCTGGAGAGAGTTAATGCTTAACAATTTACAAATCAAGAGAGTTGTATTTCTCTAACACCTTTCACAAACAGCTTTTGTAATGTTAAAACATGCATGTAAAACAAATCACTGAAATTCTAAAGTGAATCATGTTTAAGGGTATGATGGAAAAGCCATGAGTGAAGTGTCTTAAAAGACAGAAAAGCCCTTGCTATTATTTTTTTTTTTTGCAATTTTAAACACATTGTCTGGTATCAGATATATTGACTTAATTTGAATATAAAGTACAAACTTTAGCTTTGAGATCTAATCCAATCTGGATTTAAACTCTCAGCCTTCTTCTCGGCTGCCTGTTTGAGATTTTTTACTTCCTAATTTTCACCAACTCTTCCAGCAGAGTTTTCAATAAATTCTAACCTATCTTAAGCATTAAATTAAAAGTGACATATTTTACTTTTTACATTTCCAAATGTAAAATGAATTCCATCCAGAACGAATTCAATCACTTTTTCATTGTGTCCCATCTCACAGAAAAACTTCTCCTTTAGGTGAGGCAAGAAATGGCCAAATGCCAGTGAGCCTGACCCTCCCCATCTGAGGGAAAAAGATTTTCCCCTCCTTTATCTTTCTTATCTTTCTTTTTACATTCAAAAATTTGGTCAGAGTTTAGAATGCAGAAAAGAAAGAAAGATTTTTTTTAAAAAACTTTTAAAAGTGTTCAAACTCTCTATTAAGAACATTCATGCAAACAGATTAAGCCAAACAGCAAAATGTCTTTCTCTCTTTCCCTCTCTCTCTTTCACTCATTCCTCTGATACAAATGCCAGGAGTAAAGGAAAAGTGGGAGATAAAAAGAAAGTAACATTCTTTGCTCGCTTTACACCACAAACATGAAACACTTCACAAACAGACATTTGACAAAGCAATATGGAGTGCACACCAATTTCAAATTGAATTCAGATTGGTCAAAAACTCAGGAGTTGTAACTTACTCTGACTGATTTCTAGACAATTTCTAGTCAATCCTTCCCAGAATCTAGACTCACTTTTTCCTCCTCCATTTTCTTCCCTCCTCCCTTCATTCTCTTCCTTCTCTTGGGAGCAGACAGGGAGGAATAAGGAGAGGGTTTTAACCAGTATTTGTCCCCAGGAGCTGTTTTGGACAAATACTCCAGGATTTCATCCCCACTAGTACCAAACTTTTTAACACTCTCATTTCCCATTGTAGGCAAACTTCACTTCTGAACCCAGAATTCCAGGCGAGACAAAGCAGTACTCAGATCCCATATTTTCTGATGTTGCTCAGGTGACCCAACATACACTCCCTCTGTTGATTCAATATTTTACCTGCGTTCCTAGGCTTGCAACAATTCCAAATATTCCTGGGGAAGGTAGCAGTTCAAAGAGGGGATAGTTGCCTGTGGATATTTGGGTCATTGAAAACCAAAATGGTGTACCTCCCATACTCTGTAGTGAGTTTCCCTTCTTCTGATGCTGGAGATCCTGGAGAGTCCCCAAATATGAGGAACAAGCCCCCAGCTGTGAGAAACACACCCACCTTAAAAAAAGAAAAATACTTGTTGTGAAATCAGGAAAGCTTTTTATTAATTTTTATGTTCATTCCCCTTGAATGAACAGGTAGCTCCTAAGGGACTGTTACAATTATTCAGACCAATGCAAGTCTTTTTATGCTGTTCCAGATTCAAATCTCCTGCCTCACTCTTCATTTTAATCATGTGGAAACAGAGTTTTAATCATGTGGAAAGAGAATTCCTTCTTTTATTTCCCATAATTCCTATTAACTCTCATGGCACAGTTCTCAGATAGAAAGATAGATAAGATAGATATGTAGATAGTTAGGTAGGTAGATGGAATATTTATTATGTGCCAAGCATGGTGCTAAGTCCTAGAGATACAAATACAAGCAAGACAGTCCCTGCTCCCAAAAAGAACTTACAATTCTAATGGAGGAAGATAATATACAACAGGAACTGAAAGGCAGGGAGTATTGAAGAAAACAGCAAAGCATGGAACTAGCCAGTTCTTTTCTCTCATATGACATCCTAGGCTACTCCAGTCCATTTCTGGTCTTACTCCTGCATAGTTGTCAACCCAGAAGCCCCTGTTTCATGTTTCTTCTTCATAAACTCTTCAGTTTCCCATCCATCTTGGGTAGGGGAGGGAATTGTTAACTCAACTTCTATCTGCATATACCCATTGCATTTATGTTTTTGTTTTTTATGATGTAGATTGTACATTCCTTCAGGGTAGATAATGTTTAGGGCTTTCTTTTTCCTTCGCATTCCAAGTGCCTTATATGCTGTCTTGGATGTAATAAGTGCTTAATAAATGTTTGTTGGGGCCAGCTAAGTAGTGCAGTAGAGGACCAGCCTTGGAATCAGAAATACTCATCTTCCCGAGTCCAAATCTGGGTGACCCCTGGCAAGTCACTTAACCCTGTTTGCCTCAGTTTCCTCACCTATAAAATGAGCTGGAGAAAGAAATAGCCCATTTCATTATCTTTGCCAAGAACACCCAAAGGAGGTCACAGAGAGTCAGGCAAGACAGGAAATGATTGAACAAGAATAAATGTTTGTTAAATTGAAGAATGTATTACGATCTTGGCACTCCCATTATCATCACTCTAATCACATTAAGCTCAGGAATGCTGAAAAAGACTACACTTTTTATAAGGAAGGACAGTGTCTCATTCAGGCACCTCTGTTTAGTTTCCTACCTCTGATTTCTCAACAACAGGAATGTCAATCAACAAAATTGAGAGATGAAAGATTGAATTTTCTAACAGAGACTGTTCCTGACATTAAAAAAGGAGTGTCAGGAAAAAGAATGTCAGCGTATTTATACATGTTGTTGCAAATGTACTCAAGGTTACCAGACAAGTCACTGGGGTATTTTGTATGCTGCTATTTATGCATGGTTCTGGATTATTGGAGAGAATGGTGATGCAAGAGTTTGGATTTTTGTTAGGAGAAGAATCGGTTCAAATACTTCAGATGGGAGATTTTCTTTATAAGTAATACATGGTTCAAGACATTCTTTGAGACCCACACTAGAGAAGAAAAAGAGAAAGACTTTGGAAATTGTAGAGACTGCAATCTCCTCAATATGTTTCTGATTACCTTCTTGTCTCTTTAGAAACTTTAGGAATTTTTCTCCTTGAGTGACAAGAGTGGCAAACCTGTGGCCCTCAGGCCTCATGTGGTCTTCTAGGTCCTCAAGTGCAACCCTCTGCCTGAATCCAAACTTCATCGAACAAATTCCCTTAATAAAAAGAATTGTTCTGTAAAACTTGGACTCAGTCAAAAGGCCACACCCAAGGACCTAGAAGGCCTCATGTGGCCTCGGGGCTGCAGGTCCCCTGGTTTGGGACCTTTCTCTTAGTTTGAGCTGAGATATCTCACTCCGAGTGGAAGAACGCATTCATTCTATGTTTTCTGGTTGTTCTCATTGGTATGATTTTTCCTACTTCTCTTTGCTACTTAAATAAATGGTTTTACTTGCTATTCACTACATATGATAGTCTTTTGTGTTGTTGTTGCTTATCCTTTGTTCTCAGAGTCTTTTGTGTAACTAGTTGATGGTGGTAAGGAATCAGACTGCCAAAAGGAAGCTAAGGTCTAGTGGGAGACTTTCGTTCTAACCTTAAAATAACATGCCTCTACATCAGAAATATTGGGTGAGACGGTATTTAATTCTAATGTAGTATTCTTCTTAAAGACTTGAGGAAATAACAGCTAACCTTGTGAACTTACTCCTATTCTTCTCAATGCAGAAAGTGCTATCTCCATTGGAGAGGGGTGAACAAGATTCCAGAGAGATCTATCTGTACTACTCATGACAACCCATGTGGACATACATATCTTACATGGGCACCCACACATCTTACACAAGAATGACCAGACCTTCCTGCCATAATCAGAGATTTTTCCAGACTGGAACAGGATTGAAAACTGACATCCTCTGAAAAGGGGTGGGGGGGAGATAAGACACCCACTCACTCTTAGATTTGGCAAAAGGTTTAGAATGCAAAAGCTTTGATATATTGCTTCTGGTCTTTCAGGGAATTCTAGAAAGATTGCCTTCCAGAAAGAAGGCATCTGAGACACAATCTGATGAGACAGAATATAGAGAGTGGGGGAAAAAAGGTGCTGATCATTTGAGTGCTTACTCTTTTCTCTTTGTCCATCTCCCCTTTTTCTTTGTACCCTTCTTCATGGTCAAAATAATAATTTTCCTTTGCTATTCCATAGTACCTATATGGAAGTCCTCACTGGTAAACCCATTTTAGTCTCATTGTAGTCTTAAAGAGAACTTTATCTTGTATCTCTGGAGCCACTGCAAGTCATCTTGACCATTGTCTTGCCACTGAACTCAAGGATTCTGGAGGAGAGAGTGAGGCTGGCAACTCTGTGCAACTTGGCCCCCATGCACAAGACAAGAGGCTTCCCTCATGATGTCATTGGTCCTTTTCAAAAACAAAGGAAGAAGAAGAACAAGGATTCTGAATGAAGTCTTTACAGAGAGAAGGACTTTCAGAGCAGGTGTTGTGAGTTAAACCTTGTCACACATAATTATGGTATATGGTACTATATGGTACCATATGGTATATGATACTATAATTATGGTAGTGTAAGTTTAAGCTTACTCCTCTCATAAAGGCTGTATTTGTGAAAAAGAGTGAATCTTCTTTTTCTCTTTCTCCTCCTCCTCCTCCTCTTCCTCACCCTTCTCTTTATTCTTTTTTTTCCTCCTCCTTTTTTTTCCCAAAAGCTGGGATAATTTACTTTTTGTCCTGCATGGTTTGCATTTTTTGATTTCTTGAAATATAGATCTGAAAAGACAGGCTTTTAAAAGGTACCTCATGTTGTCATTGAGACTCCACAAGAACAAAGAACAACATCTTTTATCTCTAGGGTTACTATTGGGTGAGGAATAATGGTTTCCCATCATTCTGGGAAGACTGAAGATACCTTTATTATAGACCTGATGGTAGATTTCTGCACTGGGCAGATCAAGGCTAGTACACTGTGATAATCTGAACATCTGGCTAAGTATAACCAAGTTCTTAGAATTGAAGAAAAACTGGGCTAAATTTGCTGGAAGGAACTTCAGAAACCCTTGGACCAAGTAAGCTCAGTGGACAGGAGGGTTTCAGAACTAGCAGGCACCAGTCACCTATGTAGAAGTCTGCTCCTGTCCTAAGAATGGGCAGCTGCAAGTATCAGACAAACTCTGTTTTTTGTGGGGTGGCACAAAGGCCTCTACTACTTAACTCCCCCTTCCTCTTCACCCTTTTCTGATATTTTCACTGTCTCAGTGGGGTGGAGGAAAGATGGCAGAGAGAGGCCAGGAAGGCACCTGAGCTTTCCCCAGTTTCCCTCAGAAATAGTGTTGAAACAAGCCTCTAGATGGATTCTAGAGTGACAGAAGCTGCAAAATGTTGGAGTGAGGTAGTCTTCCAGCCTGTGTAAGCTTGGAAGGACTTAGGAAAGAGTTCATCTCACTTGGGAGAAGGGAGAGCACAGTTCAGCATAGGTGGTGACCTGGCAAATCAGAGGGAGGCTCTTAGCCATGGCACAGATCATCAACCAGGACCCACTGGTGTAAGAGGAAGAACCAATGCAGAGGAATTAGATGGGGGAGGAGGGCTGTTAGTTCTTGAAACTTAGGATAGAGAAGAGTATTTAGATTTATGGGAATGGAAGCATAAGGGAGGAATATTTGGAGTAGGGAGTAAGGGAATAGGTTAAGTAATAGGAGGACAAGGTAGTGGGTAGAAGTAAAGTAGAGGTAGTGTAATACTGAGATTAAAGCTCTTCCCCACTCATTAACGGGCCTGCCCATTAAGGAGAGTTCGATTATGAGAGGTTTGTAGGAAGGCCTGCACTTTTTGTCAATGAGGCACTGGTTTTCAAGGGTTGTGATGTCCTATGGCTCTGAAAAGTGTATAAATACTCTGAGGTGATGTTTTACTTTGGGGCTTACTCATTGTGTTTGCTTGGTCAGATGAGACTATGGGCTGCCACTAAGGAGCCCCCCGGCTTTGAAAACCCAGATGTTGGTGCTTCTCTCAGTGATAACTATGTATGTATGGTCAAACAGTGATCTGTCTGTTGATCTGTGATGTATGTATTGCTTATGGTCATGCAGCTGGAAGCTGCTGTCTGTTGATCTTTATTTCTCTGTATTTTCTCTGAAGTTAATGGTGCTGACTCTTTCCCCAGAATTAAGTGAATGATATACATGTGCTTGATTAAAATGATTGTTGATGGAAAAGCAGATCTAAGGACCTGTGATAGCAGGCCCTTCTGTGTATGTCAGAGTGTTCACCTTTACAGGTAGTCAGGAGAAATAGGAAATAAGACATATGCACAAACATAAAAACAAAAATCAGGAGTAGAATTTGTTAGGGAAATTATATGTCTATATATATATGTTATATATATATACATATGTGTATATATGTATGTATGTGTATATAGGTATATATGTATGAATCTGTCTATCTATTTATCTGTATATATCCATGCTTAATTTTAGTTTTCTGGGAGGAGGGAGAAGAACAGGGAAAAAGAACAAAGTAAAAAGTGCGCAGTAGAGAACAAAAGAAAAGTTACAAAGAAGCAAAGATGGACAGCTCTCAACACAATAAGCAGTATTTATTAAATAGGCTTTCTTGAAATGAAAATTTATAGCTGTATATTTTGAATTCTCTCTTATGTTCTGTTGTGTACATAACATACTTTTTTCTTTTCTTATTTTGTATTTAAGTTTCAATATTTAAGTTTATAATATGCTTCTTTTTCTATTTTTCTACTGTATATTTAAGTTGAAAAGAAAAACAATCCTTTTTGAGCTATCCCGAAAGGACTTTGGGGGCTTGAGACCAATTTATATTCCCCTTTGAGGTCTCACATGTAGGCAGTGTGACATTATTGTCCACTTCTGGATTTTGATGTTCCCTGTTACCATAGTAGTTTTTTATGGTCAGGGTTCTCATCCATTTCTTACTAATTTTTCAGCCTATTTTGTGACTTAAAGTTGAACTCTACTCTTGGGGTTCCAAGGTTCTTATGCTGGGTGCCAGGGGCCTGGTCGCTGGCTTTCTTCTCCAGGCCCTCAGGTGCTTGAGGTTGACTTACTGCACTGGGGTAGCTCAGCAAGCCTGTTGTGCTGGGGTCCCAGGGCTTGCAAACTACTCTCTGGGTTGCAGTTAGAGGCATCTCTGCTGGTCTGCTGAGCCAAGACCAATGGGTATAAGATAATTACTCTTTTAAGTTCTTCCTAAATGGTCTTACTTTTTGAAACCGTATCATACTCAGGTCTACCCCAATCTTTCTTATCAACTATCCAATTACTAATAACAATATTAAACATACATTTTACATATATAAAAGGTGAGGAGTCTGTCCTTATTGAGTCTCTTCTAATTAGTCATTGGTATATGTACCTTATATTTCTCTTGACTTTTGCATACTAAATTTTCTATTAACTTCAGGTTGTTTTTTTTTTTTTTAACAAAGTCTTGAAAGTCTGACAGTGCATTAAATGTCCTTTTTTTTTTCCACTCAGGATTATGTTTAGCTTTGATGTATATGATATTTTTGGCCAGAACCCCAGTTCTTTTGCTCTTCAATATATAGTGTTCCAAGTCCTGTGATATTTTAATGTCACTGCTACTAGGTCTTATGTGATACTAACTGTGGCACTACCATATTTAAATTATTTTCTTGTTGCTCATAATATTTTATCCCTGAGTTGAGGGTTTCAGAATTTGACTATAATATTTCTGTGCATTTTCCTTAGAGGATCTCTTTCAGGTGGTATCAAATAGTATTTGAAAAATCAAATAAGAGAGACAGAAGAAAAATTGGGAAAAGAAATGAGAATTATGTAGGAGATTTATGAAAAAAAGAGTCAACAGTTTGGAAAAAGAAGCACAAAAACTGACTGAAGAAAACAACTTCTTAAAAAATAGAATTGGCCAAATTGGGGAGAAAAATCCACTGAAAACAACTCCTTTAAGAATAGAATTGTCCAAATGGAAAAGGAGTCACAAAAGCTAAGTGAAGAAAATAGTTCTTTAAAAATTAAAATTGGGCAAGTGGAAGCTAATGACTCTATGAGACATCAAGAATCAGTGAAACAAAATCAAAAGAATGAAAAAATAGGGAAAAAATGTAACATACCTCATTGGAAAAGCAACTGACCTGGAAAATAGATCCAGAAGAGACAATTTAAGAATTATTCATATTCAGCTAGTGGAAGACCATGATCAAAAGGAGCCTGAATAGCATCTTTCAAAAAAGGAGTGGGTCAAACAACAAATCACAGAAATAATCAACACTTTCAACAAAGAGAATAACAATAATGAGATAACATACTTATGGGATGCAACCAAAAGAGTTCCTAGGAGAAATTTTATATCTTGAAATACTTAAGTGAATAGAACAGAGAAAGAGGACATCAATGAATTGGGTATGCAACTAAAAAAGCTAAAAAAAAGCACAAATTAAAAATCCCCAAATAAATACCAATAGAAATTCTGAAAATCAAAGGAAAGATTAATAAAACTGAAAGTCAGAAAACTATTGAACTAATAAGTAACCCTAAGAACTTGTTTTATGAGAAAAAAAGACCAATACAATAGATAAACCTTTGGTTAATTTGATTAAACAAAAGAAAGAATAAAACCAAATTACTGATATCAAAAATGTAAAGGGTGAATTCACCATGAAATGAAGAGAAAATTAAAGCAATAATTAGGAACTATTTTTCCCAATTGTATGCCAACAAATCTGGCAATATAAATGAAATGGACAAATATTTACAAAAATATAAATTGTCAAGATTAATAAAAGAGGAAATAAAATACTTAAATAACCCCATCTTAGAAAAAGAAAATAAGCAAGCCATCAATGAACTACTTAAGAAAAAAATCTCCAGGGCTAGAAGGATTTACAAATAATTCCACCAAACATTTAAAGAAGAATTAATTCTCATATCATATAAAATATTTGGAAAAAATAGGTGGAGTCCTGCCAAATTCATTTTATGACGCAAATATGGTGCTGATACCTAAACCAAGAAGAGCCAAAACAGAAAATTATAGACCAATTTTCCTAATGAATATTGATGCAAAAATTTTAAATAAAATATTTTCAAAGAGATTACAGCCATTTATCACAAGAATTATGTACCATGACCAGATGGGATTTATATCAGGAATGCAGGGCTGATCAATATTAGGCAAACTATCAGAATAATTGACCATATTAATAACAAAGCCAACAGAAATCATATGATTATCTCAAGAGATGTAAAAAAAGCTTTTGACAAACTATGATACCCATTCCTACTAAAAACACTAGAGAGTAGAGGAATAAATGGCACTTTCCTTAAAATGACAAGTAGTATCTATCTAAAACCATCAGCTAGCATTATGTAATGGGGATAAGCTATAACACTTCTCAGTAATATCAGGAGTGAAACAAGGATGCCCATTATCACCACTATTATTTAATATTGTACTAGAATCTTTCGTTTTAGCAATAAAAGAAAGAAAAGGCATGGAAGGAATTAGACTAGGCAATAAGGAAAAAAAGCTATCATTCTTTGTGGATGATGTGATGATATACTTAGAGAATCTTAGAGAATCAAGTAAATCTACTTAAAACAATTAACAACTTTAGCAAAGTTGCAGGATATAACATAAACCCACATAAATCATCAGCATTTTTATATATTACCAACAAAGCCCAGCAATAGAAGATATAAAGAGAAATTCCATTTAAAATAACTGTAGACAACATATTTGGGAATCTTTTCCTGCCAAGACAAACCCAGGAACTATATGAACTCAATTACAAAACATTTTTCACACAAATAAAGTCAGTTTTAATTGAAAAGATTGAAAAGATATCAATTGCTCATTGGTAGGCTGAGCTAATATAATAAAAACAACAATTCTACCTCAATCAATTTAGCTATTTGGTACCATACTAATCAAACTACCAAAAATTATTTTATAGAGCTAGGAAAAATAATAACAAAATTTATCTGGAAGAACAAAGAGTCAAGAATACCAAGGGAATTAATGAAAAAAAAATGAAAAAGAGGGTGGCCTAGCTGTATCAGATCTAAAATTATATTATAAAGCAGTAATCATCAAAACTATTTGGTACTGGCTAAGAGTTAGAGTGGTAGATCAGTGAAATAGGTTAGGTACACACAACAGTGGTAGAAGACTATAGTGGATTACTATTTGATAAACCCAAAGGCTCCAGCTTCCAGTATAAAGAACTCACTTTTTGACAAGAACTGCTAGGAAAACTGGAAATTATTATGGCAGAAATTAGACTAACATCTCACACCCTATACAAAGATAAGGTTGAATGGGTTCAATATTTAGATATAAAGGGTGATATCATAAGCCAATTAGGAAAGCAAGAAACAGTTTGTCTGTCAGATCTATGGAGAAAGGGAGAATTTATGACCATTACTGAACATTGTTGAAATGCAAAATGGATAATTTTGATTACATTTAATTTAAAAGAATTTGCACAAACAAAATCAATCCAACCAAGATTAAAAGGGAAGCAGAAAGTTGGGAAACAATTTTTGTAGCCAATGTCTCTGATAAAGGCCTCATTTCTCAAATACATAGAGAACTGAATCAAATTTATAAGAATACAAGTCATTCCCTAATATAGTCAAAGGATATAAATAGGCAGTTTTCAGATGAAGCAATTAAAGCTATCTATAATCACAAGAAAAAATGCTCTAAGTCATTATTGATTAGAGAAATGCAAATTAAAACAATTTCATGGTACCACCTCACACTTATTAGATTGGCTAATATGACAGAAAAGGAAAATGGTAAACTTTGGAGAAGATATAGGTAAATAGGAATGCTAATGCATTGTTGGGGGAGTTGTGAACTGATCCAATTATTCCGGAGAGCAATTTGGAACTCTGGCTAAAGGGCCATAAAACTGTACATACCCTTTGATCCAACAATAACATAACGAGGTCTGTAGCCCTGAAAGATCATAAAAAGTGGAAAAGGACCAACATATACAAAATAATTTATAGTAGCTCTTTTTGTGGTGGCAAAGAATTGGCAATTGAGGGAATGCCAATCAATTGGGGAACAGTTGAACAAGTTGTGGTATATGAATGTAATGGAATACTATTGTGCTATAAGAAAATATGAGGGAGCCAAGATGGTGGAGTAGAAAGACAAACCTGTAGAAGCTCCCCCACATAACCCATAAAATACCTGTAAAAAAAGAGTCTAAACAAATTCTAGAGCAGCAGACAGAGTCAAGGAGATTTCCAGCCCAAAATAGCCTGGAAGGCTTACAGGAAAGGTCTATTGCACTGGGCATGGAGCAGAATGCAGCAGGGACAGGACCTGGAATAGGCTTCAGGGAGCCACCAACAGCAGCAGTTTCCACATTGCTCAATCCATAAATGCCACAGACAGCTTCTAAGGTCAGTGGGAGGGCTCCCTCACCCAGGAGAGGGGAGTGCAGTCTGGACTGCTGGCAGCATCCACTCCAGCAGCAGCATCCATTTTTGGAGCCCTCTGCCTAGAGCCCCCAGAAAAATTGAGCAGCTGATCTAAATCTCAGCCCTAAAGAGGAGCACTAGTGTGGTGGAGTTGGAGGTGGCTGTGGTGAGGGAATTCTACTCGCAGATTCTGGGTGGAAAAGTTTTTGGTTGCTCTCAGACCAGTGTACAGGCCAAGAAAGGAGTAAATGCCTCTCCCTTGATTGTGCCACCTTGGAGGAACTGAGAACTTACAGGTACCCAAAGTATACTCTCCTCTTGACAAAAGACTCAAAAGTCAAGCAACTGGCTGAGAAAATGTCCGAAAAAGGGAGAAAACATAAGACTAAAGAAGGTTACTTTCTTGGTGAACAGGTATTTTCTTCCAACGTTTTGGATGAGGAAGGTCAATGCATATTGTCAGAGGAAGTCAAGGCTTCCACATCTAAAACCTCCAAAATAAAACTTCTCAGGCCATGGAAGAGCTCAAAAAGGATTTTGAAAATCAAATAAGAGGAGTGGAAGAAAAATTGGGAAGAGAAATGAGAACAATGCAAGAAAATAATGAAAAGAAAGTCAACAGTTTGCTAAAGGAGACCCAAAAAAAATGCTGAAGAAAATAATACCTTTAAAAATAGACTAATTCAATTGACAAAAGAGGTCCAAAAACTCAATGAGGAGAAGAATGCTTTAAAAAGTAAAATTAGTCAAATGAAAAAGCTCACTGAAGAAAATAGTTCATTAAAAATTAGAATGGAGCAGATGGAAGCTAATGACTTTATGAGAAGCCAAGAAATTATAAAACAAAGCTGAAAGAAAAAAAAAGATAGAAGATAAGGTGAAACATCTCATTGGAAAAACAACTGACCTGGAAAATAGATCTAGGAGAGACATTTTAAAAATTATAGGACTACCTGAAAGCCATGATCAAAAAAAGAGCCTAGATATCATCTTTCATGAAATTATCAAGGAAAACTGCCCTGATATTCTAGAACCAGAGGGCAAAATAAACACTGAAAGAATCCATCAATCACTTCCTGAAAGAGATCCAAAGAGAGAAACTCCTAGGAATATTGTAGCCAAATTCCAGAGTTCCCAGGTCAAAGAGAAAATATTGCAAGCAGCCAGAAAGAAACAATTTGAGTTGTGTGGAAATACAATCAGGATAACACAGAGTCTGGCAGCTTCTATATTAAGGGACTGAAAGGCTTGGAATAGGATATTCTAGAAGTCAAAGGAACTAGGATTAAAACTAAGAATCACTTAAACAGCAAAACTGAATATAATACTTCAAGGGAAAAAACGGTCATTCAATGAAATAGAGGACATTCAAGCATTCTTGATGAAAAGACCAGAACTGAACAGAAAATCTGACTTTCAAACACAAGAATCAAGAGAAGTATGAAAAGGTAAACAGGAAAGAGAAATCATAAAGGACTTTCAAAAGTTGAACTGTTTACATTCCTACATGGAAAGACAATATTTATAACTCTTGAGACTTTTCTCAGTATTTGTGTAGTTGGAGGAATTTTATACACACACACACACATACACACACACACACATACACACATATAGACAGACAGCACAGGGTGAGTTGAATAACACGGAATGATATCTAAAAAAAATAAAATTAAGGGGTAAGAGAGGTAAATATTGGGAGGAGAAAGGGAGAAATGGAATGGGGCAAATTATCTCTCATAAAAGAGGCAAGAAAGGGCTTTTTCAATGGAGGAGAAAAGGGAGGAGATGAGAGGGGAAAAGTGAAGCTTACTCTCTTCTCATTTGGTTTAAGGAGGGAATAACATGCTCACTCAATTTGGTATGAAAATCTATCTTACACTACAGCAAAGTAGGGGAGAAAGGCATAAGTGGGGTGGTGGGGCAATGATAGAAGGGAGGGCAAATGGGAGGGGGAAGTAATTAGAAGTAAACTCTTTTGGGGAGCGATAAGGTCAAAAGAGAGAATAGAACAGATGGGGGGGCTGGATAGGATAGAGGTAAATATAGTTAGTCTTTCAGAATATGACTATTATGGAAGTCTTTTGCAAAACTACATATATATAACCTTTTGAAAAGCTTGCCTTCTCGTTGGGGATGAGTGGGGAAGGAGGAAAGAAGAGAAGTTGGAATTCAAAGTTTTAGGAAAAAATGTTGAGAATTGCTTTTGCATACAACTGGAAAATAAGAAATACAGGTAGTGGGGTATAGAAATCTATCTTTCCCTATAAGAGAAAAGAGAAGATTGAGATAAATGAAGGGAGGGGTGTGACAGAAGGGAGAGCATATTGAGGGAAGGGGTAATCAAAATGCAAGGTCAAGAATACCAAGGGAATTAATGAAAATTAGGGGGTGTGGGAGGGGAGAGATGGGGAGAAAATTTGGAACTCAAAATTTTGTGGAAATGAATGTTGAAAACTAAAAATAAATACATAAACATAAAAAAAATGATGAGTAGGTGGATTTCAGAAAAACATGGGAAGATTTACATGAACTGATGCTGAGTGAAATGGACAGAAGTGGGAGAACATTGTACACAATAACAGCAACATTGTGTGATGATCAACTATGAATGACTTAGCTCTTTTCAGCAATAAAATGATTCAAGACAATTCCAAAAGACTCATGATGGAAAATACTAACTACATCCAGAAAAAAAAAAAAACTAAGGAATCTGAACACAGAGAGAAGCTTATTATTTTCAGTTTTTTTCTTTTTTCTCATGATTTTTCCTTTTTGTTCTTATTCTTCTTTCACAATATGACTAATGTAGAATTATGTATAGCATGACTGTTACATGTATAAACCTACATCAGATTCATTGCTGTCTCAGGGAGGAAAGAGGGAAGGGATGGAAGGAGAAAAATTAGGAACTCAAAATCTTACAAAAATGAATGTTGAAAACTATCTTTACATGTAATTGGGAGGAAAATAAAATACTATTTATTTATTTATTTATTTAACTTTTTACATTCATTTTCACAAAATTTTGGGTTCCAAATTTTCTCCCCTTTTATCCCCTCCCCCCACCCCAATACCCCAAGCAATCTAATTTTCCCTATCTCCAATCTGCCCTCTCTTCTGTCATCCCTCCCTTCTCTTGTCTCCATCTTCTCTTTTCTCCTGTAGGGCCAGATGACTTTCTATTCCTCCTTAACTATATGTCTTCTTTCCTAGTAGCAACAGCAATACTAGACAGTTGTTCCTAAAACTTTGAGTTCCAAATTCTCCCCATCCCTCCCTCCCCACCCATTCCCTTTGGGAAGGCAGGCAATTCAATATAGGCCATATCTGTGTAATTTTGCAAATGACTTCCCTGATAGTCGTGTTGTGTAAGACTAACTGAATTACCCTCCATCCTATTCTGTCCCTCATTGTTTCTCTTCTATCTTTTGATCCTGACCCTCCCCAAGTATTGACTGCAAATTACTCCCTCCTCCCTTTGCCCTCCCTTCCATCTTCCCCCCCCCTTGCTTATCTCCTTCCCCCCCACTTTCCTATACTGTAAGACAGGTTTTCATACCAAAATGAATGTGCATTTTATTCCTTCCTTTAGTCAAATGTGATGAGGGTAAACTTCTTGGTTTTTTTTTTTTCCTCAGCTCTCCACTTTATCCCTCCACTAAAAAGTCTCCTACTTGCCTCTTAAATGACATATAATTACCCCATTCCATTTCACCCTCTTTCCTCCCACTCCATTTCTCTCTCACCATTTACCTTGATTTCTTTTAAGCTATGGTCCCATCCTAATCAATTCACTCTGTGCTCTCTCTGTGTGTGTGTGTGCATGTGTGTATGTGTGTGTGCGTGCATGCGTGTACATGTGTGTGTGTGGTCCCACCAACTACCCAGATACTGAAAAGTTTTAAGAGTTACAAATATTGTCTTTCCATGTAGAAATGTAAACAGTTCACTTCTGGTAAGTCCCTTAAGACTTCTCTTTGCTGTTTACTTTTTCATGCTTCTTCTCATTCTTGTTTTTGGAAGTCAAATTTTCTTTTCAGCTCTGGTCTTTTCATCAAGAATGATTGAAAGTCCTCTGTTTCATTGAAAGGCCATATATTCCCCTGACGTATTATACTCAGTTTAGCTGGGTAGGTGATTCTTGGTTTGAGTCCTAGTTCCTTTGACTTCTGGAATATCCTATTCCACGCCCTTCGATCTCTTAATGTAGAAGCTGCTAGATCTTGAGTTATCCTGATTGTATTTCCACAGTACTGGAATTGTTTCTTTCTAGCTGCTTGCAAGATTTTCTCCTTGAGCTGGGAGTTCTGGAATTTGGCCACAATGTTCCTAGGAGTTTCTCTTTTGGGATCTCTTTCAGGTGGTGATCGATGGATTCTTTCAATACTTATGTTGCCCTCTGGTTCTAGAATCTCAGGGCAGTTTTCCTTGATAATTTCATGGAAGATGATGTCTAGGCTCTTTTTTTGATCATGGCTTTCAGGTAGTCCCATAATTTTTAAATTGTCTCTCCTGGATCTATTTTCCAGGTCAGTTGTTTTTCCCATGAGATATTTCACATTCTCTTCCATTTTTTCATTCTTTTGGTTTTGTTTGGTGATTTCTTGGTTTCTCAGAAAGTCATTAGACTCCATCTGTTCCATTCTAATTTTGAGAGAACTATTAAATTCAGTGAGCTTTTGAACCTCTTTTTCCATTTTGCTAATTCTGCTTTTGAAAGCATTCTTCTCCTCATTGGCTTTTTGAACCTCTTTTGCCAATTGAGTGAGCCTATTTTTCAAGGTGTTATTTTCTTCAGCATTTTTTGGGGTCTCCTTTTCCGAGGTATGGACCCATTTTTCATGCTTTTCTTGCATCTCTGTCTTTTCTCTTCCCAGTTTTTCCTCTACCTGTCTAACTTGATTTTCAAAATCCTTTTTGAGCTCTTCCATGGCCTGAGTCCACCGGACATCCACCTCAGATGTCTGGGATAGAGAGGCCCCGACCTCCACGTCCTTCCCTGAGGGCAAGCATTGTACTTCTTCATCAGAAATGAAAGGAGGAAGGAACATCTGTTCCCCAAGAAAGTAGCTCTCTATGGTCTTATTTTTCTTCCCTTTTCTGGGCATTTTCCCAGCCAGTTACTTGACTTCTGAGATTCCTCTCCACCCCTGCCTCACTAGTGCTTGGGGTCTGAGATTCAAATGCTGTTCCCCAGCCTCAGGGCTTTCAGGGGCTGGCATGGCTGCTATTCAATGTGAGCTTAAGTTCTGGTGCTCAGGTGGGGGCAGGGCCGCCTCCCAGGCTCAGTTCCCTCAGGGGGTTTATGCAGAGATCTTCAGTAATAGAGTGGAGCTCATTCCTGCTCCGGGAGTTCTGGGCCACTGCTGCCTCTGCCGCTTCCTCAGCTGCTGCCTGCCGAGGGGGCCCGAGCCATGGAGACACCCCGCTCCCCTCTCGGCCAGCCCAGAAGTCTCTCTCACTGACCTGTAGCGCCTGTGAGTGGAGGGACCTTCGGGGCCGCCAGAGATTCCGTCCCTGAAGCCTGCACGGATCTGCTTCTCTGGGGCCGTGAGGCCAGGGCAGCGCAGGGTTGGGCTCCGCTGTCCGCAGTGTGACGGACCTCTGGGGATGCCTTTCCAGGGTTCTCTGGAACGGAAATCTCTTCCACTGTGTTTCTGTGTGGCTTACACTGCTCCAGAATTTGTAGGGAGTTCTTTTTACAGAAAATTTATGGGCTGTGGGTTCGGAGCTAGCATACATGAGTCTTTCTACTCCGCCATCTTGGCTCCTCCCCATGAATTTCTTTATGGATAAATAATCTGTCCAAAATGAGTTCATTTGAAATGACTCCCATGTATGGACATATACATATCACCAGCTTTGAGAGAAATAGACATGCACATGCAGCTTAATTTTGTTTGTCTTTCTTAGAACTAGTTCTGTAATGCTTGACACTTGTGACTGTGTTAGAATGACCCATTCTGATTCCTACTCCTCTTGTTGATATGTGGGGATATACACTTGTAATGCAATCCTGATAAGCCTGCAGGCCAGATCCTTAGTGACTTCTATGTACAGAATAAAAGTATTCAGTAATCCCCTCCAAAAAAAAAAAACAAGAATTATAGTTTCAATTTGTAGAAGTCATTTTGACTTCTACATTTGTCATTTTGAAATTAGCAAGTATCTATTTTTAGTACTTTAATAAAAAGATAACTCTATACCAGTTTGTTACATTGTGTTTTCCCCTGCCACTGAAATCTTACCCTGGGCAAGAGATGGTATATTAGTGTTTGAGTGAATGTGTCTGGTTTTGAGAAGAAAATTTTGTATGAACTGCTTTATTGTTAATGTGTTAACTGTCATGTTATCTGAGCAAACACATTTGAGAAAAGCTAACTGAGACTATTGGATGACTGCCCATTCAGACTATTGAATTGGACACTCAGGCAAGACCTACACTAGTGCTGAGGTTAGGGTGCTGTACCCCAAAATACCGACATGCTGGGTCCTGCTTGAATGAATTCAACACAAGCCTTCCTAAAACCAAAGAAAAAGGAAGTTTATTAAAGATTCGCCATATTGGGTTGACTCTTAAGGAGCCTAAGCATTTGTAATGCTTGTATTCACAAGCAGGCCAGATGGAATCCCGACTAGACAGAGTTTGAACTGGATTGAATCTGACCACCTTCATGGAGGTGAGATGGAACTTAAATGCAGAAAAAGACTGAGGGAAACATCCAGGTGTCTCCAGGTACTCTGAGGTTCCAGGGATGTTCTTGATAGATCAAACCTAGGGAGGATCCTGATGGAAGTGATTGGTAATAGCATCAAAGGGAGGAATATCAAAAGAATGCTAAATAGAAGATAGGGAGTATCTGGCCTGGGAGAAATGGAAGGGGAATCCAAGGAGCCCCCACAAAGCCCAGACTTTCCGGAGGCCCTTCAGACAAATGTGACAAAAGCCCTCCTGATCCAAGGGGAAAAAGTCTTGGCTTGGGCTTGTACCCCATCACTAGGCAAAGCACAGTCCCTGAGAGTTATCTCTGGAACCCTGAGAGTAGCAGTAGCTGCCCCTTGGGGACCCAACATGCCAATTAGAGCAGAAGTTGAAGAATGCTGCTATTATTCCTCCTCCTCCTCTTCTTCTATATTTTGTAAGATATTTTGGGGATTGGGAGCTAGATTTTTTTAAAATTAAATTATCATTATTCAAAAAGCTGGGACAATTTCCTTTTTGTCCTGTCCAGTTTTCATGTATGTTTTCTCAAACTATAGCTTGGAAAGAAACAGACTTTAAAAGAATAGCCCATTGTCTTTCAAATGGAGTTGCCTGACTATAACTTTAAACCCAAATCAGTCTGCCTTTCACTGAATGACCTCTAATAGCCCTGTGGCTCAATGTTTGGATTATGATGATTTAGAATGAGTGTAGATAGCAATTGTTTTTCTGGCCAGAAACTTTGATATATTTTGTGATAGTAAATTAAGTCATCCTTTGTCTCAATTCTTACCTAGCCCTTAGTCGTTGAATAGCACTTGCCTGAGACCTGGTACTGCCTTTAATTTAGAAAGGCCACGGTAACTCACTGCACCACTTTTGTCTTGCCATTTGACTTCAATGGCTTTAGAAGAGAGAATGAGGCTAACGACTTTGCATAGCCTTGCCTCATTTCAATGCAATTCACTTGAGCATCAGGACATCACCCTCTTACATCATTGGTCCTTTTCAAGAATGAAGGATGAACTACATTTGCAAAGCACTTTACAAATGTCTAATATTATTTTCACAATTTTTATTCTCACAGTCCTACCTTGGGAGGTAGGTGCTATTATTATCCTTATTTTATAGATGAGGAACCTGAGGCAGACCTAGGTTAAGTAAATTGCCCAGGGTTATTTAAGTGTTTGAGATTAGATCTGAACTTGAACCTTCCTGACTTCACATCTAGTATTCCATATGTTCACTTCTGAGCTAAATTTTTTCCCCAAAAATGAATGTAATTGCTAATTTACATTAATTCCTTTTCTCTATCTTTCTTCAGCAAAAATATTTGGTTACATAGAGGGGGTATGATTTGCAACACTGGAAAGAGTACCCACATTGATGAGATCAGGAGCATTAAAGTATTCAGTGATTCTCAGCCTGTCAAAGAGATTCCACCCAAGTATTTGTTTCCCATGCACTTGGTTTGATGGGGTTCAGACTCTGGGAACCTCCCTGAACTCCTCTTGAATCTTCCCACTTAATCTGGCCTTTCATATTCAAATCTGTTGCCCTTGGCCTAGCCTGGCCTTCCATTGTCTGTTACCTCTGGATTACCTCACCTACTTCCCACCCAAGCCCTCCATTGTTTGATATCTCCTGATTTCCTCCAACTGTTTCCAATCCTTGACCAGTCACCCCAGTCCCATGAAGGTCTTCCTTGGACTTTTCCTCAAGACACTCCCTAAACCCCTTCTCCCATAAGTTTAGACTACCAGACTACCCCCAGATCCCTCCTACAGGCTTTTCTTTTTAAGTTCCATCTTGCCTCTATGAAGGTACTCAGATTCAATCTAGCTCATACTCTGTCTAGTTAAGATTCTATTTGACCGGCTTGTGAATACAAGTGTTACAAATGCTTATGCTACTTAAGAGTCAACTCAATATGGCGAATCTTTAATAAACTTTGTCTTTCTTTGGCTTTAAGAAGGCTTGAGTCAAATTCATTTGAGCAGGACTCAGTGTGTTGGTATTTTTGGGTTCCCTAGCACCCCTCAGACCTCACCAGATTGATAATTGACCAGGGTCTACCACTAGGGGCTCAGTTATCTGACTGACTTTTCCATAGTATGAATATTCTACAAGAGTATTTTGAACTGGTTCAACAAACATGTAACCCGTTGCTTTGAAAACACAGTTGGTTATTGCCATGGCTTCCAAGAAAATTTTAAAAAAAAAATGAGCTCTGAAGTAGCCTATGGAAGTCATTCAGAAAGTAATCATTAAACTGTGTGATGCCTGACCTTGAATCCTCAACAATATGAAACTGACTGTGGTTAGAGGAAGGTAACTTTAAGCTAGAATCAGGGATAGCTTTGCAAGAATTCTCAGCAAAGGACCATGTGAAAGAGATGCCATCAGCCCAAATGTGAAAGTACCCACCTTTGCAATGTTACACGAGTGGGAGCTTTTGAACATTACATAGGCATTATCCCTACTCCATCTTTGTAATACAAATAGTTTTCCAACACAATGTGGGCAGCATATTGGTTGTTTTCCTGAGTCTGGTTGGTATAGTGTGGTTGGAGTTCTATACTTGGAGTTGGAAAGATCTAAGTTTCAATTTAACTTATGACATTTATTAGCTGCATGATCTTACAAAGTTGTTTAAACTCTCTGCCTCAATTTTTTAATATGTAAAATGGAGATAATAACACCTCACAAAGTTACTGTGAGGTTCAAATGAAATAATATGTGTAAATCCCTTTGTAAACCTTAAATTGTTATATATTACATAAATGCTGACAATTATTATGGTAAGCCAATAAATATACACTTATATACATTAATATACCTGAGTAAGAGAATTAATATGATAATGAATCAAATAGCAGGTTTGATGTGGTTGCCAACTGATGTAACGACTCACACAGTCCCAACCTGGCCGAACAAATTATATGTGAGCCATTGTCTCCTAAAACCTAGGAGTTTTGTGTCTAATTTTTTTCCCCCATAGGTATTTTCTCTCCCTTTGAATACACTGACTGCCAACCAGCTGCCACCAGAGAACAGGAAAGCTAGCCATACTGAATCCATAAGACATTCAGAGGGAGAGACAGGAGGTATCGTGCCAGGCAAGTCAAGGGACCATCATTTTGACCACTATTTTTCCTCAGATCCTAGTGGAGAAAGCCCAGGACTCTAAACTTAAGAACCTTAGGAATAGAAATGCCTTCCAAACCACCAAACCTATTTCCAGACCACCTCCAAGACATTAAGGGGAGAAATCATTGTGATTTACCACTACACACAAAAACTTCTGACAAAAATGGGAGCATTGCCCCTCCCCCCAAAAAAAACCAAACCACCACACATGCTCCAAAATTACTACAGGACTGGCAGATATCTGGTCTAGATTGTTACTCAATAAGCAATTATTAAGTGTCTACTAAGTTCCAGGATCTGTGCTAATCAATGGGGAGACAAAGAAAGGCAAAAACACAGGCTCTGATGGCAAAGAGAAAGCATCTAATCATTTGAAGTCTGAGAATTAGATTTAGGAGGCGCAGAGCCTATCTAGTACAAAATGCTCCTGAAAAAATTCCCTCTTTTTAAGTCAGTAAAGAAGCATTTACTTTTTTCTTTAAATAGTATTTTATTTTTTTCCAGTTACATGTAAAGACGATTTTTAACATTCATTTTTTTATAAAATTTGAGTTCCATTTTTTTCATCCCTTTCTTTCCTCCTCCCCCCAAGACAGTAAGCAATTTGATATGTTATATATATGTGATAATGTAAAACATATTTCTATATGTCATGTTGTGAAAGAAGAAACAGAACTAAAGGAAAAAAGCAAAAAGGGAAAGTGAATATCTTTAATCTGCATTCAGACTCCATTTCTCTAGATGTGGATAGCATTTTCCATCATGAGTCTTTTGGATTTGTCTCATTGTATTTCTGAGAAGAGCTAAGTCAATCGTAGTTGATCATCCTGCAATGTTGCCGTTACTATGTACAATGTTCTCCAGGTTCTGCTCACTTCACTTTTCATCTGCTTCACTTCACATCACTTACAGTTCAAGTAAGTCTTCCCATTGTAATATTACAATTATTGTGCACAATGTCCTTCCAGTTCTTTTCACTTCACTTTGCATCAGTTCATATAGGTGTTGCCATGTTTGTTCTGAAACCACCCCCCTCAACATTTCTTATAGCACAATAGTACTCAGTCACGATTATATACCACAAAGTGGTCGGCTATTCCCCAGAAGATGAACATTCCCTTGAATTCCAATTTTTTTGCTAACACAAAAAGAGCTGCTATAAATATTTTTGTATATATAGATACTTTTCCTTTGCTCTTCTTGGAATACAAATCTAGTAGTGGTATTGCTTGGGTCAAATAGTTTTATATTTCCTTGGGCATAGTTCCTAATTATTCTGCAGAATGATTAGACCAGTTCGTTACTCCACCAACTGTTTATTAGTGTGGTTATTTTCTCTCACGCCCTCCACTGTGTCATTTCTGATGTGTTGTGAGATGGCACCTAAGAGTTATTTTAATTTGCATTTCTATAATCAATGATGATTTAGAGAATTTTTCACATGACTATAGATAGTTTGATTTTTCATCTGAAAACTCCCTGTTCATATCCTTTGATCATTTATCAATTGGGAAATGACTATTTTTTTTTTTATAAATTTCACTCCATTCTCTATATATTTGAGAAATAAAGTCATCAGAGAAACTTAATGTAAAAAATTTTTTATAGTATTTCATTGCCTGAGGTACCTTTTAGCAAAATGTAGTTTCACTGATTATCTCTGTTTGGTCTATTTCTGTTTTTGCTTTGTCTGAGATCATGGTTGCTACCCCTGCTTTTTTTTTTTTTTAACCTCAGCTGAAGCATAATAGATTCTTTCCCAGTCCCTTATTTGTACTTGCATGTGTCTCTCTGTTTCAAGTTTGTCTCTTATGAACAATGTATTGTTGGATTTGTGTTTCTACTCCATTCTACTATCCACTTCCAGTTTATGGGAAAACTCATTCCATTCACATTCAGTTATGACTACTAACTGTGTATTTCTGTCTATTCTCTTTTCTTCTGGTTATCCTGTTCTCTTTTTATCCTTTCCCTCCTCAAAAGTCTGTTTTGATTCTGACCACTGCCCTCTTTAATCCACTCTCAATTTTATCATTCCCATCCACCCAATGTCTCATCCTCTTTCTCTCCATTTCCCTGTTGAGTAAGGTGGATTTCTTATAGCAACTGAGTGTATAAACTCATTCTTTTCTCTCTGAACCAACTGTGATGAGAGTAAAGTTCAAGCATTGCCTGACACCACCACCCTCAACTCCCCCTCCACTATAAAATTCTTCTTTGTGTACCTCTTTTACATGAGAAAAACTTCCTCATTATTCTTCTCCCTTCCCTGGTTTCCTCATGCATCCTTCTTTCTCAACCCTTTATTTTTTTTAGACATCTTCCGAATATAATCAACTCTTCTGTCTATGCAGACTTCTAATTGTCTTACTAATGATAAAGTCCTTAGGAGTTACATGTATCATCTTCCCACATAGGAATATAAATAACTTAATTTTATTATGTCTCGTATGATAACTCTCCTATGTCTCTTGAGTCTCGTGTTTGAATGTTAAATTTTCTATTCCACTCTGGTCTTTTATTCAGGAATGCTTGAAAGTCCTCTGTTTCATTAAATATCCATTTTTCCCCCTGAGGATTATACTCAATTTTACTGAGTAGGTTATTCTTGATAGCAATACCAGTTCCTTTGCCTTCTAGAGTATCATATTCAAGTCTTTTGCTTTTTAAATATGATAGCTGCTAAACCTTATGTGATTCTGACTGTGGCTCCATGATATTTGAATTGTGTGTTTCTGACTGCTTGAAATTTTTTCTCCTTGATCTGGAAGCTCTGGAATTTATCTACAATATTCCTGGGAGTTTTCATTTTGAGATCTCTTTCAGGAGGTCATCGATGATTTCTTTCAATATCTGTTACCCTCTGGATCTAAGATATTGGGTCAGTTTTCCTTGGTAATTTCTTGAAACATAAGGCATATGCACACACTCTTTCTCCCTCTCTCTCTCTCTCTCTCTCTCTCTCTCTCTCTCTCTCTCTCTCTCTCTCTCTCTCTCTCTCTCTCTCTCTCAGCTTTCAGGTAATCCAGTACTTCTTAAATTATCTCTCCTTGATCTGTTTCCAAGGTCATTTGTTTTTCTGATTAGATATTTCACATTTTCTTCTATTTTTTTCATGCTTTTGACTTTGTATTATGTGTTGATGTCTCATGAAGTCATTACCTTCCATTTGCCCAGCTCTAATATATAAGGAATTATTTTCTTCAGTGAGCTTTTGTATCTTATTTTCTCTTTGGCCAATTCAACTTTTAAGAAGTTCTTTTCTTCAGTGAATTTTTGTTCCTCATTTACTATTGGGTCAATTCTGTGGGTTTTTTTTAAGGTGTTTTTTCCTCCGTACTTTTTGTGCTTCTTTTATCAAGCTGTTAATTCTTTTTTCATAATTTTCTTGCATCACTCATTTTTTCCCAATTTTTCCTCAACCACTCATGTCTTTTTTGAACTCTTCCAGGAATTCTTGTTTGACTTGGGCCTAATTGAATTTTTTCTTTGAGACTTTGCTTATAGCTATTTTCACATGTTCTTTAAACATGTGCCTTTTGTCATTACCATCATCATCATAATCATCATCATCATCACACAATTATTAAGCATTGACTGTGTTCAAGACACAATGCTCATTGTTGAGGATATAAAGAAAAACAAAAACATAGTCCCTGCCCTCAAGAATCTCACATTCCAATGGAAGAACCAAAAAGCAGATAATCATATACGTACAAGATTTACGTGGTGAGGAAGGAAAGCATTCCAGGCATGGAGGACAGCCTGTAGGAGTGGAGAGGTGAAGTTTTGAGTATGATGAACATCAAAACAGCCAGTGTTTCTCTCCACAAGTGTTACCTATATATGCCTACCCTTCCTAGTGATGGCATGTGTATTTGTAGGAGACTATGCCTGAGGTTTATTGGGGAAATGTTTTGTTGCTTCTCCTATGCTATTTTATTATGTTTTTGCTTTGAACTAATTGTGTCCATTGGCTGACTATTAATAACAAATGAATTGTTCAGAGTTCATAAATCATGGTCCTAAGTGGGTATAAACCCACTTGAGCCCAGGGTTGATACACTTCTCTCAGATCCCATTATATGAGTTGAAAGTGCTCCTGCACTCTCTTTATACATAATATATAAACACACACACACACACACATATATACACACACACACAAATATATATACATATACATCCATGCATTTATATGGACACATGTATGTATATGTGTACATATACATGTATTATATACATACATATACAAACATACATGTGTATGTATATGTGTGTGTGTATATATACACACACATACATATATACATAAAGTTTAAGGTGGGTTGGGGAGTGCTTACAACTTAAACAGGATAGAATTCATAAAGAAAGTTGCACTTTGATTTGAACCTTGAAGGAAGTTAGGAATTCTAAGAAATGGGTTTGAGAAAAGAGAATGTTCCAGACAAGAAGAACAGCCTATACAAAGGGATAGAAAGAGAAAATGAAGTGTCCTGTTGTAAGAATATTAAGAAGTACAATTTGGCTAGAACACAGAGTACAATGAAATAATAAGAAATCATTTTGGAAAGGGAGGTATGTTCAGTTTTACTTTTAATACCACAAACATAAGTAAAGCTAATAAATCAAGACACATGTCAGTGAGACATCTTGGTGGGGATAACCAGCAAGCAAGTAGAATTGGAGATAGAGAGATTTTGACTAGTTTTATTGCACTGCATGGGACTGATAATTAAATCCTTGGAAACTGATGAGATCACCAAGAGAGAGGTGACAGAGAGCAAAGAGAAGGGGACCCAGGCCAGAGCCTTGGGGGACATGCACCCCCCTAGTTATAAAGAGGAAGATGAATCATAATCATGAAAAGGAGACTAACAGGGGAGAACAATCATATAGACAGGAGCAGAAGCAGGAGAGAGCAATGTTATGGAAGCCAAAAGAGGATAGAGAGCTTCCAAGAGAAGGTGGTGGTCAACAGTGTCAAGAAGTAGGTAGAAATAGAGAGAAAAGGAATGAGAAGATGACCCAGTCAGGCAGAAGCAGAAAGACAGGGAATGACTTTTGCCAGGAATGGAAGCAGGGAATGAGAGAGGTGCCCTTACTGAAATGACTGGGTTCAGGTTAGTTAGGCATGGAGATGGTGAGATGTAGTAGGGCATTGCTCAGCTATGGGAATTCCTTGTCTGATGTGGCTCTTTTTAGGTGGATGACCAGAAAATGGGTGGAGAAAGAGTCAATTGAGCCTGCACATTGTACAAAGAGGAAAATTAAGACCTAAGAAGGAGACCCAATTAGTCTAAAACTGTGTAATCTCAAGAGACCTTAGAAATCTAGTTCAACCTACCCATTGTACGTAGGAGGAAACTGAGGCTCAGGAAGGAGTGAATACAGGGTACACAAGGACAACAGGGTAGAGCCAAGATTACAGTCTGGGTTTCTAGAACTCCAGCCCAAGGCTCCAGACTACCACTACTAGGGTATATTAAGTTTCTGTTCATTTATGCATCACTCCACTGAGGTACCTTTCAGATCTCTAAATCTGTGCTTCTCTTTCCCCAGAACTTGGGAGAAACCCTAGATGGGAGCCAAATCTCCATCCGGTTCTTTTGTTGTCCCAAGCCTGAGTTGCATCAGGCACCCAAGAACTTGGCTAGTGCTTTGAAACACTGAATTGGCATCGGTACAAAGATATATATCTGTTCCTAAGTGTATTAACTTGACTTAAGCCCTGGAAACACTTACAGAGTCATACCTGAAGCTTCTGCATGATAATCTCTGGAAACACCTGACCTGCTCTGTGCTGTGTGACTTTCAAGTCAGGGAGACATCAGGTCAGGTAGAGATCTTGGAGATCTAGAAGTCCATCACCCTATCTCTATTCAGTTTTATGTAGGAGAAACTGGGGTCAGGGAAAAGAAAAGGACTCCCCTCAAAGTCATATAATGAAAAAAAAATAGAATTAAATTCTTGGGCTTTTTTCCTTTCATATACCCTCCTATTCCTTTCCCTTTAGATCTCCATGTAACTAGCTCATGGATGATCTCTCAAAAGTACGGGTGTGGTGTTTTCCTCTCCATCCCCATAGGCCTGATTCAGAGGGGTCAAGGAGTATGGTGCACTGGAATTCCCCCCTCGATAATCATCCCTGAGTCCCCTCAGAGCCCTATGCCTATCTTCCCTGAGATAACGACTGGGCCTGGGACTGTGACCCACATCTGGAATCCTAAAAGACTAGGGGCTGGGGTCCTGAAACCCCTTGGGAATAGAGTTTCAGGTAGAATGCAAAGATGGAATTTCCTGAAAGTGAGGGTAGGAGATCAGGAAATGAATAAAGGATGGGTTCCCTTATTTCCTCCCCAAGACACAGGCATCTAGCCAACCTTTCCCAGGATGTATGTGTGTGTATGTGGAGGGAGGGGGTTGGACAGATGAAGGGGCGGGGCCTCTGAGCAACTGGTGTTAGCAATTGGATTTTCTGTACTTGAAAAGGAAAGAGACTCCTCTCTCTCAAGACTCCATAGCTCTGACAGCAACCATCCAGGTAAGCCTTGGGTTTCCTCAGAGATCCTGCATCCTTTACCCCATGGGGGTGTTACCCTTGGTGTAAGTCCCCATAGAGACTCAAGGGTTGTGTCTTATTCTGGGATTACAGGCTTTTGATGTCCCAGCCACCATCCTCTCAGGGACTCAGGCATCCAGGTCCATAGTTCCCACCCCTGAGGGACCTAGGTATCTTATGCCTTCATAGATCCCATGCATCAATGCTTCCAGATCTCAACATCCAAGCTTGCAAGTACTTTCAGGAGCCCAGAAGTCTAGGCACCAGCTCATGCCTCCTCCAGGAATACAGGTGTCTGGGTCTCCTTGGCAAACCCCCAGGACCATTCCTAGACTGAGGTTTCTAGATCTAGTCACTTAAGGTGAGATCAAGTGTTGGGACCAGATGGTGGGACTGGTATTTCTTGTTCTGGGATTCCTACCCTTCTTTACTCCACCTCTCAGCAGGACCTGGGAGGAGCCCAAATGAGATGACTCCTCCCAATTTTCACATTCAATTTAATTCAACAAATATTTATCTTGCCTCTACTTTGTGTCCAGCATCTTGGAAACGGGAAGACATTGGGGCTGGAGCTGGCTTGAATTTCAGTCTGCACCTCACTACCTGTATGAACCTAGGTAAGCCAAGCACTCTCATGGGTTAAGTTTCCTCTTCTGTAAAATAAGGGAGTTGAATCAAATCTGGAGTTCTTAACCTGGGGTCTGTGATTTAAAAAAAAAATCTGTTATTAATATATTGACAACTGTATAGAAGCTACCATATATATTTTATTTTATGTAACGAAAATCCTTATTCTAAGAAAAGGTGCATAGACTTCACTACAAAGGGGTCTGTGGCATAAAAAAAGTTTAACTCCCATCAGATTAGAAAATTCCTAAAGTCTCTTCTGATTTTGAAATCCTAGTGGAGAGTCCCACAACTGAACTCACAATCTAGCGTTCCCATGTAGTCTAATTGAGATGGATAAAACTGACTGTTGCATATTTCCAAATATTTCCCAACCCCTCAACTTCACATTTCCAAAGCTGCCTTTTATTCTTTCCTCCGCCTCACCCAACCTCCACAGCTGCCTCAGGTTATGTTGACAGACCTCATACTATACAGTAGGTCACCAACTGTGATCCCTGTTCAGAAAATCTAATGAGTCACCTTTGATTCCGTACTTCTCCTGTTCCTACTCCACCCCACATACACACACATATCCAATCAGTTGCCAAGTCCTTTTTGTTTCTTCTAAAATCCGGAGCAGCTTTCCCTGCAACACTCATATTAGCCTTCCTTTCTTCTCATCTGAATGATTAGAAATATATCTCTTACCTGATTTTCTTATGTACAGTCTACTACTCCCTCTTCAATCATGCAAAATGCATGCAAAAAAAAAACCCAATTCATCTACCTAACAGTCATACCAACTCCTGTACTCAAAGATTTCCCAAGGCTCCCTACTACCTATTGAAAAACATTTAAAATTCTGTTCCCTGGCACCCAGGCTCCTTCACAGTCTGGTCCCAATTTACTTATCCTTTCCTTACCCACAGCTCTCCCTATTTTCCACCGGTTGGAAGTCTCTTCCTTCAGGATCCCAACTCAAGTCACATTTTCCACTGCGAAATCTTCCCTAACCCTTCTCCCAGGGGAAAGAAATCTTTCCCTCATCAAGGTTTTCAGAGCACATTTGCTGAGTTTCTTTTTTTTTTTTTTAAACCAAATTTACTTTCAATTTGATTCAAAAAACATTTTTTGTGTTCAAGGCATCGTCTTTCCCTCCTCAAGATTTTCAGAGCATGTTTGCTGAGTTTCCTTTTTTTTTTTTTAAACCAAATTACTTTCAGCACGATTCAAAAAACATTTTTTGTGCTCAAGGCATCGGGATAGACATTGGGGAAACAGGCAAAAAAAAAAAAATCAGTCACTGCCTTTGGGAACTTACAGACTAGGGTTCAGGGATATAACATGTATAAATTCAAAATATATTCAAAGAAATTTCAAGAGGGAAAATATTCTGATGGGAAAGGGAGGGATAGAGGTGGGGGAGGGAGTCAGAAAAGGCCACCTGAAGGAGACTGGGAAGGGGGAATTCCTTGAGGGAAAGTTCAAGGCATAAGGGAAGCACCATTGCATGGAAGCAGATGGACATTACTATTTCACTGCTTTCCCAACTAAAAAACCATCTTCTACAGGAAGCTGTTCCCAGCCTCTCTTAATTCTAGTATCTTTCCTCTGCTCATTTTTTGCTCTGTATCCAGCATATAGGTTGTTTACATGTATTTGTCTGCATATTGTTTGCCCAGTTAAATTGTCAGCTCTTCGAGGGCAGGGACTTTCACCTCTTTTTATAAACCCAGTATTTAACACAGTGCCTGGCACATAGTCAGCACTTAATAAATGTATATTAATTGACGATTGATTGATTATGTACGGGAAACAGTTTATGGGAAACTGGTTTGAGTGAAATAGGAAGTTTATATAAGAGGGGAGTAATAATAGAGAAATTTAAAATAATATTTGAAATATTATAATATTTAATGTATAATAAGTAATATAAATATATTATGCTATATAAATACTATTTTAAGTATTATAATATTTAATAAATGTTATAATTAAATAATATTTAAAATAAGGGGAGAAATAATAATGGAAAGGTAGATGGGGCCCAGATAATAAAAAGGTTAAAATGAGTATATTTGCTTCTGGGAGTTAGATAGCCCAATGGTCACCAAGTCCTTCTAGTGTAGTGGTCAGATTTGTATCCAATCTACCACACTGCTATATATACATACATGTGCAAATACAAATGCATAAAGGAAGGAGGAGGGACAAGAGAGAGGGAAGTAGGGAGGAGAGAGAGAGAGAGAGAGAGAGAGAGAGAGAGAGAGAGAGAGAGAGAGAGAGAGAGAGAGAGAGAGAGAGAGAGAAACAGACAGACACACAGGGGGAGAGAAAGACAGACAGAGATCACAAGCAGGAAGGGACCTCAAAGGTCATGTAGACCTCATTTTATAGCTTAGGAAACTGAGACATAGAGAGTTTACATGGCTTTCCCAATGTCTCACAAGTAGTAATCATCAAATGTAGGATTTGAATCTCGGTTCTTTGATTCCAGAACCAGTGATCCCCATTCCTCCCCATTATATTATAAACTCCAAGTACTTCAATAAATTGCCATTTTTATGAATTGTGTCAGAAGGGTTATTTGGAATTGTGGGCATTCTAAAGAGAGTTAGATCACTAATTGGTTCTTTACTACCACATAATTTTCTCTAACTCCCAAATCCCCTTCACCCTTCTCCCCACTATCAATGCATTACCAAAAAGGGATGGGGCTTAGTGTATAAACTGGAAAGAAGACTTAGTTTAGAGCCCAAGTTCTAACCCTTTTCAGTGGGCCATGGACTTTTTCCTTCCCATAATAATGTTTTTAAATAACTGAAGGAAATTATCCATTTCAATTAGAAGTTAGTGAAAATAAAAATGTAAAAGTTTGTTTTCCTATCCAAGTTCATGGTCACCTGAAATCTATCTGGTATCCTATGGCCCTGGGTTAAGAAGATCAGAGGTCTTGGATTCAAATGCCAGCTCTGCCATTTTTACCTCTCTAGGCCTCAGTTCCTCACCTTAAAATGAGAGAATAGCACCTTCGTAGTCCTTTTCAACTCTAAAATGTGTCATCCTGTCATAAGAAAGGTTAGAGCCTGTAAACATTACAATTATGAACAACTGACCTAGATGTAGGTATGGGTGGAAGAGCGGAGGAAAAATGTCAGAGATGGCCTAAATGATCAGGCTTGGTGGTAACACAATAATGAACGTTAATACCCTCATCTTACTTTCCCAATCTTGTAGCTGATTACATCTTTATAAGCCTTCCCATGAATCTGGGGTACTGGGAGCTGGAAGAAAAGTCTTGAAAGATCTGGGGAAGAAAGATCCCAAGCAGGTAGGTTTGTACAACTCCTACCTATCCCCTCCCCTCCTGACCCCACACTTCTTAAAACCTTGGAGCAGAGGATTGGGACATAGCAGTGACCATTCTACCAGAATAAATAAAGGAACAGAACAAGAAGTATTACTCCAACATCTTGTTACTACATGCTAAGAAGACCATTAACTACAGGGAAAACTACAGGACAATAATAACTCTTATGTTGCTGAACACTGATCTAAATTGGTAGGAGATTTTCTTCTTTGATAAGGTCTCTACTCCAGTGAAATCAGTCCAGGTCGAAAAACAAACAAAAAACTCAAAAGTCAAAAATAAAAGCTGACCATATATTGCTTTAAGGTTTGCCAAAGGCTCCATGGACATTATTGTATTTCATCCACAGAAACTTATAGAGTTATAAATATTATCGCCATTTTAGACATGAGAAAACAGAGTTTTAGAAAGGTTTAGTGACTTACCTTACCTAGGGCACGTGTCTGAAGCCAAACCCCATGGCTGAAAAGCCTTCCCAAAATGTTTAGATTCCTTCAAGGTTTTCCTCTTTTAAGGAGTTTTCTCCTTTTTTCCCCCTGTCATAGTGTCAGGGATCATTGAAGCTCTCTCACCTTCCTCAAACAACCTTGTATTTAATTATCTGTGCATAGGTTCTATCTGCCTGTGAGAATGAATCCCTAGGTCTTTTTTTTCCAGTGCCAATCTTTTTTCTGAGGTCTAGTTCTTTATCATTAGCTGTTTATAGGGTGTTTCAAATTAGATATCCCATAGGCCTCCCAATCTCAACATTTTCAACGCAGAATTTACCTTCCCCTTCCCCTCCAAAAAACTATTCCTTTCCAAACTTCCCTATAACCATCCCCTCAGTGTTCACAGTCTCAATGTTATCCTCTCTCTTACCCATTCCACTTATCCAATCAGCTGCCAGATCTTACAATTCCTTTCTCTACATCTCTTGTATGTGTTCATTTTTTCTCCACTTACATAGTCACAACCCTAGTTCAGACCTCATTTCCTTTCATCTGTACTTATTGTAACAAAATTCCAGGCCACAAGTCTTTCCCCACTCCAACCCATTCTCCACACAGCTGCCAAAGTGATTTTCCTAAAACATTGGTCTGACCCTGTCACCCCTCTACTCAGTAAACTCCAACTCCCTGTGACTTCTAGGATCAAATATTATTTCTTCTGCTTGACATTTAAAGCTCTTGACGACCTGACCCCTTTCTATCCCATCTTTTAACACATTACACCCTTCCACACACCATCTAGGACAGAGGTTCCCAAACTTATTTGGCCTACTACTTCCTTTTTAGAAAAAGTTACTCAGTACCCTACCGCCCAATCTACTTTCTTTAACCCTTTAATGAGTTTCTTGAAATTTGCATCAGTTCCAAAAAATATAAAGTATTTTTCTAAATGATGCATCTTAAATTTAAAAATTTATTGTAAATTTGTGGTATTTTTCCTGCCCTGAAATTTTGATGACCCAATATTGCATCATGTAAACATATAGTATTATATTGCAAAGAAGTTGTTACATGCACATATTCCTGCTGATTCATGTTGACAATACACAACACACTTGCCTGCCAACACTTGCTTGTTAAGACCTGTTGGGGGATTTGACTACTAATCAGTTATAACTTGAATTTTGAGTGTTTATTTAATGTAACACTATGACTTTAACTCTGTTATACAGCAGATGAAACATGAACGAATGATTTTTCAAAATTTTCTTATCCTCTCTTCTTACCATATGCATCCATCACCCCCTTATTTTCATTCAAAGCACCCCAAGTGCACCAGAGGGTACTACAGCTCCCCTACATCAGTCCAGCATCCCCAAAGGGGCAGTGTCACTCACTTTGGGAACCTCTGCCTGGGATTTAGCTTACTTTCAATTCTTTACATATAACACTCACTTTGTACTTTATACTGGCTATTTTCTCCCTGCCTTGCAGGCTTTTCTTCTTCACCTTTGCCTCAGTTTTTCCGATTTCTTTGAAGACTTGATTCAAACCCTACCTAATGGGATGTGGGTTGGGACCTATTGTGAGTCAATCAATGAGAGTTTGAGTGATTTAGGTTTAAGGTATGGTCCTTAGAAAAAGAAATCTAGCCCATAAATGACAGGATATCTTGTGAGGTTTTAGCAATCAAAATTTATATTCCTTTGAGCAGAGCACCTGCAGGTAAGGGTATGATTCCATGTGTGAACAGAGGGAGAGGAGGGAGGGAAGGAGAGAGGGAAGGAGAGAAGGAAGGAAGGAAAGGAAGGAAAGAAGGAAGGAAGAAAGGAAGGAAGGAAGAAAGAAGGAAGGAAGGAAGGAAAGAAGGAAGGAAGGAAGGAAGGAAGGAAGGAAGGAAGGAAGGAAGGAAGGAAGGAAGGAAGGAAGGAAGGAAGGAAGGAAGGAAGGAAGGAAGGAAGGAAGGAAAGAGAAAGAAAAGAAGGAAACAAAGAAAAAAGAAAGGGAGGGAGAGAAAGAAAGAAAGAGAGAAAGAAAGAAAGAAAGAAAGAAAGAAAGAAAGAAAGAAAGAAAGAAAGAAAGAAAGAAAGAAAGAAAGAAAGAAAGAAAGAAAAAGGAGGGAGAGAGGGAGGGAGGAATGGAGGAAGGATGGAAAATATTTTATCCTAGAGGCAATAGGTAGTTATAGAAACTTTTGGAACGGAAAAATAGCATAGTCAGATCTGTGCTTAGGAAGATCACTTGGAAACTGTGGAAGATGGATGGAGGCAGGTAGACTAATTAATTAGCTATTGCAATAATCTAACAGCCCTGCTGTGCACTGAGTGTCAGGCCTGGAGTCAGGAAGATCTGAGTTCAAATGCGGTCTCAGATACTTATTAGCTGTTTTGACCCTGGTCAAATCACTTAACCTTGTTTGCCTCAGTTTTCTCTTCTGTAAAATGAGCTGGAGAAGGAAATGACAAACTACTCCAGTACCTCTGCCAGGAAAACCCCAAATGGGTTCATGAAGAGTGGGACACAGCTGGAACAACTGAGCAATAATAATACAGATGATCCATGCCTGAGCCAGGGTGAAGGCTCTGGGTGTGGACATTTTGTGCAGGTAGAATCAACAAGACTTGAGGCTGCTAAATGGATAGCGCAGGCAAGGAAGCATAAAAGGTTGAGTGTGACTACAAGATTTCAAACTCAAGTGACTAGAAGGAAGATCGTACAAACAGGAAAGTTAGGAAGAGGGGTGGTTTGGGGGAGGGAAAAGATAGGAACTATTTGGGAATAAGTTAAATTTGAGATGCCCATAGAACATAAAAGTGGAAATGTTCCATATGCAATTTATGATGTAGCAGTAGAACATAAGAGAGAGAGAGACTAGGCTTGGACATAGTATTTATTATTAAGCTACTACTATGTGCAAAGTGCCAGGGATATAAAGAGAAAAGTAAGACCATCCATCCTCTCAAGTAACTCACATATGGAAGGGATCCACTTCAAGCCAAATGGAAAGGTTCATGGTCCTTAGGGTGCAGTTGCAAAGTAGATGTTAATTATTCTATTTTAATGTCATTTCCACTAGTAAAATCATATCAGTTTCTGATGTCAACAATGCTGAGAACTCAAGACCCATCAAAGAAAAGTCTTGTCTCTAAAGTGCTTAGCATTGTCAACAATATCTTTCTTTGATGGGTCTTGAGTCACTGTGACGATAGCACCTGAAGGAGCAGTTGCCAGGTTGCAGCTATAGGGTGTTGCTTCCCAGGATGATTGCTGAGGGTACTTTGCGGTAAGCCTTGTTATCTTCATGACTCTTGGGTTGGTCCAGGGGCCTAGAATGTCTCCGCCAGGACTGAGGGGAGATAGAAGTCATTGCTGTGGTGGTAGTTTGCCTGGTCCATGTTGACTTCTGTCTTTCCCAGATGGTGCCCAGCCATTTCACCTAAGCTGACTTACTTACCATGTAGAGGGCAATTAGTTGATAGTTGATGGAGACGGGTGTCCCTTTCTCCACAGGAGATGATATCTATGAGGACTGGGTTGGTCTCAGGACCAATGACATGTTGTCATGACCTTATGTGCCTGTGGGTGGCAGTTTGGTCTGCAGTTCTTGCTCCTGATGATTGGAAATCTTCTGCAATGATTTTTGTCTTCAATGTTAGGTTCAAGGGCTGGGCTAAAAGCAGGTCTGATGGTTTGGGGAGCACGGCTACTCATAAAGCACTTGGCTTCAAGTGCCTGGGCTATTTGGAAGCTAAGTGGATAGAGCACCTGAATCTGGAGTCAGGAAGCTCTGAGTTCAAATCTGTCCTCAAACATTTACTAGTCATGTGATCCTGGGCAAGTCACTTAACCTCTGTTTGCTTCAGTTTCCTCAACCATAAAATGGGAATCAAAATATGACCTACCTCACAGGATTGTTATAAGGATTAAATGAGGTAGCTGTAAAAAGTGCTTTCTTGTGTTATTGCCATAGCTAGTATTTCTAGAGCAATATTGAATGATAGTGACAATAATGGGCATTTAGGGGTAAAAGAATTAGAATAAGCAACAAGGAAACAAAATGATTCCTCTTTATAGATGATACGATGGTATACTCAGAGAATCCTACAGAATCAACTAAAAAACTAGTTGAAATAATTAACTTCAGCAGTTTCAGGATATAAAATAAATCCACATAAATCCTCAGCATTTACATATATATGCATATATCATATATATATATATATATATATATATATATATATATATATATATATATATATATATATATGTATTACCAACAAAAACAAGAAGAAAGAGAGAAAAAGCAATTTCATTAAAGACAATATAAAATGCTTAGGTGTCTACTTGCTAAGAAAAACCCAGGAACTACATGAACACAATTACAAAATACTTTTCCAACAAAGTCATATGTAAACAATTGGAGAAATGTTAATTGCTCATCACTAGGCCTAGCTAATATAATAAAAATGAAAGTTCTATCTAAAATAAGCTACTTATCCAGTGCCATACCAATCAAATTACCAGAGAAAAAATTGAGAGAACTAGAAAAAATAACAAAATTTATCTGGAAAAACAAAATGCCAAAAATATCAAGGGAATCAATGAAAAAAAAAATGTAAAGGAATACAGCTTAGTAGTACCAGATCTCAAATTATATTACAAAGTGGTAATCTTTGAAACAATCTAGTGCTGGCAGTGGTGGATCACTAGAATAGATTAGGTACATAATACTCAGGAGTAAATGACCAGCGTCATCTAGTGTTTGACAAGCCCAGTGATCCAAGATTTGGAGACAAGAAATCATTATTTGACAAAAAATGCAGGGAAAACTAGAAACCAGTTTGGCAGAAACTAGGTATGGATAGACATCTCACACTTAGATGTGTGTTCGTCCTTTGTTGCCAAAAAGGACCATGCCATCAGAGAAAAAATGACATGCCTTGCAATTGACTGTTTTGAGTGAGGGAGGGCTGTGTAGGTCACCAGCCTCACTTCTCCTCCACAGCCATCTGAATCTAGTGACCAGAGATTCATCAGGATGATTGGAAATGACCCAGGATGAGGCAATTGGGGTGAAGTGACTTGCCCAAGGTCACACAGCTAGTGAGTGTCAAGTGTCTGAGGTAAGATTTGAAATCAGGTCCTCTTGACTCCTGCAGTGGTGCTATGTCCACTGCACCACCTAGCTGCCCCTCACACTTAGATAAGGTCAAAGTGAATACATAATTTAGACATTAAGAGTGGTATCATAAACAGATTAGGGAGCATAGAATATTTTACCTGTCAGATTTATGGATAAGGGGAAAATTTATTACCGAACAAGAGATAGAGAACATTATAAAGTTTAAAATGGATAATTTTGATTATATCAAAATAAAAAGGTTTTGAACAAACAAAACCAAAGCTGCCAAGGTTAAAAGGAAAGCAGGAAATTGGGGGAGAGGGGAGGAATTCTTACAGTAAGCTTCTCTGGTAAAAGCCTCATTTTTCAAATACACAGTGAACTGAAACAAATTTATAAGAATTCAAGTCATTCCTCAATTGATAAATGGTCAAAGGCAGTTTTCAGAAGAAATCAAAACTATTTATAGTTATATGGGGAAAATGTTCTAGAGAAATGCAAATTAAAACAACTCTGAGATATTATCTCACTTTTATTAGATTGACCAGTATAACAGAAACGGAAAATGATAAATGTTGGAGAGAATATGGAAAAATTGGAACACTAATACGCTGTTGGTGGAGTTGTAAATTAATCTAACCATTCTTGAAATCAACTTGTAATTATGCCCAAAGGGCTGTAAAATCATACGTACCCTTTGACCCAGCAATACCACTACTGGGTCTGAATCCCAAAGAGATTTTTTTTTTAAAAAAAAAGATTAAAGGACTTATTTATATAAAATATTTATAGTGGCTCTTTTTGTGGTGACAAAGAATTGGAAATTGAGGAGATTCCTATCAGTTGGGGAATAGCTAAACAAGTTGTGGCATATGAAAATGAATACTATTGTGTTGTAACAAATAACAGTTAGAATGCTTTTGGAAAATCCTGAGAAGACTTACATAAACTGATGGAAAACGAAATGAGCAGAACCAGGAGACCACTGCACACAGTAATATTGTATGATTATCAACCATGAATGACTTAGCCATTCTCAGCAATAGAATGATCCAAAATAATTCCAAAAGACTTAGGATGAAACAACCTAGTCACTACAGAGAAAATACTGATGAAGTCTGAATGCAGATCAAATATACTTTTAAAAAACTTTATTTTTCTTAAGGTTTTTTATGTATGTTTTCTTTTATAATATGTAAATATTTTGCAAAACTACACATGTATAATCTATATAAAATTGCTTGTCTTCTCAAGGAGTGGGGACAGAGGGAGGTAGAGAATTCAGAACCCAAAACTTTTAAAAAACAAATGTTAAAATTTTTGTTTAAATGTAATTGAGAAAAAAATTAAAATTAAATGTTAATGTTAAAAAAGTGAAGGACTCCACAGTCACATAAGCAGAAGAAGATGAAAAAGAAGAAGAAATGTGTAGACCTATCTGAAAGAGCAGTAGTACAAAAATACAGAGAGGAGAGAAGACCTAAAGGGAGTCAGTGGTCAGTCATATCAGGGAGCTGCTGAAGTGTGGAAAAACAATAAGGCCTGAAAAAAGACCATTGTGTTTGGCAATTAGATCACTGAGAAACTTTGAGGAGAGCCATTTCGATTCAGAGATAAAGTCAGAAGCTAGATTTCAGGAGATTGAGAGGGGAGTGAGAAGGAAGGATGAATATAGACAACTTTTTCTAGGAATTTACCTATGAAATGAAGGAGAGATAAAACTGTAAGAGATGGTGGTTCAAGGGAGAAGGTTCTGTTTGTTGGTTTGTTTGTGTGCTCATTTGTTAGTAAGGACAGGAGTTTCCTGGGCACATTTGGAGTCAGTAGGGAAGGAGTCAGTAGACAGAGATCAAAGATTGAAAATTAAAGAAAGAAAAGGTAATTACTGGAGGGGCTGGGGAAGCAGGGAGATGGATACCAGGGGATATCAAAGATATAAGAAGAGGGATTAACTTTGATAAAGAGGAGAATCATCTCTTCATCAGAAACTGGAGTAAAGGAGCAGAGGATAAGAGATGATGATGAGGTCAGATCATATCTGGAGTACTATGTTCAATTCTAGCATATTGATAAAACTCCTTTCAAGTAGTGATTGTTTCATTCACTGTCTTAGAATCTCTGATGTGTAGCACATCTGATTTTAGTTGTCTTCAAACACAAGATTCTGGAGATCCTGGAAAAATGGGCTGAATGCTTCCATAGTATTCTCAACACACTGCCATCAATCAAGGCTGAAGCCCTTGACCATATACCTCAGGTTGCAGTCAATTCCTCTTTAGCCAAACTTCCCATGGAAAAAGAGGTCTTGAGGGTCATTAGGCTTATCTCCTGTGGCAAAGCTTCTGGGGCTGATTCTATTCCAGCTAAGATTTACAAGGCAGGGAACCTACTGTTCATACAAAAACTGACTGATACTTTCTAGGTTATATGACCAGAGGAGGTTATGTCCCAGGAATTCAAGAATGCCTCCATTGTCCATTTCTATAAAGGTAAAGGAAATAGATTGTCCTGTGACAATCACAGGAAGGTATCTTTCTTAGTCATTCCTAGCTAGATTCTTGAGAGAGTCCTCCTTACTAGGCTGATCCTTCACCTGGAAGATGGTCATCTACCTAAGAGCTAGTGTGGCTTCATAAAGAGCCAAGGAATGGTCAGTATGGTGTTCACTGTCCAACAACTCCAGGAGAAATTCTAGAAACAGACTAGAGGTCTATATACAATGCTTGTCAATCTGACCAAGAACTTTGATACTGTCAGTTTTGAGGGCTTGTGGAAAATTCTGGCAAAATTTGATTGCCCAGAGAAGCTCATCGATATTGTATGTCAGCTTCAGGAAAGCATGCTTGTGTGGTTCTGGATAATGGACAATGCTCCTGCACTTTCCCAGTCACCAATGGAGTGAAGCAAGGTTGTGTGCTTGCGCCTACATTTTTTAACATGATGTTTTCAGCAATGTTGTCAGGAGTCCTCAAGGAGGATGAAAACAGTACCAAAGTCAGCTACCCAACTGACTGTAAACTAATTTGAAAAGGTTACAAGCCAAATCCAAAGTGAAGAGAGTGTTGCTGTATAACTTTTTGTTTATATAAGGTTGTACACTCATTGCAGCCTCTGAGGCTTAGATACAACAAATATGGATCAATTCTCTGAAGTTTGTGCTAATTTTGTCCTAACAACACCAAGAGAATGCAAATTCTCCACCAGCCAACACCACACCATCCATATGTGGAACCATTGATTACAGGAAATGAAGAACTTTTGAATATTGTGGATAAATTTACTTACCTTGGAAGCATACTTTCCAAGGATGTACACATAGATGATGAGGTTGCCACACCAACTGCCAGGGCTAGCTTAGTGTTTGGAAGGCTCAGAAGGAAAGTGTGAGAGAGAAAAGATATTAGACTGCCTATCAAACTGAAGGTCTACAGAGTCATTGTGCTGACCTCATTGTTGTATGCCTGTGAAAACTGGACAGTCTACCAGTGCCATGCCAGGAAACTGAGTTGCTTCCATTTGAATTCTCTTGGGAAGATTTTGAAGATCACCCAGCAAGATAAGGTACTGGACACTGAGGTCCTTTCTCAAGCTGAACTGCTAAGCATACAAACTCTACTACAGAGACTACAACTCTGATAAGCTGACCAAATTGTTCAAATGCCAAATGTACATGACTGTATATTTGCCGGAAAGACTATTTCACAGAGAACTCACATAAGGCAAATACTTATATGATAGTCAGAAGAAGCTATACAAAGATACTCTCAAGGTCTTTCTGAAGAACTTTGGAATCAATTTGTGACATGGGAGACATTGGCAAAGGACCATCTAGTATGGTGTGCCGGCATCAAAGAAGGCACTGTGCTGTATGAGCAAAGAAGAATTGCAATAGCTCAAAAGAAACACGAGATGAGTAAATTTAGAGACATGTCCTCTTCAAATATTCACGTGGATATTTGTGTCTACCTGTGGTAGTGCCTTCCAAGCTCATATTGGTCAAATCAGCCATAGTTGGACATACTGTACCTTGACCCCAACATAGTGATGTTATTTTGGCTCTCTTCAAGAATGGAGGACAATAAGAAATCAGTTGTCTTCAAACACATCTTTTTTCCAAGTATGTGACTTGAATATTGTTCTTGTTATCTTGAGACTGGGTCTCTCTATTTCCCAGGCTAGAAGTGCAGTGGCCACACATGGGCCTCATCCAACCCCATGCCCCTGCTAATTGGTAACAGTGACTACCTCCCCAGGTAGCTAGTGCAAATCTCACTGGGGACTCAATGAGATAATGAAAGCAAAGCACTTCAGTAAACCTTAGCGTGCCATGCAAATGTTAGCCATGGTTATTACTGATTGATTCTCAGCAACTCAGGTATGCTGTCCTTTGGAGACCTACAGTGTCTATTCTCAACTATTAGACTTTAGGTATCTAGCTTCTTGGGGACTCTGGAGTTTAGTCCCATCCCAGACCCTCTAGGATTATAAAAATAACAATTGCTAACATACCATAGCTTGTATGCTATACATATATCTAAATATATATCTACATATATATCTATATTTATCTATCTGATAGCAGATTAAAATTTTTAATGTGTTGGATATGTTGAAGGAGGAGGAGAGCAGCTAGTCATTCACAGGTTGTGTTTGTCCTTCTTTCTCAAAGAGGACCATGACATCAAGATGATGACATGACTTGCAATTGACTTTCATTTGTGCGAGGGGCAACTGTGTAAGGTGACCAACCTCACTTTCTTCTCCTGAGCCACCTGGGTCCAACGGCCTGACATGTATCAGGACGTCTGAAGATGGCCCAGGATGCAATGTGAGACCTTGCCTCTTTCAGGCCAAGGCCTTATAACATTTTTACTTTGAGCGAGATGCACCCATTTAATGAATAGGCGTCTTTAAGTAGTTGCTCAGGGAATGGCCCCTTTAATCAACGGTTGAAGTATAAAATGGACAATTTTGGTTTAAATTAAAATTTAACTAAAATCTTCATGTATAAATAAAACCTATGCAGCCAAGTGCTGCGTCCCATGCAACAGAGTTTGAACAGGGGTCACCTGTAAGGGACAGGAGCACATGTGAGAATGGAAAAGAGCACACAGACATCAAACTGCTCAAGGCATAGCCTGGGCAGCCTTGGAAACAAGTGACTGCCCTTTAGGAGTCAACTTTTACTTAGAAATTGATATCCTGGTTACACTCCAAGATAAAGAGATGCAAACATACATTTCCTGATAGATACACAACATATAACTTTTACAACCCTTACAGTATTTAACTTTTATGGCCCATTGTCCTGTCTTCATGATATAGAATTCTATACAATTTACTTAGGGGTTATTCTGCCCAGCTGGGTTCCCAAGGAGACATGCTTGACCTCATAGTCATGTCCCTGCTGTTGCAGGAAATTGGGAGGAACTTTCATAGAAAATCTCTTAGATAGAATGTGATTGGACTGGAATCTATCTGTGGTATATATATATATATATATGCAAATATGTATATCTATATACATGTATGTGGATGTTTATGGATATCTAGGATATACATATATAAATACATATGTGTGTCTGTGTGTGTTTCTATATCTTCCCATGTTTAACTGAAGCCTTTGTTGGGAGTGAGGGGAGGTAGGGGAAAAATAAAGTAAAAATGCACAGCAGAGAAGAGAAGAAAACCTACAAAGAAAGTTTGGACAGCTTTGAAAACAATGTGCAGTATTTTTTGAGTAGGTTTTCTTGAATTGGAAATTTATTGATTTATACTGAACCCTATCCTATATTCTACTATATGTATATGGCAATTCTCATTTTTTATTTGTTTAAAATAAATTTAAAAAATTTTTAAAAATAGGTAAAATAAATACAAGTATCTCATTTGATCCTCACAGCTAGGAAGGTAGGTCCCATTACTCTTTTCATCTTACAGATGAAGAAACTAAAGCAAACAGAGGTTAAGTGACTTGCTCAGGGTCACACAGTCAGCATCTGAGGCTGTATTTGAACTCAGGTCTTACTGACTTCAGGCCCAGTGCTCTGTTCACTGTACCACCTAGGCCCCGGAAATGGAGTTCCTTACACCTCTAGGAGACCCCAATGTCTACCTTCATCACTCCCAGTTACCTAAATATCCAGCTCCCTCCAACTCCTAATGACTTTACTAACATTTTTCCCTTTTTCTTCCTCCCTTCAGTAATGTCAGGCCCCCTGATATTCTTCTCCCTCCCAGTCCTCCACTTCCTCCTCTTCATTTTTGTGACCTCAACAGTCTTTCACCTTCAACTTCGATTCTCAAAGATGTCGAAAACATGGAAACAGCTACCAATCCCTGTGACCTCAGTCCCTGCGACCTCCCATCTTAAGGGCATCTGGACTGTTAATTCTATAGGCCGTCTAGGAAACCAGATGGGTGAGTATGCCACTCTCTATGCCCTGGCCAAACTCAACGGACATCAGGCCTACATCTCACCTGAGATGCATCGTTACCTCGCTCCTATCTTCCGAATCACTCTTCCTGTTCTCCCAAGCAATGTAGCCAAGCACATACCTTGGCGCAATTACCACCTACATGACTGGATGTCAGAAGAATATCGCCATATTGATGGTGCTTATGTCCATCTCACTGGCTACCCCTGTTCCTGGACTTTCTACCATCACCTCCGAGAAGAGATCCGTCGTGAATTCTCCCTACATGATCATATCCGAAAGGAGGCTCAGGCCTACCTATGGGGATTACAGAAAAACCCAGCCACTTTTGTGGGGGTCCATGTCCGCCGAGGTGACTACGTTCATGTCATGCCCCAAGTCTGGAAAGGCGTGGTAGCGGACAAGGGCTATTTGGAACAAGCAATGAATTGGTTCAGAGCCCGTTACAATGATACTGTCTTTGTCGTCACCAGCAATGGGATGGCATGGTGCCGGGACAACATTGATACCACGAAGGGAGATGTAATATTTGCAGGGAATGGGATGGAGGGCTCTCCTGAGAAAGACTTTGCTCTGCTGACTCAGTGCAACCACACCATCATGACCATTGGCACCTTTGGCATTTGGGCTGCCTACCTGGCAGGTGGCAAGACGATCTATTTGGCCAACTACACCCTTCCAGACTCACCTTTCCTCAAAGTCTTCAAGCCTGAGGCTGCCTTTCTGCCTGAATGGATAGGGATCCCAGCTGATCTGTCACCTCTCCTCAAGAACTGAACATTGTTCTTTTCTCATGGCCTCACCCCAGAGTCTGACTATGGTGCAGATCAATGTTCTATGGAAGGAGGGCTTGGAGGATAGCAGAGAACCATTTCTCCTATCCTGGCCATCTATCCATATCTTAGGACAGAGGCCTCAACTTAATGACCTACCTCATCCCACCCTCTGCCAATCACCCAAGAATGGATCTACACAGTGTAGTTGGTTACCATAGCAGATCTGAAGAAGAGAGCTTGGAGGTTATCTAAGGTGGGCTAACATGTCCCTAAAACCCACTGGAGGTGGACATACATTTGTTGGATGTTTACATGTTTACACTGGGGGCTTTTGGGAAAGAGCCAAGCTGATCTGTTTCAATGGACTCTTAAGTGTTTTAATAAATGCTATCAATGAAATCCCTTTGTATTTAGGGCATGAAGCAGAGACATTTTGACTTCCCCCCAGGCTTATGAAGGGCAGATCTCACAAAGCACAGAGCTAACTAGTGCTCAGTATTGTCTGCAAGAGGGGATTCCTTACTGATAGGTCTGGAATTAGTTCAAGTTAGAGGGAAATAAGAATGGGTATCCTTCATTCGTCTGCCAGGATCTTCTGCTTACCTGAGAAATGGGGCAAAAGGAAAAGCTAAAACATCCAGGGACCCTCTCCCCTATCTATAGCAGCCCAAAAAGATGAGGTTCTCTCAGTTTGCGGGAATAGAAGCAAGAACAGAAATGTTTTCACTCTTTTATGACCTTGTGAGGTGGAAGATTATTTCCAGTTGTGGGATCACATTTCCTGAAACACATTGACAAGCTGGAGAGTGGGCAAAAGATTCTAACCTAATTGGGAAGAAAACTGGAGACCAGGTCATGGGAGGGTAATTTGGAAGAACTATGAATATTTCTCCGGAAGAAATCATTTTGTACTACATATTGTCAACCTCCCATACAGCTGTGAGATTCTATGTGCCCATGAAATTGAGGCTCACCAAGGTGAGAGGAATAGTGGGCAGTGATTTCACAAGAGGAAGCAATTGGTTTCAGGCAGCTAGGTGGCACTGTGGGCAGTACTGGCTCTGGAAGAGCAAAGCTCAAATTTGACCTAAAATACTTACAAGATGTGTGACCCTGAAGAAGTCATTTAACCTTTGTCTGTCTCAGTTTCCTCAACTATAAAATGAGGCTAATAATAGCACCTACCTCAAAAGGTTGTTCTGAGGATCAGCTGAGAAAATATTCATAAAATTGCATAGCTCAGTGCTGGGTAAAAGTAGAGATTTAATGTTTATTCCTTTCCCATCTCATCCACCTTCACTACCTGAACAACACTCACATTTTATTTTCCATTTCGAAATCCCTATTCAGCACCAATATCTAGATAGCTATCACTGAACTCAGGGTCTCCTCCTTTTAGGACTTCTTTTTCTTCCTCTTCTTCTCCTGTCCAACTAACTCCAGGTCAGCCCCCATCTGCTCTAGGGAGATCTCTAGAACTAGAGATGGAGATGCCTGGATCCCTGAGGGAGCTTGAACCACTCTCTCCTCTTTTTTTCTGATTTTAACACAAATGGAGATTGAGTGTTCCAGATGGGAAAATATGCTTCCCATCAAATGACCACAATGACATTGCACTGCAGAATTCTTGGAAGCCAGTTTGGGAAGCAAAGTTATTCATAGGGTTACAAATTTAGATCTGAAGGGATCTTAGTAGCCATCAAGTGTGATCTCATTTTGTAGATAAGGAAACTGAGGCATAGAGACACTAAGTGATTTGCCCAGAGTCACAAATCTAGTGTCAAAATGTTCTACCCAGGATTACACAACAAATCCATAATGATAGCATCTCAGAGTCAGAAGAAGCCTTAGAGAATCCTTCATTTTATAGAGAAGGAAACAAAAGTCCATAGAGAGGCAGAGATTTGTTCAAGGGTCTAAATCACAGAATCTCAGACCCCTAATGTGGTTCAGAGATCCTCTTCAGTTAATATATTCTCAGAAAAAGAAAAGCACTCACATTCAAGTAATAACCTGCTTCACTATCTTCAGGGAGTTGGGTGGGGAGGTAGAAAGCCAAATTAAAGGGTAAGAAATTAAGAAAACAAAAGACAGAGGGTCAGTTTGATAACAAAACATTTTCTTTCTCAGAAAACAGGCAGTTTCAGAATCATTTAAGAGGAGAAATATCCTAGAGAGCCCAGAGGCAGATCCTGGCCTCACAGTCTAGATGGTGAGGAGCAGTTGTGAAAGTATACAGGAAAACCAGAATTGGGTCAGTCTCAGATCTCCTATCTTCTTGGTCTCTATCAGCTTCCCCTTCTGTTTTTATCCTTGAATCTCTCTTGGGGACTTGATCTGTGTAGTTCTTTCTTTCCTAATGATTCTCTCTTTGATCTATCTCCATATCTGTCTCTGACTCTTTAGACCTTAATATCTCCATCTGGGAGTTTTTTTCTTTCAGACTGAGACTCTCTGTACCTCTACTTTCTTTCCTATCTGGGTCTCTTATTCTTCTACACTGTGATAACCTTAAATTCAATTTTCTTCCAAGACAAGCATAGGAGTCACTTTTTATCTCCCTTATGTTTACTGTGTATCTTTATGGGCTCCTGGGAGTCCTTTGCAGCTTTTGAATGTTCAGTTGCCAGCGTGTTTTTTTCTTAAACCATACATCTAACGACATCACTCTTGATCAGCTTCAAACCAAACCAACTCCACACTAGCCTTCATTTACACCTCCTCCCCATTAGAAAATCAGACTCCACACCTGGAACCACCTGGGTTCTCATATGTAGTTTTTATCTTACCAGGATCCAAGACTTCATCTCATTCCCATACCATATCCAGATCATGCCACCACAAATGGACCCTCCCTTTCCTTCTCTTTCCAGTACCTCTTTATGTATTGTCTTTTTCCATTAGAATGCAGAATGGTTGACTGCTGATTGAGGATAGACACTACCCTTCTAGTTTGCATTTGTACCCCAAGTGGGACACAGGACCTGGAACATAGTAAATGCTTACTAAATAGTTTATCTATCAATCCATATACTCAATAATACCTATCTACACGATAGTTATAGTACTGGCCAACATTTATGCCACATCTTAAGGTTTGCAAAAAGCTCAACAAATAATCTCATTTTAAAAGTAAGTGCTGTTATTCCATTTTACATATAAAGAAACTAAGGCAGACAAAGGTTAGGTGACCTGTCCAGGGTTACACATCTACCAAGCGTCTGAGGCTGGATTTAAACTTGAGGTCTTCCTAACTCCAGTTCCAGTAGTCTATCCACTATGCCACCTAGCTGCCTATTAAAAACTCCAAGGGTTCCCGATTACCTCCAGAATCAAATACAAAATCTTTTGTCAATTAAAGCTCTCAAAAAACTAGACTCTTTCTATCTGTAAGATCAATTAATTCTGGAAGAAACAGATCATTCCACCAACCCTACCAAACTATTACATTAGCCTACTTGCTGCTCCTCCAACACAATGCTCCATCTTGAGTCTCCATGCCTTTTCACTACATATCCCTCATGCTTGGAATCATCTCCCTCTTTACCTCCTTCTAATTTTCCTAGTTTCTGTTAAAGACTCTGGTTAAATTCCACCTTTTGCAGGTCTTTCCCAGTTGCTCCCTGCTACTGGTGCCTTATTTGTTGAGATTACCTCCCATTCTCATTCTCTAGGTAGAAAGGTGATAAATGGAGAAATAAATGACAGATAGATAGATAGATAGATAGATAGATAGATAGATAGATAGATAGATAGATAGAATGTACTTATTTATATACTGTCTCCCATTAGATTGTGAGCTTCAAGGTAGGGTCTATTTATACCCTTTTATCCCCAACACTTAGCACAATGTCTGGCACATAATAAGCACTTAATAAACGTTTTCTGAATGATTGCAGAGGGGGGTGTTCTTTTCAATATGCACTTGTTACCTTGAGCAATTGTATAGGAGCTGGGAATTCTGTACTTAAGTTTCTAGAAACTTTCACTACAGTAAAACACTGGGTGGAAGTATATGAATCAAAAGATATATTGACTATTTTGGGGAAAGCGCCAAGATTAGATCTTATTGAGGTCTAAGGGCAGGTCTATCCCTTTTTTGTCTTTATTGCCCCTAAATTTAACACAGTGGATTTCAAGGTACATTGTGGATACTTAATAAATGTTTGTTGAATTAATTTGAATTTTACTTTTGTGTCTCCCTGGTTCTTTGTTTCTCTAAGTCTCTGTCTTTGAGGGTCTGTTGTCTTTTTTGTCTCTGCATAAAAAAAAATAAAAAAAAATAAAAAAACCAGGGTATGCTACCTATTAGGGATCCCAGTAAATCAGCTGGGTCTAAAGTACTACAAGGTGGAAGTTCCAGAGGAATTAATAGAAGGTGGTAGTACAGCCTGGAAACACACTCCAATGTGATTCCCTACCTTTTGGGACTCAGATCACCCACTCCCACTTATTGTCCCAAATTCAAAAAAATGAGACTAATTTAGAACATCTCTAGGGTCAGAAATCTCTCTTGAGTCCCTGATGAACAGCATCTATAGATTGACCAGACTACCTCAGGATCTTCTGGGAGAAATAACTTTCTCCTCCTACATAGAAAGAGACTGGATAGTATGAAGGAATATGAGGGCCTTATAAGCCCTCTAATTTGTCAGGGACCCAGGTATCTGGATCCTTACTACTCACTCACTCAGGGATCCAGCTATTCAATCCTCACTCCTGATTTTGCTACAAAGGGGTCATGGATAAGAAGAATTTCTGGGCTAGTGTAGAGATAAGAGACAAGAGAATACAGAGGCAAGAGTCCTACTAAATTCCTTTTGTGACACAAACTTGATTTTGATACCTAAACCAGGAAGAGCCAAAATAGAGAAAGAAAACTAGAAACTGATTTCCCTAATATATATTGATCCAAAACATTAAATAAAATATCAGCAAAGAGATTATAGAAATATATGACAAGGATTATATACTGTGATCAGGGGGATTAATACCAGGAATGCAGGGCTGGTTCAATATTAGGAAAACTATCAGAAAAATTGACCATATCAAAAACAAAACCAACAGAAATCATATGATTACCTAAATAGATACAGAAAAAACTTTTGACAAAATACAACACCCATTCCTTTAAAAATACTAGGGAACATAGGAATAAGTGGCACTTTCCTTAAAATGACAAGTAGTATATAAACTATCAGCAAGCACTATCAGTAATGGGGAGAAGCTAGAAACATTCCCAATAAGATCAGGGATGAAACAGTGGTTCCCATTATCATCCCCCAATAATTCAGTATTGTACTAGAAATGTTACCTATAGCAATAAGAGAACTGAAGGAATTAGAATAGGCAATGAGGAAACAAAACCATCACTCTTTGTAGATGATATGATGGCATACATAAAGAATCCTAGGGAATCAAATAATTGACAACTTTACCAAAGTGGCAATATATAAAATAGACTTACATAAGTCATCAGCATTTCTACATATTATCAACAAAGCCCAGTAGCAAGAGATAGAGAAATTCCATTTAAAATAACTGCAAACAATATAAAATACTTAGAAGTCTACCTGCCAAGACAAACTCAGGAACTATATGAACACAATTACAAAACAATTTTCACACAAATCAAGTCATATCTAAACAATTGGGAAAATATTAATTGCTCATGGGTGGGCCAAGCTAAAATAATAAAATGACAATTCTACTTAAATTAATTTACTTATTCAATGTCATACTAATCAAACTACCAAAAAACCCTGTTTTATAGAGCTAGAAAAGAATAATAATAAAATTCATCTGTAAGAACAAAAGGTGAAGAATACCAAGGGAAATAATGAAAAAAATGCAAAGGAAGGTGGCCTAGTCATATCAGGTCTTGAACTACATTATAAAGTGGCAATAATCAAAACTATCTGGTACTGGCTAAGTGGTGGATCAGTGGGATAGACTAGGTACACAAGACATAATACTAAATGACTACAGCAATCCAGTGTTTGATAAACCCAAAGATGCCATCTTCTGGGATAAGGACGAAAACTGCTGGGAAAACTGGAAAACAACATGGCAGAAACTAGGTTAGATCAACATATGCAAAGATAAAGTCAAAATGGTACATGATTTAAATGTAAAGAGTGATACTGTAAGCAAATTAGGAGAGCAAGGAATAATTCATCTGTCAAATCTATGGAAAAGGGAAGAATTTTTGACCAAAAAAGAGACAGAGAGCATTACAAGATGTAAAATGGGTAATTTTGATTATATTAAATTTTTAAAAGTTTTGCATAAAGAAAACCAATGCAACCAAGATTTGAAGGAAAACAGAAAGCTGGGAAAAAAATTTTATTGCAAGTGTCTCTGAAAATATATACAGAATTGAGTCAAATTTATAAGAATGCAAGTCATTCTCCAATTGAGAAATGGTCAAAGAATATAAACAGGCAGTTTTCAAATGAAGAAATCAAAACTATCTATAATCATATAAAAAGGTTTTAAATCACTATTGATTAGAGAAATGAAAATTAAAAGAACTCTGAGGTACCACTTCACACCTATCAGATTGGCTAATATGGTAGAAAAGGAAAATGATAAATGTTGGAGAGGATGTGGGAAAATTGGGATACTCACTAAAGCACTCAGAGGAGTTGTGAACTGATCCAATCATGCTGAAGAACAATTTGGAACTATGTCCAAAAAGCAATTAAAGTGTGCATACCCTTTGATCCAGCAATACCACTCCTAGATCTGCATCCTAAAGAGATCATAAAAAAAGGGAAAGGACCCACATTAAAAAAATACTTATAACCGTTCTCTTTGTGGTGGCAAAAAAAATGGAAATTGAGGGGATGCCTGTCAACTGAGAAATGGCTGAATTAGTTGTGGTATATGATTTCAGTGGAATACTAATGTCCTGTAAGAAACTATGAGCAGAATGATTTCAGAAAAACCCTGAAAGACTTACATGAACTGACGCAAAGTGAAATGAGCAGAACCAGGAGAATATTGTGCATAGTACATTGTGTGATGATCAATTATGAATGACTTAGCTCTTCTTGATAATACAATGATCCAAAACAATTCCAAAGAACTCATGACGGAAAATGCTATCCATATCCAGAGTAAAAACTGATGGAGTCTGAATGCATTTTCATTTTATTTTGTAGGGTTTTTTTTTTTCCTTTTGTTCTTTCTCTTCATTTACAACATGCCTAATATGGAAAAATATTTTACATGATTGCACATATGCAACCTATATAAAATTGCTTTCGATTTTAGGAAGGGGATAGGGCAGAGGGGAGAAAAATTTGGAAACTCAACATTTTGTAAAACTAAATGTTGAGGGGGTGGAGTCAAAATGGCAGGGTAGAAAGAGGCACATATGCTAGCTGTTTCCCCACAGCCCATAAAATAACTGTAAAGAAGAGCTCTCAACAAATTCTAGAGCAGCAGAAGCCACAGAACAATGAAGTAGAGAAGAGTTCTATCCCAGAGTGACCTGAAAGACTGATGGGAAAGGTCTGTTGCACACCGGACACAGAGCCCAGCCCTGCCTTGGCCACACAGCACTGAAAGGAGCAGATCTGAGCAGGTTTCAGGGACAGAATCTCCAGCAGCACCTCAGATCCCTCAACCCACAGGCACCAAAGGTCACTGAGAGGGTCTTTTCGACTGGCCAAGAAGGGAGAAGGGTGTCCCCATAACTCGGGCCTCCTCAGGTGGCAGCAGTAGAGGCAGCAGCAGATGGGGCTCCCAAAGCAGGCAATAGCTCGCATCCATTGTTCCCTTGAGGGAACTGAGACCTGTGTGGTGGCCCTGCCCCTTCCTAAGCAGCTGATCTTAATCTCACACTGAATAGCAGCCCTGCCCCTGCCTAAAGCCCCTGAGGCTTTGGAGCAACTCATCTGAATCTCAGCCCCCAGTGCTGGCCTGGCTGAACTAGAGGTGAGGTGGTTGTGGAGAGGAAATTCAGAGGTCAAATAACTGACTGGGAAAATGCTCAAAAAAGGGGGAAAAAATAAGACCATAGAAGGTTGCTTTCTTGGGGAGCAGGTGTCTCCCCCATCCTTTCAGATGAGGAAGAACAAGGCATACTGACAGAGGAAGTCAAGGCCTCTGCCTCCAGAGCCTCCAAAGGAACTTAAATTGGGCTCAGACAATAGAAGACCTTAAAAAACAAGTTAGCAGCTTACTAAAGGAGAACCAAAAAAATGCTGAGGAAAATAATAGCTTTAAAAAGAGGCTAACTCAATTGGAAAAAGAGGTCCAAAAAGCAAATGAGGAGAAGGAGGTTTTAAAAAGCAGAATTAGGCAAATGAAGGAGAAGGTTCAAAAGCTCACTGAACAAAATAATTCATTGAAAGAGAGAACTGAGTTCAGGGAAATGAATGACTATGAGTTAAACCAAGCAGTTAGTAAACAAAACCTAAAATTTGAAAAAACAGAAGAAAATGTGAAACATCTTATTGGAAAAACAACTGACCTGGAAAATAGATTCAGGAGAAACAATTTAAAAATTATGGGACTACCAGAAAGCCATGATCAAAAAAAGAGCTAGACATTATCTTCCATGAAATTATCAAGGAAAACTGCCTTGATGTTCTAGAATCAGAAGACAAAATAAATATTGAAAGAATCTACCAATCATCTCCTGAAAGAGACCCAAACAGAGAAACTCCTAGGAATATTGTGGCCAAATTTCAGAGTTCCCAGATCAAGCAGATCAAGGAGAAAATACTGTAGGCAGCTAGAAAGAAACAATTTGAGTATTGTGGAAATACAATCAGGATAACACAGGATCTGGCAGCTTCAACATTAAGGGACTGAAGGACTTGAAATGGGATATTTCAGAGGGCAAAGGAACTGGGATTGAAACCAAGAATCACCTACCCAGCAAATCTGAGTATAATACTTCAAGAGAATACATGGTCATTCAATGATATAGAGGAAAAGACCAGATCTGTATAGAAAATTTGACTTCCCAAGACAAGGATCAAGAGATACATGAAAAGGTAAACAGGAAAAAAAAATCACAAAATACTCTCTAAAACTGAACTGTTTATATTACTGCATGGAAAGAAAATATTTATAACTCTTGAATCTTTTCTCAGTATTTGGGTAGATGGAGAGATTGTACATACACATACACATTCACATATGTAGGTACAGAGTACAGAGCGTGTTGAATAGGAAGGGATGATATCCACACACAAAAAAATAAAATAAAATAAAATAAAAATTAAGGGGTGAAGGAGGAAAATATCAGGAAGAGAAAAGGAGAAATGAAATGGGGCAGGCTATAACTCATAAAAGAGATAAGAAAAATCTTGTTCAATGGGGGAAAAAAGGGAGAAGGGGAGAGGGGGAAAATGAAACTATTCTCTCTACATGTGGCTGAAGGAGGGAATAACATGCTCACTAAATTTATATGAAAATTTATATCACACCACAGGAAAGTAGGAGAGGAGATGACAAGTAGGGTGAAGGGAATGTTAGAAGGGAGGGCAAATGGGAGAAGGGAGTCACTAGAAATAAACACTTTCAAGAAGGGACAAGGTCAATTGTGGGGGAAAAAATAAGGGGGGATAGAGTAGGATAGAGGGCAATATAATTAGTATTACACAATATGATTTTTGTGGAAGTCTTTTGCAAAACAATACATATTTAGTCTGTATTGAATTGCTTGGGGGGGCGGAGCCAAGATGGCGGAGTAGAAGGACGCACGTTTACGAGCTCCGAAACCAAAGCCCATGGAATTGGTGTAGAAAGAGTCCCCCATAGATTCTGGGTGAGTGCAAGGTGTGCAGAGGCAGAGTGGAGGAGATTTCCGTCCCAGGGAGCCCTCAAGACCCGTCCCCAGGGTCCGGCGCGCCCCGGAGAGTAAACCCGACCCCCAGCGCTGCCCTGGCCGAGGCCTCAGAGAAGCGGATCGGAGCAGGCTTCAGAGACGAAAGCTGAAGCAGCCGGGAAAATCCCTCCGCCCACAGAAGCAGGTCAGTGAGAGAGGCAGGGCTGAAGGAGAGGGGAAGCAGGGCGTCCGTGACTCGGGCCCCCTCGGGAGAAAGCGGCGGCGGCAGGGACGGGGGCAGGAAGCGGTGGAGGCAGAGGCGTGGGCTGGGGCTGAGGCGGCAGCGGACCGGGACCCAGGAATCCCCCAGCAGCAGGCAGGATCTTCATTACGGAAGATTCCCGTATAAAACCTGACGGAGCTGAGCCTGGGAAACGGCCCTGCCCCCGCCCCGCTCTGTTGCTGAAGACTTCTGCTCGGGTCCCCCAGGGGAGCTGAGATTGGGAGGCGGGCCCCCCACCCCGCCCCCACCCGCTCCATTCTTGAGAGTCTCTGCATAAAAGCCCCCTGAGGGATCAGAGTCTCAGAGACAGCCCTGGCCCCACCCCAGCACCTGAACTAAAGCTCACTGATTGACAGCCAGCAGGAGGAAAGCCCATTTAAATCTCAGAGCCCAAGCTGGGCGGATCCAGGCGGGGGTGGAAAGGAATCTCAGAAGTCAAGTAACTGGCTGGGAAAATGCCTAGAAAGGGGAAGAAAAATAAGACTTTAGAGAGTTTTTTCCAACAAATGCAAATGATCCCAACCTTCGGATCTGATGGGGAGGACGAAAACGTATTTTTCCCATCAGGGAAAGATGTGGAGGGCGGGGCCTCAGCACCCCAGACACCCCAGGGGGGTGTTGGGTGGGCTCAGGCCTTGGAAGAGCTTAAAAAGGATTTTGAAAAGCAAGTTAGACAGGTGGAGGAAAGACTGGGAAAAGAAATGACAAAGATGCAAGAAGAGTATGAAAAAAAGGTCAATATCTGGGCAAAGGAGACCCAAAAAAATGCTGAGGAAATTAACACCTTGAAAAATAGGCTCACTCAATTGGCAAAAGAGGTTCAAAAAGCCAATGAGGAGAAGAATGCATTCAAAAGCAAAATGAGCCAAATGGAAAAAGAGGCTCAAAAGCTAACTGAATTTAATAGTTCTCTCAAAATTAGAATGGAACAGATGGAGTCTAATGACTTTATGAGAAACCAAGAAATCACCAAACAAAACCAAAAGAACGATAAAATGGAAGAGAATGTGAAATATCTCATGGGAAAAACAACTGACCTGGAAAATAGATCAAGGAGAGACAACTTAAAAATTGTGGGACTACCTGAAAGCCATGATCAAAAAAAAGAGCCTAGACCTCGTCTTGCATGAAATTATCAAGGAAAACTGCCCTGACATTCTAGGACCAGAGGGCAAAATAAGTATTGAAAGAATCCATCGATCACCACCTGAAAGAGATCCAAAAAGAGAAACTCCTAGGAACATTGTGGCCAAATTCCAGAACTCCCAGCTCAAGGAAAAAATCTTGCAAGCAGCCAGAAACAAACAATTCCAGTACTGTGGAAATACAATCAGGATAACCCAAGATCTAGCAGCTTCTACATTAAGGGATCGAAGGGCGTGGAATAGGATATTCCAGAAGGCAAAGGAACTAGGACTGAAACCAAGAATCACCTACCCAGCTAAACTGAGTATAATACTTCAAGGGAAAATATGGTCCTTCAATGAAACAGAGGACTTTCAATCATTCTTAATGAAAAGACCAGAGCTGAAAAGAAAATTTGACTTTCAAACACAAGAATGAGAGGAAGCATGCAAAAGTAAACAGCAAGGAGAAGTATTAAGGGACTTACCAGAAATGAACTGTTTGCATTCATACAGGGAAGGACAATATTTCTAATTCTTAAAACTTTTCAGTATCTGGGTAGTTGGTGGGACCACACATACACATGTACACGCATGCACACACATACACACATGCATTCACATGCAGAGACAGAGAGCACAGATTGAACTGAATAGGATGGGACAATACCTTAAAGGAATTAAGGTAAATGATGAGAGAGAAATGTAGTGTGAGGAAAGAGGGGGAAATGGAAGGGGGTAACTATATGTCATTTAAGAGGCAAGTAGGAGATGTTTTTAGTGGAGGGAAAAAGAGGAGAGCTGAAGAAAAAAACAAACAAACAAACAAACAAACAAAAGTTTACCCTCATCACATTTGACTAAACGAAGGAGTGAAATGCACACTCATTTTGCTATGAAAACCTATCTTACAGTATAAGAAAGCGGGGGAGAAGGAGATATTGGGGGGGGATGATGGAAGGGAGGGCAAAGGGAGGAGGGAATAATTGAAAGTCAACACTTGGGGAGGGACAGGATCAAAGAGAAACAATGAGGGGCAGGTTAGGAGGGATGGCAATTCAGTTAGTCTTACACAACACGACTATCAGGAAGGTCATTTGCAAAGCTACACAGATATGGCCTATAATGAATTGCCTGCCGTACCAAAGGGAATGGGTGGGTAGGGAGAGATGGGGAGAATTTGGAACTCAAAGTTTTAGGAACAATTGTTTAGTATTGCTGTTGCAACTAGGAAAGAAGACATACAGTTAATGAGGAATAGAAAGTCATCTGGCCCTACAGGAGAAAAGAGAAGATAGAGACAAGGGAAGGGAGGGATGACAGAAGAGAGGACAGATTGGAGATAGGGAAAATTAGATTGCTTGGGGTATTGGGGTGGGGGGAGGAGAGAAAAAGGGAGAAAATTTGGAACCCAAAAATTTGTGAAAATGAATGTAAAAAGCTAAATAAATAAATAAATAAATAAAAAAAAAAAAAAAAAAAGAATTGCTTGCCTTCTCAGTGGGGCTGGGAAGGAAGGGAAGGAGGGAGAGAAGTCGGAATTGAAAGTATTAGCAGCAAATGTTGAGAATTTTTATTGCGTATAATTGGGAAATAAGAAATACAGGGAATGGAGTATAGAAATTTATCTTGCCCTACAAAAAAGAGAGAAGATTGAGATAAGGGAAGGGTGGGGTGTGATAGAAGGGAGGGTACATTGAGGGAAGGAGTAATAAGAATGCAAGGTATTAGGAAGCATGGGGAGGGGAGTGATGGGGAGAAAAATTGGACATGTTATAAAATGAGGTAAAAGCAATTAGTATTATAACAATTGACTAAATTAATTATTGAGAATAAATCAATGACATCTTTAGTTTGGGGTAAAGAATTTTAGTCTAAATTTCCCAGAGGGAAGTAACCTCAGGTAAAATTTGGCATTGATGGAAAAGTTAAGCTTTTAATGGTAAATATGATTTTATGATTGCTATTTAATCAGGAACTAGAACATGTACAGAAAGACATGCAAGTCACTTAAGACGTGCCTCAAAAGATGTTCCTTAGCCAAAGCGAAATTATAATCATATTTGAAACCTGGTTATTGGAACTTGCCATTTTTAGATGCTATGGGACTATTAAGTGACTATTCTTCTGAGTCTAACTCCAGGTATGGACAGTAAGAAAGGCAGTCTGAGCCTCCAATCCATGATGCCAGTAAGCCTGTGAGATGTTGGTATGAACTGAAAGGTGATCTCATGGGAAGGATGGGAGAGTGGCTGTTCAGCCTGGGTTGAAGTAGGATTCTCCTGACTCAGTTTACCCACTCACCCCTGGCAGACTGTAAGCCTGACTGAATGCAAGTGAACAATCTAATCCTGCCTGGATTTGACATGAGGCTGGGGAGATATTGTGTCTCTGTAATGTCCCTATTCTTTGTGGCAATTTCCTATAGTCAAAAAGTTTGTAAGCTTAATACCAGATCTGTTAAATTATAGATTATTGGTAGGGGAACATCCAAAATTAAGTCTAAAATTAATCTATTAAACATAGGACTTTAGACCAACAACAATAAGTTGGAGTCCTTTAATTCTTAGTAATACTGTGGAGACAATTAGATCAAGAGCTTGTGAAGTTAGCAAATTAAATATTATTTGTGTCTCAGTTGGTTAATGTTTAAAAAAAATTCTTTTGTGTTCCATATTGTAAATGCTTTAAAATGAACTATCACCTGACCAAAAGTTTGAATTGTTTTATCTGTTATAAACTGTGTTAAAAATGAAAAATAAAACTTTTTAAAAAAAACTTAATGTTGAGAATTGTCTTTACATCCAATTGGAAAAAAAATAAAATACTATCTTTTTCCAAAAGAAAGAACACAGAACCCTCGGTCCTCAGGAAGTCACAGAATCGTAGATCTAGAGCTGATGCAACCCTCCCATCATACTCAATGAGGAGCCATCTAGTTGTCTAATTAGAAGGTTGAAATGATCAGAACTAGAGAGAAGTGAGATCCTGGCCTTTTCTGGCTTCCATGTTCTCTTCAAATCTTGAATGGAGAGAAACACTCTGGAAAGAAACCAACATGCAAGGAAGTTGGCAATCTCTTCTCATGTGCCTTTCTCCAGCTTGGTACACTAATGACGGGGAATTTTTCTTTAGGTGAAATCTGAAACTCCCAACTGAGGTGAATTATCTTGCCCCCAATGAGAGAGCTTATTCACTTCCTTTTATTTGGTACATATTCTCCTGTGTACACGTTCTCTGATTTCTGTTTTATTTGCTGTTCTCTGTATTCATTGTGGAACTAGCATATGGTGGGAAAGGTGTCAAACCTTGAATACAGAGCTTGGGGTTCTCCTTTTCCATTAAGGAACAACAACCAGGACTGTAGCTTGAACCTAAAAACTGTTTCTCATAGACTAACAATGTTTAGGAGAGCAGATAGATATAATTTTAGTCTGGTACCCTCTTTTTCTGAGGAAAGCAGAGTGTTAGTGTCTGGCTTCAACCTCTTTCTTTCCTAACTGGCAGGAATCAAAATCTTCCTTTGAGAAAGGTGGAGGAGATGCTAGAAATATCTATTCTTGTCTCCATGTGAGACTCAACATCAACCTACGCCCTAGACAACAACGTTATTTTAAAATTTGTTGTTTGGTTGTTTCAGTTGTGTCCAATCCTTTGTGATCCCATTTGGGGTTTTCCGTAGAAAGATGCCGGAGTGGTTTGTCATTTTATTCTCCAGGAAACTGAGGTAAACAGTTAAGTGACTTGCTCAGGGTCACATAGCTAGTAAATATCTGAGGCCAGATTTGAGCTCAGGGAGATGAGTCTTGCTAACTACAGACCTGGCACTCTAACCACTATGGTACCTAGCTTTTCAGATATTTTAAAGTAATTGTAATTACAATAAAAAGATGAGAATACTGGAAAATTTTAGGAAGTATGGAGCAATGGACATAAGAGATTTAGGTGACCTCATTCTACATATACTCTAATGTGAGGCAAAGGAACTCACTAGAGACTGAATTGCCAACATTTGCTAAATTATGGAGAAAGTTAGAGAGTTCCAGAAAAACACCTATTTCTGTCTCATTGATTACACTAAAAGCCTTTGACTGTGTGAATCACAATGAAATGTTGCAAGTCCTCAAAGAGATGAGAGTACCAGACCATTTGCTTGTCTCCTGAGAAACCTGTATGCAGGCAAAGAAGCAATAGTTAGAATCCCAAATGGAACAATGGATTGATTTAAAATTGGAAAAGGAGTCTGACAAGGCTATATATTGTCACCCTATTTAACTTACATGCAGAGTACATCATGTGAAATGCCAGGATGGATAATTCAAAAGCTGGAATTAAGGTTGCCAAGAGAAATATTAACAATCCCAGACACATAAATGATATCATTGAGGTGGTAGAAAGTAAAGAGGAATTAAGAAGCCTCTTGATGAGGGTGAAAGAGGAGAGTATAAAGACTGGATTGAAACCTAACATCAAAAAAACTAAGATCTTAGCAACTGGTCACATCAATTCCTAGCAAATGGATGGCGAAGACGCAGAAGTAGGGTCAGATTTTATATTCTTGAATTCAATGATCACTACACATGATGACTGTAGCTATGAAAGTAAAAGATGCTTGCTCCTTGGAAGGAAAGCTGTGGCAAATCTGAACAAAATACTAAAAAGCAGAGACATCACATTGCTGAAAAATGCCTCTATAGTCAAAGCTATGATTTTTCCAGTCGCGATCAATGACTGTGAGAGTTGGACTATAAGGAAAGCCAAGCCCTGCAGAATTGGCACTTTGGAACTATGGTACTGCAAAAGACTTTTGAGAGTCCCTTGAACATCAAGGAGATCAAATCAGTCAATACCTAAAGAAATTAATTCAGACTATTCATTGGGAGATCAAATATCAAAGGTGAAGCTTAAATACTTTGGCTACATAATGAGGAAATGGGATTCATTGCAAAAGATCCTGGAAAGACTGAAGGCAAAAGGAAAGTGGGATGGCAGAGGATGAAATTGATAGATGATCTCATGGGAAAAAGAAACTTTGAGTTGGACAGATTTTGAGAGATAGTGGAGAATATAAGGACCTGGCATGCTCTAGGCCACAGGTCACGAAGAATTGGATGCAACTGAACAACGATAAACACGTTGACTAATTTTGCCAGAGTATTCTTTTCTAGAAAAGCAGGGAGAATGATAAGATCATGCTATTCAAAAATATTTGGAGTCATAGAGTATAAAAATCTCAAATTTGGAAGGAATCCTAGAAACCATCCAGTCTAAACATTTAGCACCTGAAGAATTCTCTTTACATCATACCCAACAAGAAGATAGCTATCCTTTTTCCTGAATGCCTCCAATAAATATTCAATACATTTAATAACTGCTCAAATAAAAATTCAATAAATATCCAATAAATATTGGAGGTATTCAGGAAAAAGGCTAACTGACTTCTTGTTGGGTACGATGTAAAGAGAATTCTTCAGGTGCAGACTGGATGGCTTCTGTGACACCTTCCAAATCTGAGATTCTGATACTCTATGACTCCAAACAATTAGTGGCTTTCTCGTTTGTCTCTGTCTTTCTTTTCTCCCTTCCCAAGTCTCCAGAATCAAAGAATCTCAGACCTACAGTAGAAGTAACCTTGCAGATCTTGAAGGACCAAAGAGAGGCAGAAACCTGTCCAGAATCACGGAAGAAGTCTATGGTGGGGGAGAGGATACCAGGACACAACACAAATCTTCAGGACTGTTAAAAGGCTGGAAGTAACCTTGCTCATTCTTACGGTTTCCTCTTTTGCTCCCATCACTTGTGCCCCTAACTCCATCTCTTGTATCCTCCCACTGTAATTGGGATTATTCCTTGATCATTCCATTTCTCAACTCCACTCATTCCTCATCCACTGGCTTTATTCTCTGATGCTTATAAGCATGCTCATGCTATCTGTGCCTTAAAATCCCCTGCAGAAATTGTCCGATGTCTCTTCCTTCTTTCACAGTCAAAGTCCTAGAAAGGGCTGTCTGTATACCTTGCCTCTCCTCCAACTCACTTCTCAATCTCTTGCAGTCTGGCTCCTTGTCATTGCTGCTCAGTTGAAACTACTCTCTCTCTAAAGTTGCCAACAATCCCTTAATTATTTAATCCAATGATTTTTCTCAGTTCTCATCCTTTTCTTATTAATTTAATTTTTATTTTTCAGCATTCACTTCCATAAAATTCTGTGTTCTTAATTTTTTCCCCTGCCCTCCCCCTTCCTCCCCAAGATGGCATGCAATCTGATATAAACTCTACATATATATTCCTATTAAACATATTTTTCACTTTATTCATATTACAAAGAAGTAGAACCAATGGAAGGAAAGAGAAAGAAGAAACAAAAAGAGAGCAAATATTATGCCTCAATCTGCATTCAGACTCCATAGTTCTTTTTCTGAATGTGGATAGCATTTTCCATCATGAAAATGAGTCTTTTGGAGTTGTCTTTTATCCTTACACTGCTGAGAAGAGCTAAGTCTATCAAAGTTAGTCATCAAACAATGTTGCTATTACTGTGTACAATGTTCTCCTGGCTCTGCTCACTTCACTCAGTATCAGTTCATATAAGTCTTTCTGGCTTTTTCTGAAGTCTGACTGCTCATCATTTCTTATAGCACAATACTATACAATTACATTCATATATCACAATTTTTTCAGTCACTCCCCAGTCCTCATCCTTCTTGACCTCTCTACAGCTTTTGACATGGTTGTCCAAGCTCTTCTTCTAGAAGCTATCTACTCTATTGTTTTCTGTGACATTGTTCTCTCCTGGTCCTCCTCCAATCTGTCTCCAATCCCTTTTTCTCAGTCTTCTTTGTTGGATAATTTTCCTTCTACCAGCTAGCTGTTGGCATCCCTGAGGAGGCCTTTTCCAGTCTCTGAGCTGCTGGTGACCTTTCCTCTGATAGCAATGTCTATCTACTCTGTATCTATCTTGTATATTCCTAGTTATTTATATTTCTTTTTCCATTGTAAGTTCCGTGGATCACAAACTAAGCACAACTCTCTCCATCTCAATGAACTGCGTACAACTGCCCCATCTTGTGTTACCATTAGTTCACCCATTAAAGGACCTCCTTGCCAAACTCCCCATCCCAATGACCCTTCTACAGGGACATCCTGTATTATAACATCTGTTCAGGAAGACTTCAAAGATTCCCTGATTTCAAGAATCAGCTTGGTCATTCAGCTGTAGGTATCTTATCTAATCAGCTAGCTCTGGCAATATTCCCTTCCAGTCTCCTTTGGCCTGAAGATTTCCTTCTCCTTTAAGGTTTAAGCACATATAGCTTTTGTCCTTTTGTTCCTTTGGATAGTCTCTACTTATGTAGATAGGGCTCCCTTGTTGGTGAACTCAACAAACCCCAAGACAGTTTTGATGCTCTGGGGTCTAGTTATTCTTGCTATACCCACAGTTGGTGGTAGCAGTGAGATTCAAGTGGACAGAGTCACTGGATCATTTTGGAGTTGTGATGCCTGCACCCCTGATAGGAGTTAGGAATTAGGTGAGTAGAATTTATTTCTATTTGATTTTCTTTGAGCAGATGAGATTGCTGCTTGGATAAATTAGAACTGGCCTAGTCACCCTCATCCATGAGTGACAGTTTCCACAGCCTGATCAGCTGAAGAAGAGGTTTGAGTGTTTCACTAATTGACTTCTCCAACAAGTATTCATTTGTCTGTCTGCTTTGTGTCTCTGAGGTGTTTTGAGTCTGTCTCCCCTTGCACTGTGAATCCCTAACCATCCCATTAACATTCCTCAGGCATAAACTAGCCACTTGTCCTGGCATCCTGGCACTATGATTCATAGCAGCTGTCCTGAGACTGTCTTAAGAATAGTGGTCAGGATAACAAGGGCTACCAACTGTAATGCTGTGGACTGGCAGAAAGGATTCCCTGTTAGGGTTTTCTGAGTTTCATTTAGATTTCTAAGTTGAGGACTAGGTCTTCCAAAGACAACCACATCCACTTGGTCAGTTTGACTGAGAGTCAGTGGAAAGCAAAGATTAAGGGACAGTTAAACCATGGGACACTTCAGACAGGGAAAGGATTAGCAACAATGCCTCTGGTATTCTATGAAATCCTGCCCAGTCAGGGCAGTAAGGCCTGCTGCCTTGATTGCAGGGCAGCCCTGGAAACATGTCTGTGTCTCATCTGTCTTGTTTCTATGTATAATCTATCTAGTGTTACAAAAAGAGTTCAGACCAATCTAAGCCAGCCCAAAGGAAGCCCCCAGCTAAAATGTTTAAATTATATGGTATATAAGCCACCAGGTATTCATCTAAGTGACATTTTTATACTTGAGATGATCTGACCTTGTAATTTCCAAATGAAGGGTCATTTGACCTAACCAAATTGTTTACCTGGGGTGGGGAGCAGGGCGGTCATTGAGGATAAACACTCCAAAGAAATGAAGAGTTATTTCTTGTGGCATGAGGAGGCCACCAAGACAAAGATTAATTCCATCATCTCCTCTAGAGATGATAGTAAGAAAAGGCTTCAGTATTCAGATCCTTGAAGTGAACATTCCTCCCCCTTTTTGATCCCTGGATTTGCCCAGAAAAGATTCAGGAAACTGTTTTCTGATTTATCTAGCCCTCTTTTCAATCCCTGGATTTGCCCAGAAAAGATTCAGGAAAATGTCTTCTGATTTATCAAAACCTACCACCAAAGCTCCCCCTCCCCAATCCCAGATGACTTCTTGGATTTCTGGACCCCTTGCCCCACACTTCCACCACCCCAGTACCTCCTTCTGTTCCCACACCACCAGTTGCCCAAATTTTACATTCATTTACTTGAGGTGACCCATGAGGAAAACTGGTATTTGGCAAGCAGTGAAGTGGGCTTGATGAGGCTTCTCTTTCAGAAGTTTTGTAGCAGATACAAAATCTTGTTTCCTTGGAGAACTTTAAAGGGGAATATATTTCTTCTTCACCTGTTAAAAAAATTACTATGAAACAGCCCATAAAGGAAGCTGATAATGATGGGGAAGACTGTTGAAGTCTCAGAACAACTCTCCCAGCTATCAGTAATATTAAGAAAGGACTTATTCTCATTAACTTTCTATTAGACATTCAGTGAGAGATAAGAAGGAAAACAGTAACATTCTTTTTTCCTCTCTGCCTTCACAAAGCTGGTCGGTAGGAGATTGCAGAGATAAAGACAGACAAAAAAATGAAGAAAATCCGTTCCCTGGTTTGTAGAACTTTATGGCATTAGAAACCAATTAGAGACTGAAAATTGCAACTGAAGTATAATATCTTTACTATAAATTTTCAAATTATAATTTATTTTTTTTGAAGTGATCATTGGTGACTTTATTTTTTTTAGTTGTTTTAACTTTCTGATTTTTCCAATTTCTTTATTTATTTTTAGTTTTCAACATTCATTTTCACAAGTTTTTGAGTATCAAATTTTCTCCCCATCTCTCCCCTCCCCCAACTCCAAAACACCATGCATTCTGATTACCCCTTCCCCCAATCTACCCTCCCTTTTATCACACCCCTCCCCTCTCTTATCCTCATCTACTCTCTTTTCTTGTAGGGAAAGATAGGTTTCTATACTCCATTACTTGTATTTCTTATTTCCCAGTTGCATGCAAAAACAATTCTCAACATTCCTTCCTAAAACATTGAGTTCCAATTTATCTCCCTTCCTCTCTCCCCACCCATCCCCACTGAGAAGGCAAGCAATTTAATATAGGCTATACATGTGCAGTTATGCAAAAGACTTCCATAATAGTCATGTTGTGGAAGACTAAATATATTTCCCTCCATCCTATCCTGCCCCCTATTTTTTCTATTTTCTCTTTTGACCTTGTCCCTCCCCAAAAGTGTTTACTTCTAATTACTCCCCCCTCCCATTTGCCTTCCTTTCTATCACCCATACCCCACTTATCCCCTTCTCTCCTACTTTCCTGTAGTGTAAGATAGATTTTCATACCAAATTGAGTGTGTATGTCATTCCCTCCTTAAGCCAAATGTGATGAGACTAAACTCTACTTTTTCTCTCTCACCTCCCCTCCTTTTCCCCTCCATTGAAAAAGCTTTTTCTTGCCTCTTTTATGAGAGATAATTTGCCCCTTTATATTTCTCCCTTTCTCCTCCCAATATATTCCTCTCTCATCCCTTAATTTTATTTTTTTAGATATCATCCCTTCCTATTCAATTTACCCTGTGCCTTCTGTCTATGTGTTTATAATCCCTCCAACTACCCAAATACTGAGAAAAATCTCAAGAGTTACAAGTATTATCTTTTAATGTAGGAATGTAAACAATTCAGCTTTAGTAAGTCCCTTATGATTTCTCTTTCCTGTTTACCTTTTCATGCTTCCTCTTGATTCTTGTGTTTGAAAGTCAAATTTTCTTTTCAGCTCTGGTCTTTACAACAAGATTCCTTGAAAGTCTTCTATTTCATTGAATGACCATTTTTTTCCCTGAAGTACTATGCTCAGTTTTGCTGGGTATGTGATTCTTGGTTTTAGTTCTAGTTCCTTTGACTTCTGGCATATCACATTCCAAACCCTTCAGTCCCTTAAAGTAGAAGCTACTAGATCTTGTGTTATCCTTATTGTATTTCCACACTACTCGAATTGTTTCTTTATGGCTGCTTGCAATATTTTCTCCTTGACCTAGGAACTCTGGAATTTGGCTACAATATTCCTAGGAGTTTTTCTTTTACGATCTCTTTCAGGAGGTATTTGGTGAATTCTTTCAATATTTATTTTACCCTCTGGTTCCAGAATATAAGGGTAGTTTTCCTTGATAATTTATGAAAGATGATGCCTAGGCTCTTCTTTTGATCATGGCATTGATGTAGTCTCATAATTTTTAAATTGTCTCTCCTTGATTTCTTTTCCAGGTCAGTTGTTTTTCCAATGAGATATTTCACATTATCTTCTATTTTTCATTCTTTTGGTTCTGTTTTGCAATTTCTTGGTTTCTCATAAAGTCATTAGTTTCCATCTGCTCCATTTTAATTTTTAAAGAACTATTTTCTACAATGAGTTTTTGAACCTTCTTTTCCATTTAGCTAATTCTGCTCTTTAAAGCATTCTTCTCCTCATTAGTTTTTTGGACCTCTTTTGCCATTTGATTTAGTCTATTTTAAAGGTATTAATTTCTTCAGCATTTTTTTTATCTCCTTTAGCAAACTGTTGACTTGTTTTTCATGATTTTCTTGCATTGCTCTCATTTCTCTTCCCAATTTTTCCTCCACCTCTCTTACTTGATTTTCAGAATTCTTTTTTAGCTCTTGCATGGCCTGAGACCATTGCATATTTATTTTGAAGGTTTGGGATGCAGAAGTCTTGACTTTCATGTCTTCCTCTGATGGTATGCATTGTTCCTCCTCATTTGAAAGAATGGAAGAAAATACCTGCTCCCCCAGAAAGTAACATTCTATTGTCTTATTCTTTTTCCCTTTTGGGGGCATTTTCCCAGCCAGTTACTTGACTTTTGAGTTCTTTGTCAAGAGGAGGGTATACTCTGGGGACCTGTAAGTTCTCAGTTCCTCCAAGGTGGCACAAGCAAGGGAGAGAAGTTTATTCCTCTCCTGGACTCTGCTCTGGTGTGTGAGCAGGATTCCTTCCCCAGAGCCTCTACCAGCTCCACCACACCAGCACTCCTCCTCACCCTAGGGCAGCCCCTCAGGGCTGAGATTCAGATCAGTTGCTCAATTCTCCAAGGGGCTTTAGGCCAGGGCTCCAAAAATGGAAGTTGTTGCTTCCTGGGGCCAGGGCTAGACTGCTGTGTTCCCTTCCCACCCAAGTGAAAGAGCTTTCTCACTAACCTTTGAAATTATCTTTGGCATTTGTGAGTTAAGGGATCTGGGACCCACAGCTGTTGCCAGTGGTATGGTGCCTTGAAGTCTCTTCCATTCCTGTCTTTGCTATGGCTTGGCCCACGTTGTGCTGCACTCCATTTCCCCAAATTATAATTTAAAGGTTTTTTTTTGTAACTGCTAAAACATTCTAATGGATTTTTTGAGGTCTGTAGCTAGGATTAAGATTAAGTACAAACAACACACACACTGCTCTTCCCTTTCTGTAGGGCACAATATGTATTGTTCTAGTAGATGATGAGTTAGATTATTATGAGAGAAAAAGCAGAACTGAAGGTAATTTGAAAAGAGAATTTAATTATTTCGGTAAACTAGTAGAAAACTTACCTAAATTGAAATAGACTATGCAACTCCAGAGTACAGCAGTTAATTGGTATTATATATGGAAGTTTTCACAGGAGAGATTCAGTAGAATGTTAGACTAGAACACGATTGAGAAATGGACTTAAGAAAGTAGTGAAGATAAAGAGAAGGAAGGAATTGGAGAGTAAAGTGAAAGGTTAGTTTCAAAGTTGCTAAGTTTTTAATCAAAGTCCACTGAAAGGAAAAAAATTGAAAGTTTAAGCAAGCAGGGATGAGAGAAGAATGGGTAGAAAGTTAAAGGGAGTCAGAATCTTCACTAGCATAATGTTAATGGAGGATTTCAAAGGCAAGGGTTTGATGTGATGGAAAGAGGTTTGAGAAGGCTTTTTATTCCACTGAGATAAGGATATAAGAAACTTTATGTGGTTGTTCTTTATGATATAAAAATATAGAAATACCTCTGCAGCATGAAATTATTCAAGAACAAAATTATGTCCTTGAAGGACCATTAAAAGGGCGTGTCCCGATCCTTAGGGCTCCAGAAAGGGGGGATAGGAATGTGATATTGCCACCATGAATTTTTTAAAGTGAGCTAAATGAAAGCAGAAGGTTCTAAAATTTGACGCACTAATTGCTAATGACCCTTGGGAAAATGGAGATTTTTATTGTTACCATTGGTGATTGTAAACTCAGATTTGAATCGATTGAAGTTTATCCCGAAACTAAATCATACTGTGCTCATGCTGGTTATGTTTCCTCTCTGCCAGAAGCAGTTTTGTTACTCTTGGACCTTGCTATCTGCAAAAGCTAGGCCCACCCCTTCTCATCTGACCTGGTATCTATAGCCAATGCCCATGAGGCCTCTGCTGCAAAAACTCCAGCTCTTGGTGACCACTTTTATGACTTTTAGTTTCCCCTTTCTCCTTCAGTTGATCATAATCTTTTGCCTTTGTCTGCTGGCTTGGTTACAGCTCAGGCAACTTCCCCTGCCCCTGAACAGGCCTCTTGAATCACCACTGGATTGTCAGCTCCAGTGGATTTTGGGTATCCAAGGCCCAATGGCCTATGATATTCCTTTGTTATTGTCTTTTCTTGTGTCCTTAGCCCTTAGCACAGTGCCTGGCACCTTATAAGCACTTAATGTTTGTTTGCTGTAGACTGACTCTGGATCCACTTTGCTCTCTACATTCTACCTTAACTATATCACCAGGTGTCATTCAACTGATAACTTCTAGGCAAATAATTCCCAGATCTATGTATCTAGTCAACTTTCCTCTGGACGTCTCCACCCGGATGAACCATAGGCTTCTGAAACTTACCATTACCAAAGCAGAACACATTGTATAATGTTCTCCCCTAAATCCCATCCCTCCCCCAAACTTCCCTGTTTCTTTGTATTGCACCATTCTTCTATTCACTCATGTTCAAGAACTTTGGAGTCATCTTTGCTTTTGTCTCTCTCAGCAACTCTACCCAGTCAACTGTCAAGACTCGTCCATCCTACATCCATCTATAAAACGAAGAGGTTGGTCTCAGAGGCCTATAGGATCTTTTCTAGCTTTAAATCAACAATCATATGATCCTTTGGTATTTGTCTCCTCTCCACTCATACAGTATCTCTCCTAGTTCAATTCAGTCCTTTTATCACTTCTCTCCTGGACATTTTTTTTCTCTGAAGAGAAAAATATTTAATGGGAAACATCAGAATATATACAATAGGGGAATTCAGAGCTCAATAATGAACATGTTTATCTAGTAAAAATTGAGCCATTAAAGGCATAGTCCACAGACATATTAATCTATCATTATGATGCCTATATACTACAATAACATAATATAATCATTCACAATTTTCCTAAAAATACAAGGTCCCCCATATTCTATAAAGAGGAAGAACTAGATTGTCTGTTCTAGGTCCAGGGAGGACTGCCCAGATTCAAGGCATAGAGGAGTGAAGCAGAAAAGCTACACCTCTGCTGTTTGGCTCAGTTTATCTTGGAGTAGACCCAGTTCAGTGAACAATGCTAGATGTAAGGCCCACACATATCTCAGGTCACTAGATGGAGAGAGGAAATAAGCAGACTCACAAGGTTCCTGACTGCTCTGAAGACTATTTTAAAGGGAACAAAGGTAAGGATAGAAACCATCAGTCCCTTCCTCCCCTAACAAGAGAGAGAAGGGGGAGCAAAGCCATCAGGCTGCTGCTCCTTTTACAGCTACAAGGCAAGAGAGCCAGTGGAGGAATAGGGTCATCTGGTTAGTGATCATCTCATAATAGTTTCTTAGTGGAATGACAAGATAAAACAAATGCACTTGGGAAATTGTTTTAGAGGTTATGCAAAGGAAAGAATATGTAAGATGGAATATCAGTTAGGAATTCATTACGATATTCCAAGAGAAGTGATGAAGGTCTGAACGAGAACGTCATTGCTTTTATGGAGAGATGGATGGGTAAGCACTTCAGTTAAAGTCTTCTCTAGGGCAGGCAAGGTTCTGTAGCTTACTGATAAGGTTCCTATACCTCCTCATCGACCATGCCTATTATAAGAGTCTTCTGAGATTGAACATAAAGGAAAAACCTCAAACATTTTAAGAAGTTGTCTCCTTCAATACATCTCTCTCCAACAATGATACCCTGCCTGGTCTTACTCCTCAATCGTTAGCTTATTCCCTCTACCTTATGCTTGTTCTATCCCAGTGATTCTGAACCTCTGGCTTCAGATGTATAAACCCTTTTTCCCATCCTCGACTGGCCAGTACTTATTCCTATCTACTTCAATCCTACCCCAGGCATGACCCACTCAAGCTCTCCCCACCCCTTCCATCATGCCCTCTGGAAAACCTACCCTATGATAGAAAAACTTCCTTTCATATTAAACTTCTTCCATTCTCATTACCTTCATCTTACAGTTTTCACTGAAACCTAAATAAAATCATTTTCCTTTACTTCTACCACCTATTCTTTCTTTCATGTTCCCAAAATCACTGTTTAGGCTAGAATAGTCAATGTCTTTCTTGTTCCCCATTGCCAGTTCCAAACTCTTCTACTCCCATCACTAAACAAATTCTCTCCTTTTGAAGTTCACACTAGTCAAATTCACCATCATTCAAATTTATCCAAATACTAGTGGCTATTATCTATTAACCCCTCAGGACATTTTCCTTCTTCATTGAGTTCAGTGCCTGGCCTTCTCCTTCTCCTGTCCTTATATTAGGGGATTTTGTATACATAATGATATTCCCTCAAACACCCTCAACTTTCTGGTTTTTTTAGTCACATCTAACTCCACTGACCCCATCTGAGGTTTTCTTGGCAAAGATACTGGAGTAGATTACCATTTCCTTCTCCAGTTCATTTTACAGATGAGGAACTAAGGCAAACGGGGGTTAAGTGACTCGCCATTTTTCTATCTTGATCCCTTGGTGAGCCAACTAAATATTACACTGTCACCAAGAATGTAGGGTTGGTTCAATATTTGGGAAATTACAAACATAACAAATTACAAACACACTAATAATAAGAACAACAAAAAAATCACATAACTATATCAATAGATGCAGAAAATGCCTATGCCAAGATAAAGCAATTATTCCTGTTGAAAACATTAAAAAGCATGGGAATAAATGGATCTTTCCTTAATATAAGTAGTATCTATCTAAAATCAAGAATCAGAACTACCTATAATGGGGATAAACTTGAGGTCTTTCCAATAAAGATTAGGTATAAAGCAAGGATGTCCACTACCACTATTACTATGCAAGAGCTAGAATAGCTAGCTATAGCAATGTCAAGAAAAAAGAAATTGAGGGAATAAGAATAGGTAAAGAAGAAACAAAGAAAACACAAATTATCACTTTTAGTAGATGAGATGATGGTTTACTTATAGAACTCTTGAAAATCAATTTTAAAAATTGAAACAGGTAATTTCAACAAAGTTGCAGGATAGGAAATAAATCCACATATTTCTGTATATTGCCAATGAAATCCGGCAAGAAGAGATAGAAAGAAAAAGTTCATTTGAGATAACTAAGGAAAACATAAAATACTTGGAATACATACAGGAATCATATGAACACAAGTACAAAATACTCTTTCCATAAATTAATATGGGTTTACTGAAAGAATGTTAATGGCTTGTTGTAAGGTTAAGTCACTATAATAAAAATGACAATACTATCTCAATTAATTTCCTTATTCAGTGCCATACCAATCAAACAACCAAGTGATTACTTTATAGAGCTAGAAAAAAATTCATCTAGAGGAACAAAAGATCAAGAATCTGCAGGGAATTAATGGGGAAAAAAAATGAGAGAAGGAAAGGGCCTAGTTGAATCAGACCTCAAATTATAATACAAAGCCATAACCATTAAAACAATTTGATACTGGTTAAGAAGTAGAGAGGTTGATGAATGAAATGTACTAAGTACATAATATGTAGATGCAAATGAGCACAGCAACCTATTGTTTGAGAAGCCCGAAGATCCCAACTATTTTGTCAAGAACTCAGTATTTGACAAAAACTGTTAGGAAAACTTTACAGCAATATGAAAGAAATTAATCGAAATCAACATCTCACACCATCTATCAAGGTAAGTTTCCCATGAGCACATAATTTAGATATAAAGGATAAATAAATTAGAAAAACAAGGAAGAAATTACCTTTTAGATCTATGAATGGAAGAAGAGTTCATGACCAAACAAGAGATAGATAAGATCATGGAAGATAAAATGGACAACTTTGATTACATAAAATTAAAAACTTTTGCATAAATGAAAATAATTCAGCTAAAATTAAGAGGAGCAAGTGAGAAAAAAATCTTTACAGCAAGTTTCTCTGATAAAGGTCTAACTTCTTAAATATAGAGGGCACTGATTTAATTTTATAAGAATAAGAACCATTTTCTAGTTAATAAATCATCAAAGGATACAAACAGCCAGTTTTTCAGAGGAAGAAATACAAGCTAAGAACAGATATATACAAAAAATGCTTTAAACCACTGATAATCATAGAATTACACATTAAATGTTCTACATTATACCCATCAGATTGGCAAAGTTGACAAAAAGGAAAATGAGAAATTCTGGAGGAGTTGAGGCAAAATGGGTATATTAATGCACATTTGGTGAAGTTGTGAACTGGTCCATCCATTCTGGAAAAAAAATTTAGAACTATGCTCCAAACTTATTAAATTGTGCATATCCTCTGACCTGGTGATACCACTACTATTCTACATCCCAAATAGATCAAAAGAAAAAAATAAAGTACTCATATGTACAAAAATATTCATTGTAGCTTTTTGTGGTGGCAAAAATTGGAAACTGAAAGTGTCGATCAATTGGGGAATAGTTAAATGAGTTATTGTATTTGAATGTGACAGAATACTGTTGTGCTTTAAGAAATGATGAAGAAAAGGGATTCATAGAAACCTGGGAAGACTTGAACTGTCACAAATAGAAGTGAGAAAAACCAAAAGAACATTTTACATAATAAGAGTAATATTATAAGGACAATCAACTGTGAAACACAGGATCCCTGAAATAATGATCAATTACAGTTCCAGAAGAGTCGTAATGAAACATGCTGCCCACCTCCAAATCTAAAGGAGATGAACTCAGCAGATTGAGACAAAGTTTTTGCTTTTCTTGGTTTTTGTTTTGACATAACCAATTCTACAATTTGTTCGGCTTGACCATACATGTTTGTAACAGAGGTTTTACTTATGTTTCTCAATAGAGGACAGTGGCAAGGGGAAGTGGGATAGAGAAAATGGGGGGGGGGGGGTCTTCATTTAAAAAAAAAACCAAAACATTAAATTTTTTTAAAAGGCTAAAAAAAGCCCCAAGATGAATAAAGCCTTTGGTCTACTGTCAACAACATCTTGCCAAACCCCCACCTCCAGATTACCCCCATCATCTATCTCCTTTGCTCCCATTCACAAGTTGCTGAAAGGAGATGGAGGAAATTATGAAACCATGCTGAATGGGTTCACATAAGTTTATGTTATCTAATTTCACCTGGAGGCTCCCCTTAAGCAAAGCATGTTTTACTCTCTACATCACTTATTCCACACCTTGTCTCTCCCCAAGCTTTCCATGACACTCACTTTGAGGGCTTCATTTTATTATTCAATGAAAAAAATTGAAGCCATTCCTAAGAGTTCCCCTTTTGCCTCCTCTTATCTCACATCATTCAGGAATTTCCCCTCTTTCACTTCAGCCCAATTTCTTTTTCTTTTTTCTTTTAATCGGGGAAAACTTTTTATTGTAGGTGCAGTGAGACAGCTGGACACAGTTTAGATGATTCCAACTTTGTTGGCAACATCCAAAGCATCATAGTCTGGAACAAGCCGGACATAAGCTTTCTTCTCTCCTTCGGCCGCATCAGTGTGTTGACCTTGGCCACATCGATGTCACACAGCTTTTTTACTGCCTGCTGGATCTAATGCTTGCTGGCATTGACGTCCACAATGAAAACTAGGGTGTTGTTGTCCTCAATCTTCTTCATAGCAAATTCAGTGGTCAAGGGAAACTTAATAATGGCATAGTGACCAAGCTTGTTTCTCTGAGGGGCACTTTTCTGAGGATATTTGGGCTGCCTTCTTAGTCTAGGTGTCTTGAGTCACTGGAAGGTGGGGGATGTTCAGATCTTCTTTTTGTGGCTATGGACACCCTTCAACACAGCCTTCTTGGCCTTCAAGGCCTTGGACTTGGCTTCTGTCTTGGGGGGGACAACGCCTTCTTTCTTCGCCTTCGGTACCATCTTGGGGGAAAGGCTCAGGCCAATTTCTAAAGAAAAATAGTCCTCTTTACCGAGGCTAACTTTCTTCTTGTACACTCTCCCACTTTCTCCAGCAAAATGCTTATGCTATAACACTTTCTTTTGCTTATTTTCAGCTTCTCCCTATATATAAGCTTTCCCTTTGCTGCTGCTGCTACTACTGCATAGAGCTTGGCCTAGGACCTATTGTTGGCCAATCAATGAGAAGCCAAGTGATTTGGGGTTAAGGCTTTAAGAGAGAAAAAGGTTCTCTTTAAGAGAAAAAAAGGTTTCAGAGATTCAAATTTACATTCTCTTTGGGCAGAATACCTGCAGGTAAATGTGTGATACCCTATGTGGACAAAGGGAAAGGAAGGAAGGAAGGAAGGAAGGAAGGAAGGAAGGAAGGAAGGAAGGAAGGAAGGAAGGAAGGAAGGAAGGAAGGAAGGAAGGAAGGAAGGAAGGAAGGAAGGAAGGAAGGAAGGAAGGAAGAAGTCACCCAACTACAAATTTTGTGCTCAGGGAGCAGCACCTTTTAGCCTCACAAAAGTTGCTGTTCATTCTTCATTCTTGAAGAGGACCATGAACCCAAGGAAGTAATGCTAGTAAACTGGAATTAAGTGAAAAAGGGCTGTGCAAAGTCACTGGCCTCACTTTCTCTTTCAGAGCCATGTGGGTCCAGGAGACAGATATAGATCAAGATAACTGGAGATGACCCAGGATGCAGTGAGGACTCCTTTTGAGTGATTAAGCCTTAATAAGAAATGAGGCATATGCAATGGAGATAAACTAGATGCATTTCCAATAAGATCAGGGGTGAAACAAGGATTCCCATTATCACTACTATTCAATACGGTACTAGAAATGTTAGCCGTAGCAATTAGAGAAGATAAAGAAATTGAAGGAATAGAATAGGCAAAAAAAGAAACTAAGTTATCACTCTTTGCAGATGATATGATGATATACTTAGAGAATCCCAGAAATTCAAGTAAAAAACTGCTTGAAATAATAAACAACTTTGGCAAAGTTGCAGGTTACAAAATAAACCCACACAAATGTTCTGCATTTTTATATATTACTAACAAAGCCCAACAGCAAGAGATAGAAAGAGAAATCCTATCTAAAGCTAGGGGAGACACTATAAAATATTTGGCAGTCTACCTACCAAAACAAATCCAGGGACTATATGAACACAATTACAAGACAATTTTCACACAAATAAAGTCAGATCTAACTGGAAAAACATCAGTTGCTCATGGGTAGGCCTAGCCAATATAATAAAAAGGACAATTCTACCAAAATTAATTTACTTACTATTGTGCTATAAGAAATGGTAAACAGGAAGACTTCAGAGAGGCCTGGAAAAACTTATATGATCTGATGCTGAGTAAAAGGAGTAGAACCAGGAGAACTTTGTACACAGCAACAACCACAGTTTGCAAGAATTTTTTCTGGTAGACTTAGAACTTCATTGCAATGCAAGGACTTAAAAAATTCCCAATGGTCTTTTAAGGCAAAATGCCTTCCACATCCAGAGAAAGAACTATGGAATTCAATTGCAGAATGTAGCAGATCATTTTCTTTTGTATTACATTTTGGTTTGTTTTATGATTTCTCCCATTCATTTTAATTCTTCTATACAACATGACTACGGTGAAAATGTATTTAATAGGAATGTATATGTAGAACCTATATAAAATTGTATGCCATCTTGGAGAGGGAGGAGGGTGTGGGGAGAAGGGAGGGGGAGAGAGAAAAAGAAAAAATCTAGGTATGGAATGACTGTGGAACACTGAAAATAAATAAATAAAATAAATAAATGATTTTTTTTTTTTTTTAAGAAGTTTAAAAAAAAAGAAATGAGGCAAAGAATGACCTAAAAAAATTGATCTGGGAGAGGAAGACCCTCAGAGTTTTCTGGCCAAAAGAGAAAAAATTGCTATTTACATTCATTTTTATCCTCTCAGGCCCCAAATAATGGCCAAATAGGGTTTGGCTTGGGACCTACTTGGTGACCAATCAGTGAGAGCCCACGTGATTTAGAGCAGTGATTTTTAAGGTAGACCATCTGCAGGTAAGAGGTAAGAAGGAAGGAAGGAAGGAAGGAAGGAAGGAAGGAAGGAAGGAAGGAAGGAAGGAAGGAAGGAAGGAAGGAGGAGAGGAAGAGAGGGAAGGAGGAAAAGAGGCTTTTCTACTCACAGAAGTTGCTTTTTCCCCCACTTACTATACCAATGTCCATGTCTCCCTTATCCTCATTAATCCTACAATCTTAACTACTTTCATTCTATATCTGGACTTCCCTTTATGGCTAAATTCCTTGGGAAATCCATCTGTGTCCTCCAAAGCTATGTCATGACCCTTTGTTCTCTTTTACCCCTAAACTATCTCACTTAGTGATCTCATCAACTTCCAGGGATTTATTACCATCTCTGTGCAGATGATTCCTATATCTGTAAATTACCGCCCTCTCTCCTGAACTATAGTGTTGCATCACCAATTGCCTTTTTATCATCTTGAAATGGATGTTCTCTAGGTATGTTAAATTCAGTTAAATCAAAACAGAATTCATAATTTTTTTTTCAACCTTCCCTATTATTATCACAAGTATCACCTACCAGTCACCCATGCTTGCAACCTTGGTGTCATCCTCAACTCCTCCCTCTCAGTCACCTCACATATCCAATCCATTGTGAAATCTTGTTTTCTACTTTCACAACATGTTTCTTATCTTTCCCCTTCTCTCCAGTCATAAAGATACCACCCAAGTTCAGACCTTCTTCAGATCTTACCTAGATGGTTTCAATATTCTTCTAGTCTCCAGGACTCAAGTCTATTCCAATACTAACCTATCCTCCACTTCTAATCAAAATAATTTATATAAAGCATAGGTCTGATTTTGTCATTTGACTCACCCATAATAAACTTCAATGCCTCCTTACTTGTTGTGTCTCTCCTTCATTTTCAAAGAGGACCGTGCCATCAGAGAAATGATGACATGACTTGCAGTTGACTATGATTTCAGTGAGGGAGGGCTGTGCAAGGTCACTAGCCTCACTTTCTCCTCCAGGGCCATCTGGATCCAGTGACCAGATATTCATCAGGATGATTGGAGATGACCCAGGATGCAATGGGAGACTCTGGTTGGCCCTTTAGGCAAAGGCATTTTCAGGTTCTCATTTACAGTTAGGTAATGCCCATTCAGTGAATTGTTCTCTTTAAGAAGTAGTCACTACATCCAGGCTCAGATACAAATTCTTCTGTTTGACATTTCAAATCTGAGTCCCTCCTCATCTGATAAATGGTCAAAAGATATGAACAGGCAGTTTCCAGAGGAAGAAATTAACGATATCTATAGTCATATGAAGAAATGCTCTAAATCACTGTTAATTAGAGAGATGCAAATCAAAACAACTCTGAGGTACCACATCACACCTATCAGATTGGCAAACATAACAGAACAGGACGATGATAAATGTTGGAGAGTATGTGGGGGAGTTGGAACACTAATTCATTGTTGGTAGAGCTGTGAGCTTATCCAACCATTCTGGAGAGCAGTTTGGAACTATGCCAAAAGGGCTACAAAAATATGCATACCTTTTGACCCAGCAATATTGCTTCTACACTGTATCCCCAAGAGATCATAAAAATTGGAAGGTCCCATATGTACAAAAATATTTATAGCAGCACTCTTTGTGGTAGCCAAAAACTGGAAATCAAGGGGATGCCCATCAACTGGGGAATGGTTAAATAAATCATGGTATATGAATGTAATGGAATACTATTGTGCTATAAGAAATGGTAAACAGGAAGACTTCAGAGAGGTCTGGAAAGACCTATATGATTTGATGCTGAGTGAAAGGAGTAGAACCAGAAGAACTTTGTGCACAGCAATGACCACAGTCTATGAGAGTTTTTTTCTGGTAGACTTAGAACTTCATTGCAATGCAAGGACTTAAAAAATTCCCAGTGGTCTTTTAAGGCAAAATGCCTTCCACATCCAGATAAAGAACTATGGAATTCAGTTGCAGAATGCAGCAGATCATTTTCTTTTGTATTACATTTTGATTTGTTATATGATTTCTCCCATTCATTTTAATTCTTCTATACAGCACCACTATGGTGAAAATGTATCTAATAGGAATGTATGTGTTGAACTCATAAAATTCTATGCTGTCTAGGGGAGGGAGGAGAAAAAAGTCTAAGTTATATGGTAGTGATTGCATAACACTGAAAATAAATAAAATTAATAAATAAAAATAATAAAAGTAAAATAAGTTCATAGATCCAAAAAAAATCTGAGTCCCTCCTACTTTTTCAGTCTTCTTACCTCCTCGCCCCCCCAAACTTCAAAATTTGGCTACACTGGCCTCTTTGCTGTTCCTAAAACAAAACATTCCATCTCCTATCTCTAAGTCTTAGCATTGGTTGTCCTCTATGCCTATAGAGTTCTGCCCCATCATGGTTATTTTATATTTTGTTAGATTCATGCTCTTATCAGTGTGTGTTCCTTCCAGCAGTGGAACCTAGGCATTGCTTTTCATCTTGTATAATACATGCCTATCTCTTCCCATAAATCAGCTACAGGAGGTCCATCCAGCAGGGATCCACTTGTGATATTTCTTGAGCATGGAAATTAATTGTTAGATGGCATTGAGATTATTTTGGCAGGGAGTGAAGTAAGGATGAGGGCAAGGAGGTCCTACAATCTGGAGGTCCAATGAGGGGCCCATTGCAATAGTTCAGGCAGGAGATCATAAAAGCTATCTATGTCAACAAAGACAAGGGGATGAATTTAGGATAAAAGATATATTGCAGAGGAAAAACTGACAAGACTTGACAACTGTTAAGGTAAAGGGGATAAAAGAGTCTTGGATGTCATAGAGTTTGGGAAATTAGATGAGAGGAAGGAGGCATCCTCACCAGAAATAAGGAAGTTTAGAATGAGATGTTTGGTTTGGAACAAGATGAGATTGAATTCCATTTTTAATTTGTTGAGTTTGAGATATCTACTACAGGACAGTTAGTTGGCAATGTTCATCAGGTAGTTGGTTTTGAGGGAATGGATATGCCAAAATATGGCAATCATCTGCATAGAGCACAGTAAGGAGGCAGGGAGAAGATTGCTTGTGGTATAAGCACATAGAAAGCTGCAGGTACTTCTCCAGGTGGTCAGTTCAGTCAATAGGCATTTATTAAATGCCTGCTATATGCCAGGCATTGTGCTAAGCAATGGGGATACAAAGAAAGGGAAAAGACAAGCCCTGCTCTTAGGAAGCTCATAGTCTAATAGTATAAAGGAGGAGTTCCTAATTCTCAAGTTTCTCACCACCTCCTGCCTTCCTGTTTCCTTTTCTGAGTGAAACTCAATCCCGAGGACTTGAAAGTGAATTTTTCCAGCCAAAGAGATGGTAGCTGAATATGTGATAAAGTTCCTGCAGAAGTACATGGCAAAGGCAAATGCATGCCTACTTGGTCCAAGAGAATAGTTCAAGGATAATGTTTGGTAACCCCAAGTGTGGAAGAGGGGAAATTTTCATCTCTTTTGGTAGAATGATCCTGAAATCTAGCCTCTTTCTGAATAAGGATGATTTCCTGGGCATCACCAGCTTTAGGAGTTGCCATGTGGGTAACCCCAAGTTCAACAGTTTCCAAGTTTAAAAATTCATGCACTTACCTTCTAAAGAGAAATTTTTTCAACACTATGCTTCTTGGGAAAAGAGGAGGATTACCAACATAGTTCCTGCAGCTGAAGGACTAAAGCCACATCATGGAGGATGGGAAAAGCCAACAGAGAGTAATGGACTTCACCTTCTCTACTATAATGAGTTGCAGTGTAAGTTCAATAAATGGATTGATTGTTCCACAGAACCCCAAATTTATTTACTTTGTAAAAGTCATCTAAACCATAGGGTGGAACTCTTAAGTCTTGAGGCACCCAATGTAATTACTCCGGGAAAGAGGAACTCACCAGAATGTTAAAGAATTGTCCCAAAGCCAAGTTCAGTTCCCTTCCAAGGGAAGCTGATAAGTTGATTACTTTATAATTTTTTTTGTATCTGTTTATGAAGTCCTGTGCATCCTTTATGTCATTTGCATTTTCATAGGGTAAAATAGCATTTGTACCAGATTAGATTTTCATGAGCTTTCTCAAGTGTTTATATTGGCAAAAATCATTATACTGATGGGACCTACTTTTTGCCTATATATTGGAAAAACCTAAATATGGGTCAAATGTATTTCAGAGATTTCCTGTCCTAATTTCAAGTGACATCAACAATCCAAAGAGGGAATCTACAGGTTCAGGGGTCAGCCCCTAGAATTGGACTTGGTGAATGTGAGCCCAGAATCTTTGGAGGGCCCTGAACCATAGGTCACACACATATACCAATGGATCATTCCAGACTTTCTAAACTATTCTGGAGTCAACTCTGCCAAGTCTTTCCTATTTGGGTGGATAGAACCATGGGCTGAATAGCTATGAAGGTAATCTGTGAGCACCAGTGGTTATATATAGACTTAGAAAGAATAAGCTGTCCTAGGTGGGGTGGGCAGGAGAGGGAGTAATTAAATTAGGGGCACCTGCTCAAGTATGTGTATTCTAGTCTCTAGCAAGATCTGATGAAGTCTCTTCCCCAGAGATGTAAAGTGGAATGTATGGTAAATATATTTAGGTGAGGCACTGGATCTCTTTTCTTCTTTATTTTGTGTCCTGCCTCTGACACATATGGCCTATGTGGTCCTGGGCAAGTCACTTACTCTCTCAGTGCTACAGGAAATTATCTAAGACTATAAATTATAAAAAAGTACTGTCCCCCATTGGGAGGGGATCCTCATCCAGGAATTCTTTATACCAATGAAATTATAGGTTCAATTTCTATTTCTGTCTATCTTTCTGTCTATTGAGCTCTTTCTTTCTTTTTATCTCCCATCTATCACTATCCATATATCTTTATATCATTATCATTTATCCTGTTTCTATCTATCCATTCTCTCTATCCATCTCTATCTACCTGAAATGGGCAGATCATCGAAGATGGATTGATGCACATGAGAAATTATGGCTACCTAAAAGACAAGAGAACTTACGCATATATGGACCTTCTACATTGGGTTGGGATTGGGAACAACCTCTTCTCAATTGGCTGGTTAGCTAGAACCTTCATCTTTTCAATTGCCTGACTAAAAATAATCGCTTTTTTCCTGGATTTGCTTCTAGGGATGAAGTCATTCACTCACAACAGGTGAAATCATATAATGGGGGCTGGGGAGGAGAGATCATAAGAACTACTGTGTTGCTTTGAGATATGGTATTTTGATCTGTTTTTGTTGGTCCTTCTCCAATCCTGAGTTGAGGGAGGAAAGTGCCAGGCCTGGGAGCTCAGACCATGGGGATCTTGGAACTCAGCCTTCTAGGCCAGATGGTGCTACCAGACCAAAAGAGAGCCTGAGAAGATAGGATCTCTAATGCTAGCCTAGTGATGAATTTGTTGAGACTAATGCTATGTAGGAACTTAGTTAAACTGTGAACTTAATCCTGCTCCCCTTCCTAGAGCCATAGGCCATGAAGTGGGGTTTTATGGCCCTGAGATGTTGGAGAAAATGTTCGTATGATTTCTTTTGGTGTAACTTTGAAGGAAATATTCCTTTGCAAAAACTAATCTGATGAAAATGATTAAATGTAACTGAAGTTCTAGTTACTGGCCCCCAAAAAGGGGAGGATTACATGTAGTGGAAACTGGAGCCAATGACTGGAGAAGAGTGACCCCAACAGTACCTTCAGGGTCCCGAAGAAAAGGCAGGGAAAGGAATAGACCTGACCCCCCTATACAATGGGGCAAGAGAATACATGTTTCATATTCAACCATTATGCAGCCATTTATTTATCTATCTACCTGTCTGTTAACCAAATAGAAGCAGCCTAGTATAATGGATAGAGTGCTGGGCTTCAAACCAAGGAGATCTCAGTTCCTATTCCAGTTCTGAAATTTTCTGACCACTGGCAAGGAAGACAGAAGTGACATGACATTCCTTAATCACAGCTAGTTTTGTTGTCCATGAGGAGTGCTCAAATGTCAAGGAAAACAGATCCTTTGTATTCATCTTTTCTTTCAGCTTCCCATTGACCAGTTTATGTACTCAAACTATGAATCGGAACAAAATAAATGAAGTATAAATCAAAACAACAATAGCCACAAAGGACTAAATAAAACTACACAAAAAAGGAAAGGTAAATGATTGCATCCCTTGGAACAGGACCTTCCTATTATTCACAGGTTACTGAAAGAATAGATGGAAGTTGTGTACTTTAACTTTTACAAGGACATCATAGAGTTGCCCATGTACTCAGCATGAATTTTGTTGCTCTTTCCTTATCCTCTTACTTGTGTAGTTTTAGTTTTTGTGTACATTGTTCTGGGCAGTTAATTTCTGAACTTCTTGCCCTTTTGCAGACCTGTGCCTGCTCAGGTTACTTGGCAGCTGCATGTGGAGGGGTGGGGGTGAAAGAGACAGAGAAAGGGAGAGAGGAAGGAAGGAAGGAAGGAAGGAAGGAAGGAAGGAAGGAAGGAAGGAAGGAAGGAAGGAAGGAAGGAAGGAAGGAAGGAAGGAAGGAAGGAAGGAAGGAAGGAAGGAAGGAAGGAAAGAAGGAAGGAAGGAAGGAAGGAAGGAAGGAAGGAAGGAAGGAAGGAAGGAAAAATAGCAGTTTTTGATATAAAAAATCTGATTTCCAGAGTTAGACTTTATCATCTAATGGTGGAAAAATAATAAATATAGCAGGCATAATACAGATAATCCCTGGTTGAATTGGTGTTCTTCCGCTTCTCAACAAAGTTACAGGGTTTGAAACTTTGTTAGTTTGGGACATGTAGGGGGACTTGTGAACTTGACCCCTTGAGAAGTGCCATGAATCTTGCTGGGAAAAGAAGTGAGTTCCTCTAATTGAGCCCTAGATATTGGACTGTCTCCTGATGGATTCTTGTCAAGGAACACCCTTCAGTAAACAGGAGCTGTGGAAATGACTAAGCCTGTCTCTTTGAACCCCTCTCTCTCTTTCCACGGCTCTTTTTCTACACTGGTTTTCCAGTAATGGAAGGAAAACTCATTTTCTACCCAGTAGCAATGGCAGCTTGCAGCACAAACTTGAAAGAAATTCCTTCCCCTGATGCTTGATGGAAGAAATTTTACTAAAAATAACACTTATAGTACATCTAAGAATTTCAAAGCATTTATGTCAGAGCCAGACAATATTTTATAATGTGAAATGTCAGAAAGGATCTCTCAGTACATAGAACATTAGATCTGAAAAGGACATTAAAACATAAAATATCAAAGCTAGAGGGATCTTAGAACCTAGTTCATATGACATAAGAGCTGGAAAATGATACTATAACATAGAACAATGAATATTAGAGGCAAAAGGGACCTAAGTATGTTGAACACTGAGTGTTAGGGTTAGAAAGAACTTTAGAATACAAGGATATAAATTATGATTACTGAAAAGGATATTGAAAAATGAAATGTTAGAATGAGGAAAAATTTTAGAATATAGAATGACAGAACTTTAGAGATCACAATGTCACAGCTAATAAGTAACATCGAAAATAGAATGTCAAAGGTAGAATGACTTTAAGACTATTAGAAAGTTGTAGCTAGAAGAAACTTTCAAACAGAGAACAGCAATACTGAGGGAACCCCAGGATAATAAACTCAAAATATCAGAGCTAAAAAGGATATTAGTCAATACCAAAAAGAAAAGTTTGACTATAGAACTTAGGAAGTCAGAACAGAAAGGGAACTGAGCACACAAAATGTAACTGTCAGAGCTGGAAGAGATACTCGACATTAGAATGGAGAAATCCAGATCTAGAGAGGAACCTCTCTTCAATTCAATATAGTAGGTGTGCCCAGGCACTGTCCGGGGTCCTTGTTTTTGGTCTTTTTGTGTTAGCAACCTTGATAATGTGCTTGATAATGTTTGAATTATTTTTTGTTTTGTCCTGAGTATTTTTTTAACCCTACTGATTCTATATAGGAAATAATTGTTTATACTCTTTAAAGTCATAACTTAAGTTAAGCCGAAAGAGGCTACACAGAAAGATATGGATTCAGTTCCCTGCAGGGAGGTAGCTATGTGGTCTCAGGGATAGCAGGAGAAAGAAGCAATAGTAAAACAGCAAGGCATCCCAGAACCAAGGCAAAAGCTGCAGGACTACAAAACAACAGGAAAGGAGTAGTGGCAGAGTGAAGGGAGAGGTCCAACAGAGAGGTTCCTAAGACAAGTGAGAACAGAAAAGTGCAGAGAACCACAACGTGGATGAGCAAATTCAGACCTTACCCTTCACTCATAATGTGAGCTACATGGACTGTGTGGGGCCTCCCCATAGGGAAGAAATAATGACTCCCTATTGCCCCCAAGTGCTTTCCACATTTATGTGAAAGGTAGGTAGAATAGTGCCATATGTCTAAAACTATACATAATTTTGGTGGGGAGGTAGAACTCATCAAAATTGATTGTTTATCCACACTGAAAGATTTAGGAATTTTGATCAATACACTGACCAACTACAATTCCAAAGAACTCATGATCAAACATACTATTCATTTCTAGTTAGAGAAGTGATAGACTCAGAATGCAGATCAATGCATATTTTCTTTTCCCTTCTTTCCTTCCTTCCTTCCTTCCTTCCTTCCTTCCTTCTTTTTTTAAGGAGGGACATGGTTAATGCAAGAATTTGTTTTTCATGACATGCATATTTTTAATGGGGTTTCTTTTCCTTGACTTCTTTTAATGGGTGGGGGAGGACAGAGGGGAAGAATTTGGAACTGAAAATAAAACAAAATCAAATTTTTTAAAAAAGTGGATTATTTGATTGTCTAACAGCTCTCAGTGTTTTCCCCTTTGCATTGGCAGGGGGGCATACTAAGCAATACTAGGAAGGAGAGGTTCATCTGAGAGAGAAAATTTTCTTTTCTCTTTATAGGTACACATGCAAGTCCTTTGTACTTTTTCTGTTTAAGCTGGCAGAGTTTGTCTTATATTCAATGCCTCTTTAACCTAAGTGCTTGAATGGAGCTGAAGACCTCTATTCTTTTTCTATAGAGACATGAATATAAACTAGTTCTGAAAAGAAATCCTGAGTAGGGGCACAAGCCAAAGAATGGTTAGTAAGAAAATCCCTCCAAGACTGAGCCCAGTCTCTATAAACTTAGAGATTTGATTTGGGGCCATGCATTACATTTGGTTTCCTATCTAACTTCACTGATTCTGGAGTTTTGTGCTTAAGTTTTTTGCACTAATAGTAGCTAAGTTTAGACAGACCCTTGCATTCATGAAATCAGGCCTTGAAGTTCAATGTTCTGTGTTCTGTGTTTTGGGATGAGTTCAAGCACCAAGAGCACCCAGATATGAGAAGCACATATAGACTTTCACAAAGGAGTATTGATTATGGGGCTGGTTTTAGACTATGATAAGGATTCCATTAAAAGAAACTTCCATGTGGTTGTGGACTCATTGAGGGAATAAGAGGCACTGGAGAAAATATTTAGAAAAAGGACGATGTCACTGCATATTGAGTAAGCCACTTGACACTGTGGAACTTTCTCAGATATGAAGAGTTAATGCACCTGAAGACATCCTACTATAATTTATAAAATGACCTTAATTCCAATTGCTTCCAAGAGAAAGAGAGAGAGAGAGAGAGAGAGAGAGAGAGAGAGAGAGAGAGAGAGAAGAAGAAGAAGAAGAAGAAGAAGAAGAAGAAGAAGAAGAAGAAGAAGAAGAAGAAGAAGAAGAAGAAGAAAGATAGAGAGAGGTAATTTAATAAAGAGGAGGGAAAAAAGAGGAGATGGGGCAACTAGATAGTATACTGGTACTGTCCCAGGAGCCACAAGGACCTGAGTTTAAATCCAGCTTCTGACACTTACTAGCAATGTGGCCCTGGGCAACTCATGTAACCAAAATTTCTTCAGCTAGATAGAGATTTTTAATTTGAAGTATGATGGACTCAGAGCCACTAGAGTCAAATAGCCTATCCTTCCACCTAGCGTAACACACCAGTCTATACAGTACTTCAGACTTCTAATACTACCTTGGATGTATCCCTTCTCCAGAAGTGGAATACACTTCACCTCTAGACTTATGTGGCCTATTCAGCTTATGGTACTAATGAAACAGAAGGTACAGGTTTGCTCCTCAAGGCTGTGGTTCTAACACAGTGTAGCCCAGGAAGCATGGAACTTAGCCTGACATGGCAGGGACAGGACCCTGAACAGACTTCAGGGAGACACTGGCAACACCAGTTCCCAGATAGCTCAACCCACAAACAGCTTCAAAGGTCAGTGGGAGAGCCCTTTCACCCAGGAGAGGGGAGCTCTGTTTGGACCCCCAGCAGCAGCAGCTTCCACTTTTGAAGCCTAAAGCCTCTGGGGGAATTGAGCCACTGATATGAATCTCAGCCCTGAGCTCAGCCTTGAAAAAGGACTGAAAAGTCAAAATGCCCCCAAAAGGGGAAAAGAATAAGACAACAGAAGGTTACTTTCTTAGTGAGCAGGTATTTCCTTCCATTCTTTTGGATGAGGAGGAACAATTTAGGTCTTCAGAGGAAGACCTACAAGTCAAGACTTCTGCAGGCAAAACCTCCAAAATAACTATGCAATGCATAGTCTCAGGCCATGGAAGAGCTCAAAAAGAATTTTGAAAATCAAGTAAGAGAGGTAGAGGAAATATTGGGAAGAGAAATGAGAGTAATGTAAGAAAACCATGAAAAGCAAGTCAACAGCTTCCTAAAGGAGATCCAAAAAAATACTGAAGAAATTAACACCTTTAAAAATAGACTAAATCAAATGGCAAAAGAGTCCCAAAAAACCAATGAGAAGAAGAATGCTTTAAAGAACAGAATTAGCCCAATGGAAAAGGAGGTTCAAAAGCTCACTGAAGAAAATTGTTCTTTAAAAATCAGAATGAAACAGATGGAAGCTAATGACTTTATGAGAAACCAAGAAATTACAGAACAAAACCAAAAGAATGAAAAAATAGAAGATAATGTGAAATATCTTACCAGAAAAACAACGGACCTGGAAAAGAGATCCAGGACAGACAATTTAAAACTTATGAGACTATCTGAAAGTTATGATCAAAAAAGAGCCTAGACATCATCTTTCATGAAATTATCAAGAAAAACTGCCCTGATATTCTAGAACCAGAGGGCAAAATAAATATTGAAAGAATTCACCAATCACCTCCTCAAAGAGATTCAAAAAGAGAAACTCCTAGGAATATTGCAGCCAAATTCCAGAGTTCCCAGGTCAAGGAGAAAATATTGCAAGCAGCTAGTAAGAAAAAATTCTAGTATTGTGGAAATAAAATCAGGATAACACAGGATCTGGCAGCTTCTGCATTAAGGGATCTCAGGGCTTGTAATATGATATTCCAGAAGTCAAAGGAACTAGAATTAAAACAAAGAATCACCTACCCAGAAAAACTGAGTACAATACTTCAGGGGGAAAAAATGGTCATTCAATGATATAGAGGGCTTTCAAGCATTCTTGATGAAAAGATCAGAGCTGAATAGAAAATGTGACTTTCAAACACAAGAATCAAGAGAAGCATGAAAAGGTAAACAGGAAAGAGAAATCATAAAGGACTTTCAAAAGTTAAATTGTTTACATTCCTACATAGAAAGAAAATATTTGCAACTCTTGAGACTTTTCTCAGTATTTGGGTAGTTGGAGGGATTTTATACACACACATCCACACACATGTACACACACACACAAACACACACACACACACACATATATATATATATGGAGAGAGAGAGACAGAGTCAGAGACAGAGAGCACAGGATGAGTTGGTTAAGAAGGGATGATATCTAAAAAAATAAAATTCGGAGATGAGAGAGGAATATATTGGGAGGAGAAAGGGAGAAATGGAATGTGGTCAATTATCTCTCATAAAACAGACAAGAATAAGCTTATTTGGTGGAGGAGAAAAGGGAGGAGGTGAGAGGGAAAAAGTGAAGCTTACTCTTTTCACATTTGGCTTAAGAAGGGAATAACATGCTCACTCAATTTGGTATGAAAATCTATATTATATAACAGGAAAGTAGGGGAGAAAGGGACAAGTGGGATGAGGGGGATGATAGAAGGGAGAGCAAATGGGAGAATGGAGTAATTAGAAGTAAATACTTAAGGGGAGGGACAAGGTCAAAAGAGAAAATAGAATAAATGGAGGGAAGGATAGGATGGAGGGAAATATACTTAGTCTTACACAACATGATTATTATGGAAATCTTTTGCAAAACTACACATATATAGCCTATATTGAATTGCTTGCCTTCTCAGTGGAGATGGGTGTGGAGGCAGGAAGGGAGAAAAGTTAGAGTTCAAAGTATTAGGAACCAATGTTGAGAAATGTTTTTCCATACAACTGGGAAATAAGAAATACAGGTAATGGAGTACAGAAATCTATCTTGCCCTACAAGACAAGAGAAAAGATGGGGATAAGGGAAGGGAGGGGGTGTGATAGAAGGGAGGGCATATTGAGGGAAGAGGAAATCATAATGCAAGATGTTATGGGGTGGGTGAGGGGAGAGATGGGGAGAAAATTTGGAACTCAAAATGAATGGTAAAAATTGATAAATAAACATTTTTAAAAAATTTTTTAAAGGCTATGGTTCTATCCCTTGCTGCTCCACTACTGCCAGCATCTATTTTTGCAGCAAATATTTTAACCCAGGAGCTCTTCACTACTCTGCCCCTGCCTTGGTCTCTTATCCTTGGGATCACATACATCTGTGGAGGAACTTCACAAATGTTCAGATTGACCCCTAAAGAATCAAGTTTATATCTCTTTGTGGAGCCCCCAACACCATATACAAAGGAACACTCACTGAAATATACCTAAAAATTGGTTGCTCAGCCTCTGCTTAAGACCACTAAGGAGGGGCAGCCCACCACTTCTTAAGGCAGCCCATTTCACATCTGGATAGTCCTCATTGTTAGAAAGATTTTCCTGACATGAAACCTAAATTGATTCCTTTGCAATCTCTACCCATTGCTCTTGATTCTGTTCCCTGTGACCAATGAGAATAAGTCTAATCCCTCCTATGCATAACAGTTCCTCAAATATTTGAAGACAGTTATCATGATGTCCCTCCAGAGTCTTATCTTCTCTATCCTTCAGCCTCTCCTGATAAGAAATGGACTCATGACCCTTCAAGACCCTGTTTGCTTTCTTCCAGATACTCTCTGGCTTATTAATGTTCTCTTAACCTGACCTGAAGACAATACTCCAGTTGAAGTCTGACAAGGGAAGAGTATGGACGATACCATGGAATATACAGTGCAATGACTTGAAGCAACCTTAGAATATAGAACAGAATATTAGAGGTGGAAGGGAACTTGGAAAACATAGAAATATTAGGCCCAAAGGGGACCTTGGGACATAGGTTGATGGAGCTGGGGTGATGTTAAAATCCAGAAAAACAAAATGTCAGAATTGTAAAGATCTCAGACTATAGATTATTTGAGGGAGAAGGGTCTTCAGAATAGAGAACACCGAATGTTGGAGCTAGAAGAGACTTTGGAACATAGAATGTAACCTTCATAGAAAGTAATCTTCAAGACAATCTCATCACATTCTTTCATTCTGTAGATGAGGAAACTGAGGCTCAGAAGGGGAAATAGTTTGGGCAAGTTCTCACAGCTAGTGGGAGAGCAAGGACTAAGACCCAAGAATTCCAGAATTTTTACTACCTGACCACACGCACATGCACGCACACACACACACACACACACACACACACACACACACACACACACACTGATCCTACCCTTATCTCTGTTCGTCTCTCTTGCTTTTTTTCCTTTCTATGTTTCTCTATCTTTGTATCTCTATCTCTTTCCCCTCTCTTTCCAAGAAGAAAGAAACTCAACATTTAATTCAATTCATCTGACATTTATCAAGTGCTGAATATATCTTTATCTTTATATCTATCTCTATATCTATGACAATATAGAGATATAGATATATCTGCAAGAAACTATGCTAAGTGAAAAATCTTCATCCTCTCTATGTAAGGATTAAAAAATCTAATGAGGGAAACATTTGTATATACAAGAGAAGCAAAAAAGAGATCCAGAAAACAATACTGCTTTTAGCTAGGGATGTCAAGAAAGAGTTGGTACCTGAACTGGGCCTTGAAGGAAGAGGACTTCCACTGTCAGAAATGAGAAAGTGCTACATTCCTAGAATGAGCAATGGAAGGCCTGAGGAGTTAAACAGAGGTATGAATCGACAGGAGGAAATAATGAAACAGCCACTGGTCCAGCCACTGATGAACTGATTATCTGTGGGCCAGATAGCTAAACAGTATTCTGCTATGTAAACCACCAGTAATTAAAAATGGTATACTGTGACAATTTCCTTCAAAGTGGCACATAAACATAGAAACCAGCAAGCTAGCAAGCTGTCACTTAGGGAGATTGAATTTGAGACTAATAAGAAAGGAGAGAGGGATTATGTGAAGCCTTAAACTAGAGCTAATATTTGTCAGATGTGTGGACACTTGGACAATATGATCAGTTAATTCCTTCCTTCTTTCCTTCCTTCCTTCTTCCTTTCTCCTTTCTTCCCTCCCACTGTGGTTTCAAATCCCACATCTGACAATATCTGTGTGACTTAGGGCAAGTCATTTCATCCTTGATATGCTTCAGGAGATTCCTTAAGGTTGGGTTTTGGGGTTTTGTTTTGTTTTTCACTAAACTCTAGCTTGGTTTTGCTGTGCCTTGGTATAAGAGTTCCCCAGTTTGTGAAATTAGAGCTCATTTGTATTTTAAAATTTCCCATTGACCAATCTAGCATTCAAATATATGAACAAAAGATTGTATAAATACAAACAAATCTAACCATCAGGGGCATTGTGTGAGAACAAGAGCCATCTGGCTCCAAATAATGACAGTTTCAGGCACTGCTAGGTCTGTTAAAGCTGGCACCTGGGCAAGGAAACTCTCTTTCTCATAGCAAATGGTACAGTATCCTATGAGATAAATTTTCAGGCTTTCAGCTTTCACCAATACCTCAGGTCTCTTGTACTAAGGTAGCTGTTCTTTCCAACTCAGGGGTTTCTGACTCTTGGTTTCTAGGGTTACCTTTATGAGATCTCAAAGACCTCTTTATTCATAAGTTTTTTGTTAAGGTTATAAAAAACAATCTCTCTCCCTCAGTGCCTCTCCACCCCATCTTGTGCTGGAGAAAAAAAAATGTCCCCTATCTCTTTAAGAGACCTCTTCTCTCCTCTCCTGTCCTCTTCTCTCCTCTCCTTTTCTTTTCTCTCCTCTCCTCTACTTTTCTCTCCTCTCCTCTTCTCTCCCATCCTCTCCTTTCCTCTCCTTTCTTCTCCTCTCCTCTTCTCAAACAGCAAGTATTTCAATAGCCAAGATCTATGGCCCATAGAGTTTTAAAGCAGTTTAAATAGAAGCTGAAGAGGAACAGAGAAAAGCAGGAAACTCATGGTGACCATTAAACCTTTTCCTCTGGGGTGGAGAAAGGATTGGAGGATATCACAGCTTCCTCATCATTGTTATTCGTTAACATCAGACTCTTTGTGACCCTGTGGACCACACTGGTCATGGAGTTTTCTTGGCAAAGATACTGAAATGGTTTGTCATTTCCTTCTCCAGTGTCCAAGCCAACAAGATCATGAAGTGAGAAAATAAAAGGAAATGTATTTCTAAATGGAAAAGATAGTAATTAGTGGGAATAACATGGATGAAGATCAAAGAAGGGAGATTGAATGGAAGTGGTCAGACAGATAGGAGAACCAGAATAGAACTACCAAAACATAGACAGGACATAAAATAAAATATAAAGAATGAAAAAATAGAAAAGAATGCAAAACATCTTAAAAGAAAAACAACTGATCTGGATAGTGGAGAAAGAAGAGAAAAAAATAAAAATAGTTGGACTACCTGAAAGCTATAATTTTTAAAAAAGAAGTTTGATACAATAATATAAGAAATAATTAAAAGAAAATTGTCCTGAAGCATTAGAACAAGAAGGAAAAATAGAAATAGAAAAAAAATCTACTGATCACCACCTGAAAGAAATCCTACGAGGAAAACTTTCAGGAATATCATCATCAACTTCTAAAATACCCAGATCAAGGAGAAAATATCACAGGAAACAAGAAAAAACAATTCAAATATGGCAGAGCCACAGTTAGAATCACATAAGACCTAGCAGCAGCAGCATTGAAAAACCACAGGTCTTAGAACACTATATATTGAAGAGCAAAATAACTGAGGTTGCAGCTGAAAATATCATAGCCGGAAAAGTTAATCATAATCTTGAATGAAAAAAATGGACACTCAGTGAATTGCCAGACTTTCAAGATTTTGTTGCCAAAAGCATCTGAACTTAGTAGAAAATTTGACATACATGATCCAAGAGAAATATTGTTGTTGTATTCATCCTTCATTGCCCGAAGAAGACCATGCCATCAGAGAAATGATGACATGACTTGCACTTGACTTTGTTCTGAGTGAGGGAGGGCTGTGCAGCCTCACTTCTCCTGCAGAGCCATCTGAATCCAGTGACCTGGTATTCCTCAGGATGACCGGAGATGACCCAGAATGCACTGGGAGACCTTGGCCCCTTTAGGCCAAGGTCTAAGCAGGTACTCACTTAGGGTGAGGTAAACCTGATTCATTGAATAGGCCTGCTTGAGAAGAAGCCAGGGCATAGCCCCTTTAATGAGACAAAGAAAAGAAAGACCTCAGGCTGGGAAGGAAACAGCAACAGTTATTACTGATAATCACTCTGAAGCCAGGAGGGTTCAGAAGAGAGTCTTTAGTCAGGGGGCAGGGGCCCCATGGTGTCTGAGCCTCACAGTGCAGTAGGCTCAAGGTTCAGGGAAGGGAAAGTAAAGGAATGGAAGGGAAGGGAAGGGAAGGGAAGGGAAAGGGAAAGGGAAGGGAAGGGAAGGGAAGGGAAGGGAAGGGAAGGGAAGGGAAGGGAAGGGAAGGGAAGGGAAGGGAAGGGAAGGGAAGGGAAGGGAAGGGAAGGGAAGGGAAGGGAAGGGAGACTAGCCAGTAAAACCCGAGTCAACTGGGCATCTTTTGGCCATCCAAATTTACCCTCCTGTGCCTTGAGTATCTAACCTATTTCACTGGTCTATCCCTCTGTTTCTTAGCCAGTATCAAGAGATTTTGATGATTGCTGCTTTATAATTCAATTTGACATCTGGTAGGGCTAGGCCACCTTCTCTAGCATTTCTTTTCATTAGTTCCCTTGATATTCTGTACCTTTTGTTCTTCCACATGAATTTTGATAGTATTTTTTCTAGCTCTAGAAAATAATTATCTGGTAGTCTGATTGGTATGGAACTGAATAAGTAAATTAATTTAGGTAGAATTATCATTTTTATTATATAAGCTTGGTCTACCCACAAGCAACTGATGCTTGTCCACTTACTTAGATCTGACTTTGTTGGTGTAAAAAGTGTTTTGTAATTGTGTTCACATAGTCCCTGGGTTTGTTTGGCAGGTAGACTCCCAGATATTTTACAGTGTCTACCATAGCTTTAAATGGGATTTGTCTTTGTATCTCTTGCTATTGGACATCGTTAGTAATATATAGAAATGCAGAAGATTTGTGAGGTTTTATTTTGTAACCTGCAACTTTGCCAAAGTTGTTTATTATTTCAGGTATTGAAATTCTCTGGGATTCTCTAAGTATATCATCGTATCATCTGAAAAGGGTGATAACTTAGTTTCTTCTTTGCGTATTCTAATTCCTTTTTCTTCTCTTATTGCTAAAGCTAACATTTCTAGTACCATATTGAATAACAGTGGTGATAATGGACAAGCTTGTTTCACCCCTGATCTTATTGGAAATGCATCTAGCTTATCCCCATTGCATACAATGCTTGCTGATAGTTTCTGGTAGAAACAACTTATTATTTTATGAAAAGTTCCATTTATTCATATGCTTTCCAATATTTTCAATAAGAATGGGTGGTGTATTTCGTCAAAAGCTTTTTCCACATTTATTGAGATAATCATGTAGTTTCTGTTAGTGTTATTGTTGATATGATCAATAATAGTTTTCCTAATATTGAACCAGTCCTGCATTTCTGGTATAAATCCTACCTGATCATAATGTATTATTCTTGTGATAAGTTGCTGTATCCTTTTGGCTAATATCTTATTTAAAATTTTTGCATCTATATCCATTAGAGAAATTGGTCTATAATTTTTATTCTCTATTTTGGGTCTTCCTGGTTTGGGTATAAGAACCATATTTATATCACAAAAAGAATTTGATGGAACTCCTTCACCAATTTTCCCAAATACTCTATATAGTATTGAAATTAATTGTTCTTTAAACATTCTTCAGAAGTTACTTGTAAATCCATCTGGCCCTGGAGATTTTTTCCTAGGGAGTTCATTGATGGTTTGTTCAATCTATTTTTCTGAGATGGGGTTATTTAAGTATTCAACTTCCTCTTCTGTTAATCTGGGCACTTTATATTTTTTAAAATATTCATCCATCTCATTTAGATTGTCAAATTTATGGACATACATTTGGGCAAAGTAACTTTTAATTATTGTTTTAATTTCCTCCATTGGATGTGAGTTCACCCTTTTCATTTTTGATATTGGTAATTTGGCTTTTTTTCTTCTTTTTTCATCAAATTGACCAAAAGCTTATCAATTTCATTGTCTCTTTCATAAAACCAACTCTTAGTTTTATTTATTAGCTCAATAGTTTTCTTAATTTCAATTTTATTAATCGCTCTTTTGGTTGTCGTATTTCTAATTTAGTATTTACTTCGGGATTTTCAATTTGTTCTTTTTCTAGCTTTCTCAACTGCAAGCCCAATTCATTGATCCCCTCTTTCTCTATTTAATTCATGTAAGCATTCAATGATATAAAACTTCCCCTATGAACTGCTTTTGCAGTATCCCGTAAGATTTGATAGGTTGTCTCATTATTGTCATTCTCTTGAATGAAGTTGCTAATTGTTTCTATGATTTGTTGTTTAACCTACTGATTCTTTAGGATTAGATTATTTAGTTTCCAATTAATTTTTGGTTTATCTTTCCATGGCCTTTTATTACATATAATTTTTATTGCATTATGATCTGAGAAGGATGAATTGACCATCTCTGCCTTTCTGCACTGGACTGTGAGGTTTGTATGCCCTAGTACATGGTCAATTTTTTGTACATGTGCCATGCATCACTGAGAAAAGATGTATTCCTTTCTATTCCCATTCAGTTTTCTCTACAGATCTATCATATCTACCTTATCCAGAGTTTTATTCACCTCCTTAACTTCTTTCTTGTTTATTTTAAGGTTATATTTATCAAGTTCAGAAAGGAGGAGGTTGAATTCCCCCAGTGGTATAGTTTTGCTATCTATTTCTTCCTGTAAGTCCTTTAACTTCTCCTCTAAGAATGTGGATGCTATGCCACTTGGAGTATATATGTTTAGTAATGATATTGCTTCATTATCTATAGTGCCCTTTAACAGGATAGAGCTTCCCTCCTTATCTCTTTTGATAGATCTATTTCTGCTTTTGCTTTGTCTGAGATTAGGATTGCTTCCCCTGCTTTTTATTACATTAGATGAAACACAATATATTCTGCTCCAACCTTTTACTTTTACCCTGTGTGTATCCCCATTTCAAATGTGTTTCTTGTAAACAACATGTTATTGGATTACAGCTTTTAATCCATTCTGCTATCCATCTCCTTTTTACAGGAGAGTTCATCCCATTCACATTCACAGTTATGATTACTATCTTTGTCTTTCCCTCCATCCTCTTTCCACTCCATTTATGCTTTTAGCTCTTCCTTCTCCCTTCCCCTCCACAATAGAGTTTTAATTTTTGACCACTGCCTCCCTCAGTCTTCCCTCCCCTCTTTCAGCCCCCCTCCCTTTTACTCCCCTTTGCCCTTACTGCTTCTTCCCTTCCTTTTAGCCTCCCTCCCTTTTCTTTCCTCTTTCCCCTCCTACAGTCAATACAGCTAGTTAGATCTCTATATTTAACTGAGTTTGTTGCTCCCTCCTTGAAACAAATCATATGAGAGTGCCTCTCAAACAATGCTCATCTCCCTCCCCTCTTTCCCTCCACTGTAATGTTTTTGTGCCTCTTTCTGTGATGTAATTTACTTTTTTCTACCTCTTCCTTTCCACATCTCCCATTACAATCCCTTTGCAACTTTAAATCACATTTTTATCATCACATCACTTAATTTATACCTCTACATATGCATATCCCTTTTAAATATATTAAGTATACAATTCTCAAGATTAACAAGTACCATCTTCCCTTTTGGGATGTAAATGGTTTGCCCATGTTGAACAACAAGTTTTTTTCCCCTGTTAACCTTTTTATGTCTCTCTTGAGACTTGTGTTTGAAGATCAAATTTTTTATTGAGCTCTAGCCTTTTCATCAGGAAGTTCTGAAAATCCCTTATTTCATTGAATGCTCATCTCCTTCCCTGAAATATTATGCTCAGTTTTGCTGGGTAATTGATCCTTGGTTGTAGTCCCAGGTTCTTTACCTTATGGAATATCATATTCCACTACTTCAAATCTTTCAATGTAGAAGCTGCATGGTTCTGTGTGAACCTGACTGTTGCTCCTTGATATTTAAATTGTTTCTTCTGGTTGCTTGCAGTATTTTCTTCTTCACTTGATAGTTCTGGAATTTGGCAACAATATTCTTTGGTGTTTTCAGTTTGGGATCTCTTTCAGGAGGTGAATGGTGAATTCTTTTGATGACTATTTTGATCTAGAACCTTTGGGCAGTTTTCCTTGATAATTTCTTAGAAGATATTGTCAAGGCTCTGCTTTTCATCGTGGCTTTCTGGTAGACCAATAATTCTTCAATTTTTTCTCTCCTGGAACTCTTTTCCAGGTCAGTTGTTTTTCCAATGAGAATTTTTATATTTTCTTCTATTTTTTCATTCTTTAGATTCTATTTGACTCATTCTTGATGTCTCATAGAGTCATTAGCTTCTACTTGCCCAATTCTAATTTTAATAGATTGTTTTCTTCAGTTAACTTCTGTAGCTCCTTTTCCATTTGCCCAACTGTTCTTTTAAAGAGTTATTTTCTTCAGTTATGTTTTGTACTTCCTTTTTCATTTGTCCAGTTTTCCTTTTTAAGGAGCTGTTCTCTTCAGTGAATTCTTTTTTCATACTTTTAAAATCATTGGCCAGTTTTTTTTTCTGCTTCTCTAATTTGGCTCTTAAAATCCTTCTTGACTTCTTCCAAGAATGTTCTTTGGGCATGAGACCAGTTCATATTCCCTTCTGAAGTCTCATATGGGAGTACAGTCTCCATGCTGACCTCTGTGATATTTGTGTTTTAGTCCTTGTCCCCATAGAAAGATTCTATGGTCTTTTCTTTTCTGGTTTGCTTCTTGCTTATGATGATCACCCTTTTCCTAACTTTTAAAGTGGATTTCTGCTTCTCGGGCACAGGGGGATCTGTCGCATGGTTCCTGTGCTTAGAAGTTGAGGCTTTGTGTGTTGTGGTCTCTGGTTCCCTCAGCTAGAAGCTAAAATGCTGCAGCTTACCTAGTACTGAGCTGGCTGGTATGTCAAAGCAGAGGCCAGGTGAAGTCTTTCAAGGCCTCCCTGGAGTTATCCTAGAGGAAACTGTGTTAAATGTGGGGAAGGGGTGATCTGACCACAGGAGATCTCCTCTGATAAGCTAGAGAACAGGCAGGTTCAGTGGTTGGTGAACTCCATCTGTGCTAGTGTCCTCCCAATTCCCTCGGGGTCCAGTCACACCTGAGATCCTGGCATTGGCACTTATGAGCTCCACCCCACTGGGGTTCAAGATCTCCTCCCAGTTTGCTGAGGTGGGGCTGTCAAGGATAGCTCCAGTCCTGCACTGGTCCCCTTCAGCTATAGCAAGAGGGACTCCCCCTGCCCTTGCAATTCTCCCACTTCATGGGCTAAGAGACTGCCTCCCCGTTTGACTGATCCCACCACTCCATAATTTCTCCTGGCCTTTCAAGGTCAACAAAGTGGGGAGGGGGGAAGGAGATAGCATGTACTGATCATTCTGCCATCTTAGCTCCCAAAAGTTTGTATTTGTTTTAAATAAATTTTTTTTAAAAAAAATCACACTCTAAGGGAAAAGTAACCCAGCCCACAAAAAGATAGGAGGGTAGAGTTAGAGTGAAAGGACTGGCCTCCATTCCTACCTGGTCACCAGCCCAACCACCATAATGATGCTTACACTAGCCCATAATATCCTTGCCCTACTTTAATCACCTTAATCACCTTCATTAACATCTGCCTGAATAATTGCAATAACTTTCTAATAAGTCTATCAGCTTCCAGATCCTTTCCCTCCAATACATTCCTCCCATACTACCAGCTAATCTTTGTTACTGCTTTGCTGTTATTCATTCATTCAGTCATGTCTGACTCTTTGTGATTCATGGATCACAGTATGCCAGGCCTTTCTGCCTCCACTATCTCTTAAAGTCGGTACAAGTTTATGTTGTTTCCCATGATACCATCTATCTCATCCTCTGCCATCCCACTTTCCTTTTCCCTTCAGTCTTTCCAGAATCTTTTCCAGTGAATCCCATCTCCTCATTATGTGACCAAAGTATTTAAGCTTCAGCTTCAGTATTTGACTTTCCAAAGAATAGCCTGAATTAATTTCTTTAAGTATTGAATGATTTGATCTCATTGCTGTCCAAGAGACTCTCAAAAGTCTTCTCCAGCACCACAGTTCAAAAGCATCAATTCTTCAGTGTCCTGCTTTCCTTGTAGTCCAAATCTCACAGCCATACATTGCCACTGGAAAAAAAATCATAACTTTGACTATACAGACCTGTGCAAAGCTAGGTGATATCTGCTTTTTAGCATGCTGTCCAGATTTATCATAATTTTCCTTCTAAGATCAAGCATCTCTTAAATTCTTGACTGTGTTCATTATCTACAGTGATCTTTGAGCCCTAGAATATAAAACCTGACACTGCTTCCATGTACTCTTGTATCTATTTGCCAGGAAATGATGGGATCAGTTGGTAAATATTAGGGTGTTTTTTATGTTAAGTTTCAAGCCAGCTTTTACATTCTCCTCTTTCACCCTCCTTAAGAAGCTTTTTAATTTCTCTTCACTTTCTGCCATTAGAGTGGTATCATCTCTGGTAGCATGTCTGGGATTGTTGATATTTCTCTTAGCAACCTTAATTTCAGCTTTTGAGTCATTCATCCTGACATGATGTACTCTGCATGTAAATTGAATAAATAGAGTGACAATATACAGTCTTGTCATACTCCTTTTCCAGTCTTAAACCAATCTGTTGTTCCATTTGAGGGTCTAATTGTTGTTTCTTGACCCACATACAGGTGGGTCAAGAAAGGAACATGCACTTCTGGTTCTTCTATCTTGCAAATCTGATCATCATCATATAGGACATGGAAGCTGGAAGTTTGCTCAAGGTTATTCATCATCTTAGGCCTTAACTGTATTTTAGCAGAGAATTGAATAAAGTCTTTCCCATTATTCTAATGGAATCTGAGTTTGATTCTTGTGGAACCAAGATCAGAGCTAAGCAGTTGTGCAAGTAGATAGATTCAAAGCAAAGCAGAAGACCAGATCCAAAAAACAAGTTAATAATGGAGGGAGGTCTGTTCTGGCTTCACTTTTGTCCCATCATAGTCTTGATCCTAAAGTTAGCCAATTCAACTACATATTGTCCTCCACTCAAAGGTTAGTACCTTTATCTTTCAGCATGCACACCCAGTCCTTTTTCAGCCTTGAGTCACCATCACTATCCACTTTCTTTGCTACTGTTCCCATGCTGCTGCACAGTATTACAGGAAGTTACATAGCTTTTATCATTTCTAGTTATCTAATCTCCACTGGAGTCACTTCAGTATTCCTGTATTTCTTTCCTCCAAGCTATTCCAAAATGTTTCCTTTCACCTCAAGGCTTCTATATTATCCCCAACCCAATCTTTCTCATCAACTAAACTTGCCTCCCACCTGACAGATAAAATCAAGACCATCCATTGTGAGCGTTCTCATCTTTCTCATGTCCATTCCTCAGAACATCATCACATCTTCACCCTTCTTCTCTTTCTTTATTCCAGTATCTGAAGAAAAGCTGATCTTTTTCCTTTCCAAGGCCAGTCCCTCCATATGTGCTGTTGATTCTATCCCATCCTTGCCTATAGGAAGTCATCCAACTAACTGTTTTCTCTCTATTTCATCAAACAGTTTGTGTTTTTAAAAGGCATAAAGAGAAGGAATAAGGAAGAACAGGTAATAGAAGATGAAAATAAAGCATGGCACACTTATGTCTGAACAGCAGCAAGGGTATTAACTTTTCAGGCTAAAGTAAAGATTTTTTTCTTGCCATTTGGAAGACAAAAGGCAGATCAAAGAAGGTATAGAATAATTACAGAACATGGGATAGGGAAGTGAGGTAACTCAACGGATGAAGCATGAAGCCTAGCATCAGGAAGACCTAGTTTAAATATTACCTCAGACACTTATAAGATGTATGACCCTGGATAAGTTCTGAACGCTGTTGGCTACAGTCTCCTCATCTGCATAACGAGCTGGAGAAAGAAATGGCAAACTACTCCACTATCTTTGCAAAGAAAGCACCAAAAGGGGTTACGAAGAGTTAGACATGACTGAACAGCAGCAACAAATGGGATGTTGAAAACTGAAGCAGAACTGATGGAATGCTTGGGTGCCTGTGCTTGAACCCCAATTCTAAAGTCACATTTCTCTCTAAAATCACATTTCTCCCTAGCCCCAAAACACTATTCCAGGCAATTTCTCCTCAAGGACAGCCTGCCATAGCAAAAGCTGTTATCTCTTTTTCTGATATAGCAGCCAGCTGCACCTATAGAATCTCTTAGTTTGAACCAGTTGTGTTCTGGCTGAACTGGCTGTGAACTGTGTCACAATGACATTTACTATTCATTGACCAATCGTAGACATCTTAGACTTAGATGTATGTATACTCTCTTACATTTATCTTGTCTAACAAGACAGTGATAACAGCAGCCTGGGTATTACTTGGTCAGTCCTGACCATTAATTGATTTAATGACATTTCCGGCCTAAAATCATACCTCCATGTACCCTCCCCCTTGGGCTATTTCCCAATGAACCCTGAGTAATATACCTGAGCAGCAGGTACCAAAAGTGCATGTTCCTTTAAGAATGAACCACTCCTTAACCGTTCCCTAATCTTCCCTGAATCACCCAGTCAGCATACTTGGCCTATGTTCTACTATAAAATATCCAATATAAACTTTAACTGTATCCTTCTAAAGTTACAGTTTCCCTAAAAACTCTTGCCCACTGAAAAGTATAATAAATCTTTACCACCTTGACCTCAAGAATGCTTGAGTCTGCAAATTCTTTTCCAGGCAGCCCACATAAGGAACTATAGTCTTGGGGTTCCTCTACCACTCCAGCCCTCATCAGAACTGTTCAATATTTATTTTTCTTATGATTTTCTCTACTAAGGAGAATGAACTTTGTACTGGCAAGAACAAAACACAAAGGACTAAAGGGAAGTTGATAATCAGGATAAAAATAGACCAAAAGGTAAAAATGAATCAAGATAAAAAGGTGAGATAAGTGCTTTTTGATTAATTCAGACCATATGTCCCAAAGAACTACATGACAGAGAACTAAGAGACCAGCCAAATGCAATTGCCAAGCCTTGATTAGTGACCTTTGATATAATGTGGCAAATGGGAAAAATATCAAATATTTGGGCATGGGCAGTATCCTGATTTAGAAAAAAGGGAAAACGATGAAGTCTACAAACTATAAATCTATGAAATTAATTTCAATTATTATGACAATTCTAGCATTTATTGTTTTTTCTATCACAATTTTAAAATTATATTTAGATATTACCCAAAAAAAGATAGTATTCCACCTTTAAGTTAGATAGTACAAAATGGAAACACCTCATTGTTTCAAAGGTGCAAAATCAAGAAAAAATAGCTTTAGTGATGATTAGTAAATTTCCAGAAAATGATGTAATGATTGCAGAAAGTCAAGAAGGTTAATTCAAAAAAAAGATCAATTTCAACCCAACAAGCATTTATTAAGCACCTACTCTGTGCCAGATTCTCTTCTAGGAGGCACTGTGGATATGAGGCCCAACATTAAATAAGTTCTTGTCCTCAAGGAGCTTACAGTCTATCAGATGAGACAACACACACATGAATAAATATTTTTGGATATATACATAAATAAGTAAATACAAAGTAAATAAAAGATCATTTGGTGGGGTAGGATCCCAAATAACTAGGAAGAGGAATCAGGAAAGCTTTCCCATAGCAAGGCTTCCACTTAATTTAGCGAAGAATGGAACTAGGAATTTTAAGAGATAGGAATGTGCTAAAATCAGATCATACAGACTTATGATAGGTTGTTAAATTTTCAGTGTGAGCATTTATACCTTGGAAATAGTAAACTGGGAAGTGGCAATGAGGGGAAAAAAGTATTCCAACTCCAGAGGCAAAGCCAAAATGGCAGAGTAAAGGCAGGGACTCACCTGAGCTCTCCTCAAAATCCCTCCAAATACTGTTAAATAATAATGCTAAATAGTCTGGAGTGGCAAAACTCACCAAAAGACAAACTGATACGATTTTCCAGCACAAGACAACTTAGAAGATTGGCAGAAAAGATCTGTTGCACCAAGGTGAGAGAGGAGCACAGGTCAGCACAGGCCAGACCTCAGCAAATCAGGAGCAGACCTTGGGGCAACTGAATCAGTGAAAGGAGTGGTACTTTCCAATCCCTCAGCCCATAGATGGTATGGGGATTAAACAATGGATCAGAAGGAGATTTACAGGGGTTCCTTAGCTGGCACCAGGGGCAGGACTATTGCATTGCCTATACTTGGATCTGGGTTGCTGTCCTGGATCTTAGTACCAGTGCAAGGAGAAGCACTAGAATAGCAGAACTTGCAACGGCAGAGGAGCAGAGACTCTGATCACAGTTCCAGAGTTGAAAAGAGTATTTGTGGTCACTCACAAACTAGACAGTAAAGGAGAATAGTAAACATACCTCTCCTTAGATCATACCACCTCAGAAGTCAAAAACTTAGATGCCTAAAATCACCTCTGAAAACAGTTGCACAAAAAAACCTGAAGCCTTCTAGGACTGTATCCCTAAGAGATCATAAAAATAGAAAAAGGTCCTACATGTACAAAAATATTTATAGCAGTTCTTTTTGTGGTGGCCAAGAAATGGAAATCGAGGGAATGCCCATCAATTGGGGAATGACTGAACAAGTTGTGGTATATGAATGTAATGCTGTAAGAAATGATGAACAGAACTTCAGAGAGCCCTGGAAGGACTTATATGAACTGGTGCTGAGTGAAATGAGCAGAACCAGGAGAAGATTATACACAGTAACTGCCACAGTGTGCAAGGACTGTTTCTGATAGACTTAGCCCTTCACAGCAATGCAAGGACCTAAAACATACCCAAAGGACTCTTGAGGCAGAATGCCATCCACATCCGGAGAAAGGAATCAGAAGGCAGAATGAAGTAGACTATTTTCTCTTGTGTTATGTTTTGTTTCAACTTTTCTCATGGTTTCTCCCATTCATTTTAATTCTTCTATACAACATGAGTAATGTGAAAATGTCTTTAATAAGAATGTATGTGTAGAACCCATATAAGATTGCATGCCATCTCGGGGAGTGAGAGACTCAGAAGTGATTGTTGAAAACTGAAAACAAATTAATTTTTAAAAAATTAAAAAAAAAATTTTTTAAGTACTTGCTTTATTCCATAAATTAAAAATAAAATACATTTTAAAAAGCAACAACAAAGGATAGCTGGGAGGCTTGCCTGGGAATACTTCAAGTATTCTCTCTAATCACCCAGACTCCACGGTAGTGGAGACAAACTGACATTTGCCTTTGGCCTTTGACTATTCCTCTTTGGGGTCCCTGGAAACCAGGTTAGAAACCCTGGTCTAGAATGGTAAGTTGGAATCTGCCTATGAAAACCTTTAAGCACCTTTGTCTTCCTCCTTCCCATCACCACTTTCCAGCTACCCACCCCTCCCTGACTCCCTGGGACAATTTCAAACCCAGGTTGAATCAGTTTGGCAATGATAACCTACCTGACCTCTTTCCTCAATGATTAATATACTCTTAGCCCAGCCTTCCCTCCTCAGCAGTTCTGAATCCCTTTCCTTGTTCTTGGTACTCCACTGAACATTCTATCTCCTTCATCCCAAGTCTTTCAAAATCCCATTCTAAAATTACCTATCCCTTCCACTGTGCTCTCTGGAATGCCTGCTCCAGAGGAAATAAACTCGCCTGCATTTTAGACCTTTTCCTTTCCTGTTCCTTCCATCTTTTGGCACTCTGAGAGCTGGCTCCCCCCGACGACACAGCTTCCCTGGTCACCCTTTCAAGCACTAGTTGCATTTTTAATTATACCCCTCAACTCACTAGTCTAGTTATGATGGGGACTTGCTCCCCATTGCTACTTCCAATCTCTCCTTCTGCCACTAATATTTAGTAATCTTTCTTCTTATGAGGTTGATACAATCCATATTTAATTCCCAACCAAGATTCTGGTACTGTTGTCTATTGATCTCCAAAATATTCCTCCCCTGCCCCTGCCCTCATACTAGGGAATTTCAAGATACATAGTGATATTCCCTCAAACACCTTTACTCCCAGTTCACCAACTTACTCATTTCCCATAGCTACTTCTCCACTTCAACTCAACTACATACAGAGATGTTCATATTTTGCCATCACCAATAAATATATCACTTTCATGTTCATGAACTCCCAAATTCCTTGATCTCATTACAGTCTGCTGCTATTCCACCTCTCTCTCTGTCTCACACACCCCCAAATCCTGTTCTTCATCCTTACCATGACTTCCAGCCCCCCAATTCCTCAGTTCTTTCCTAGGACATCATCTTTACAGTGGCAATGCTCAGCCTTCCCCACCTTTACCCTTTGGTAAACTAATTCAGCTCTGCACTGTCCTCTTCTCTTCAGTTCCTTTCTCATACCCTTTTGAAGATCTTTTCTTGCCAAGCTTGAATTATCCTCATAACTTGCTGCCTTTGCTGATGGGTAAAAAAATGCTCCCAAGAAATTGACAAAATAATAGAAGATGGAAATAACTAATTTTGGAAGGATTATGGGAATATAGGCATGCTTTTACATCATCGATGGAACTAGAAATTGGTCCAAGCCTTCTGGAAAACAATTAGAATAAAATGTCCAAACATTTTGAATCAGAGACTCTCTGGCTAAATATATATGCCAATGATCTTATTAAATACATAATGAAAGTTTCATTATACACCAAAATACTTATAGTAGCACTTTTGTTTGTGGCAAAGAATTGGAAGTGGAAGCAAAGTAGCATCCACTAATTAAAGAATAGCTAAACAAATTGTGGTGCATTAATATAATAGAATATTATTGCACTGTAACAAACAATGACTGTAAAGAATTCAGAGAACCACAGTAAGACTTGTAAGAATGGATGCCAAGTAAAGTAAGCAGAGCCAACAGACTGATATAAATTACTACAACAATGGAAATAGAAAGAACAAGTAAATAAAATTGATTGCTATGTATTTACAATGATCAATCTTGGCCCCCAAGAAGAGAAGGAAAAATGCACCTTTTTCCTTTCATTGAAGAAGTAAGGGCAAAAGGTATGAAATATTGTATATACGGTTATATGTATTAGATAGACAAGGTATAAAAGGGAGCCACTGTACAATAGCCTCATTAAAAAATGTGTACAGCCAACCACCAGTCATAAAGGCCAGATGCAGTGGGTAGGGAAGGAGCAACACATTGCACACCTATGTTAACTTTACTGTACACCACTGTGCATACTGTATCATTAGCTTTACCTTTCATTTCATAATTTTTTTTATAATTATACAGTATTTAATATTCCTACATTTTAGTGCGGCAAGGTAGCACAGTGCACAGGGTTCTAGAAGACTCATCTTTCTGAGTTCAAATCTGACCTCAGAAACGTACTAGCTCTGGGATCCTGGCCAAATCACTTAGCTCTGTTTGCTTCAGTTTCCCCATATGTATGATAAGCTGGAGAAGGAAATGGCAAACCATTCCAGGATCTGCCAAGAAAACGCTAAAGGGACCAGAAAGAGCTGGATACAATTGAAAAACAACCAAAATAATCTTTTTTTTTAACTAGGAGGGGCTTACTGGGTAGGGAAGGAGAAATAGAGTATTTTCAGGGATAATCGTGATGAACAGGAAAAGACATCAATAAAACTTTTAAAATTAAAAAATTAAAATTAAAAAGTGACTATTTTGTGCACATGCACCCAAGAGTGACTGCAAAGATCTCCCAAGTTAGCTCCATAAGAGTACCATCTGGTGGTCAATTCATGCATTTCATGTAGAGCTAATTTAAACTCTCCTATTGTAAGACAGAACCTAGCTGTCCTTGAGTTCATATTACCTAGCCCACATGAACTACATCCTATTGTATTGGAAGAATAGGCAGATATGATCACAATAACATTCTCAGTGACTTTTGGAAGATTGTAAAGAATGTTTAAGGTGTTATAGAACTGTAGAAGGGCAAATATCCTTATTTTCAAAGACTGGAAGACAACAGAGTCTACAAAATATTCAGATTTCCTGGAAAAATTCTAGAATATATTGTTAAAGAGATGAAAAAAGTTAAAATGAACAATTAGAAATGGAGGCAATGATCGCAAAGAGCCAGGATGACTTTCACCAAAAACTGGCAAATTTCAATTCAAGAAGCATTCATTAAGCACTTTTTAGATGTGCTTAGTGCTGAGAATACAAAGCAAAAAAAAGAGAAGTAGCCCCTGACTACAGGGAGCTTACATTTTACTGGGAACTTAAAAACAAGTAAGTAAATACAAAATGAATACATGGTAGATACAAACTAACAATGATTTGATTGGCAGGATTGCTAAACTATTGATCGAGGGAATATTATATGTCATTTACTAATATATTATCAGAGCATCTAACGAAACCTCTCACATTATTCTCGTGGAAAATATGGAGAGATTTTGGCTCACTAGTAGTCCAGTTGGGTATATTAAGATCTAATTGAGTAATCACAGGCAAAGAATAATTGATAATAATTCATTATCATTTTGTTGCAGGTCTCTACAAGAGAGTCCCAGGGACCTGTGCTTGGCCTAATGCTCTTTAAACTCTTTATCATTAATTTGAACAAAGGAATAGATGGCACACTTAGCACATACGCAGATGACAGAAAGCAGGAAGAGATAAGTAACTCACTGAGTCAGGATCCCAAAGATAGTAATGAATGAAAACATTAGGTGTAGTCTAGTAAGATGAAATTTAACAGGAAAAAATGTAAAGTCTAACACTGGTTCAAAACATCAATTTCATAAGTATAAGTTAGAAGAAGTAGGGTCAGTAATTCACCTAAAAATGATCTGGGGTTTTTAGCAGACTTCAGATTCCATATGAGTCACTGGTGATTGTATGGCAGCCAGGAAAGATATTGCAATCTTAGGTTTCCTTAAGAAAGGTATAGTAACCAGATCTAGAGAGGTGATTATTCTAACATACCCTATCCTGGAAACTCCACATCTAAGGTATTCGAATTGTCTTCTGGATTCTATATTCCTTTTATTTTTATTCTGAATTTAACAAACACCAAATAAAATAAGCATTTCCATCTACAGGGTAAAACGGAAAATGGAAGTTGTATATGAAATCATAAACCTCTATTGTGTATAGCTTGCTTTTCCTCTTAAGTATAGATTGTTCTCTCTTTATGTAAGCCCCCAGACTTAACATAAATGAATTTTTACATAATGCTAATGCTCCCCTATCCATTCATTTCACTTAACCCGTATAACAAAGGTATACACAAAATAACTTTATGCAAACCATAAAATGTACCAAAATTTTTGTCATATCTGACTTTCGTGACTCCTTTTGGGATTTTCTTGGCAGATACTGGAGTGCTTTGCCATTTTCTTTTGCCATTTCCAGATAATTTTACAGATGAGGAAACTGAGGCAAACAAAGTTAAGTGATTTTCCCAGGGTCACAGAGCTAGTCAGGGTCTGAAGCCAGATTTGAACTCAAAAAGATGAATCTTCCTGACTATAGGCCCAACACTCTGTATACTGTGCCACCTTGCTGTATTAAAGTATAGGAATATTAGACACTATAGTATGGTAACAAACAAAATTATGAAATGAAAAGTTAGTAATAATGTATGCAGAATACTGCATTATAGAGTTAACATAGATGTGCAATATTTTGCTCCTTCCCCTCTCCCTGCATTTAGCCTTTATGACTGGTGTTGACTGTACAACTTTTTTTATGAAGTTGTGGAGAGATGTTTGGACAGTGGCTCTCTTTTTTCCCTCAGATATCTGATGACAGCAAGAAATATTATTCACAACTAGTCTTTGAACTTTTAAAAATCTTGAAGTATTTGGGCCCATCTTTTCAATACAAGAAAAAAAATCACTCAAATGATGAAATACTTTTGCCAACTATGTTATTGTGAACCTTATTGGTTCAACCTCCGATTCTGAAGCTTCCCCTTCTTCTTTTGCAATCTTTGCCTCTAGCAGCTCAATTAAATCCTCATTCAACAGTTCTTCTCCCAGAGAGAGACTCAATCAACTCTTTCCCATCATTCTCATCCACTTCTAGATCCAATTCTTGCTCTATTTTTATAATCTCATTACTCCTTTCATTTTTTTCCCCAAATCCACAACAATAGAACGAACTATGAGCACACTTTCTTTTTTGCAATTCTTCATACATGTTTCTGTTACATCTTCCCATACCTTAGCAACATTCTGGATTGCATGGTAAATATTATAGGACTTCCAAAAATTTCTCAATTTCAAGTACTTTTCTGCATTCAAAGCTGCAATTTCCTGGGCAAATAAATGTTTAAATAATAATAAATATCTAAATAATGTGTCAAACAATACACCTTGGAATTCATAATCACTCCTTGATCCATAGTTTGTAATAATGAGATAATATTAAGGGAAAGGTAGGCCATTTTTACATCTTCATTAAAATCATCCAGAAGGGGTGGGTGACCAGGGACATTAACCAAAATAAGTAGAATTTTGAAGGGAACACTATTATTTATCATGATAAAATTTTTCAATTTGAGGAACTAAGCAATAAATAATCCACTATTCAATGGATTATGATAAAGATTATCCATATTTTAGGATTAGCAAAATAATACACAAGTAGTGTTGCCTTCTGATTCCTTTCAGTTCTCTGGGATTTTCTGAGTGATGCAGAAGAACAGGTTTGAATTTGTTAGTCCCACATGCATTTCCTCTGAGCACAAGAGTACCTCCATTTTTTGAAACATTATACTCCAGTATAGTTTTTTCCTCCACCAAGATGTTGGTTCCAGATGGAAGAAATAGGCTGGTTTCCTCTATACTAAAGATTTGCTCTAGTAACTGACGATCTTCATCTATTATTTTTTACAGGAACTTTGGGAACTTCTTTGCTACTTCTATATCTTCACTAGCAGCCTCTCCTCACAATTAAACATTATGAAATTCTGCAGGTTTTTAAAATCGAAACCAGAATGCAGATTTCTTTCAGAATTCTTTAAGTAAAGTCAAATTTACATATTGCAAATTTACATGAAGTTAGGTCTATATAATAAATTCAGCATATAACTTTTCAAAGCTAGTCTGTCTTTTTTCTTTCTGACCTCTTTTCAGTCCTGTTCTGTATATTTTTTAGTGTGTCAATGACCATATTTTTTTCCTCTTTTTGCAACCTTATCACCAACCCCCTCATCTGCCCCAAATGAAAAAGAAGAAAAATAAAACCCTTGCAATACATATGCTATTCAAGCAAAACAAGTAAACATTGACTGTGTCTGAAAATATATGTTTCATTCTGCACCTCTCAGTCAGGAGACTGATAGCATGCTTCATAAATGAACCTGTGAAATCACAGTTGGTCATTGCATTACCATCTGCTTTGCCACTGTACCCTACAGATCTTGGTTCCTTTCCATCTGACTTCTACTCAAACCTTCCATATGTGAATTACCTGGGTTTGTCCA